>CM053769.1:473343277-473389279 GCA_028658325.1 Potorous gilbertii | reverse complement strand
TATATATATATATATATATATATATATATATATATATATATATATATATACATATTTCCTCTAACTACTCTAATACTGAATAAGGTCTCATGAGTTACAAATAGCATCTTTCCATGTAGGAATGTAAACAGTTCAACTTTAATGAGTTCCTTAAGGCTTCTTTTTCCTGTTTCTCTTTTCATGTTTCTCTTGATTCTTTATTTGAAAGTCAAATTTTCTATTCAGCTCTAGTCTTTTCAACAAGAATGCTTGGAAGTCCTCTATTTCATTGAAATTCCATTCTTTCCCCTGAAGTATTATACTCAGTTTTGCTGGGTAGATGATTCTTGGTTTTAATCCTACCTCCTTTGACCTCTGGAATATCATATTCCAAGCCCTTTGATTTCTTAGTGTAGAAGCTGTTAAACCCTATTTTATCCTGATTGTATTTCCACAATACTTGAATTGTTTCTTTTTGCCTGCTTGTAATATTTTCTCTTTGACCTGGGAACTCTGGAATTTGACTACAATATTCCTAGGAGTTTTCCTTTAGAGATGTCTTTCAGGAGGTGATTGGTAAATTCTTTCCATTTCTATTTTACCCTCTGGGTCTAGAATATCAGGGCAGTTTTCCTTGATAATTTCTGGGAAGATCATGCATAGGTTCTTTTTCTAACCACAGTTTTCAGATAGACCAATAATTTTTAAATTATCTCTCCGGTATCTATTTTCCAGGTCAGTTTTTTTTTCCAATGAAATATTTCATATTGTTTTCAATGTTTTCATTCTTTTGGTTTTGTTTTATAATTTCTTGGTTTTTCATAAAGTCATTAGCTTCCATCTGCTCCTTTCTAATTTTTAAAGAACTGTTTTCTTCCATGAGCTTTTGAACCTCCTTTTCCATGTGGCCAATTCTGCTTTTTAAAGCATTCTTCTCCTCATTGGCTTTTTGGACCTCTTTTGCCATTTGGGTTAGTCTATTTTTAAAGGTGTTATTTTCTTTAACCTTTTTTTTTCCGTCTCCTTTAGCAAGTTGTTGACTCATTTTCATGATTTTCTTGCATTGTTCTCATTTCTCTTGCCAATTTTTCCTCCATCTCTCTTACTTGATTTTAAAAATTCTTTTTGAGCTTTTCCATGGCCTGATACCACTGCATATTTTTTGGAGGTCGAAGCCTTGACTTTTATATCTTCCTCTGCTGGTATCCTTTGTTCTTCCTCATCCAAGAGGATGGTAGAAAATACTTGTTCACCAAGAAAGTAACCTTGTATAGTCTTATTTTTTCCCTTTTTGGGGCATTTTCCTAGCTTGTTACTTGCCTTTTGAGTGCTTTGTCAAGTGGAGGGTATACTCTAGGGACCTATAAGTTCTTATTTCATCCAATGGAATGGAGTGGAATCAAGGGAAAGGAGTTTACTCCTCTCCTGAATTCTGGTCTGAGAGCAACCACAAGCATTCTTATCTGCCCAGGATCTGAGTGTAGGATTCCCTGTCCAGAGCCTCCACTAGCTCCACCAAGCCAGTGCTCTTCCTCACCCTAGCACTACTATGCAGGACAGAGACCCAGATTAGCTGCTTGATTCCCTCAGGGTCTTTAGGTCAGGGCTTCAAAAGTGGACACTGCTGCAGCAGTGACTGCTGCTGACCTGGGACCAGGGCTAGGGCCAGATCTCTCACCCAGGTGACAGAGATTTCTCATTGACCATTGAAGCTGTTTGTAGCATTTATGGGTTGAGAAATCTGGGAACTGCAGCTGCTGCCCAGGATTCCATGCCCGGAAGCCTCCTTTGGTCCTGTCCATGCTGCATGGTCAATATTGGACTTCACTCTACTCTGAGCCCAGTGTGATATCTATCAGCCTTCTAGACTGTCTTGGTCTGGAAGTCTGTTTCACTCTGTCATTTGGTGACTTCTGCTGCTCTAGAATTTCTTTACAGTCATTTTTATATGTATTTTATGGGCTATGGGGGCAGAGTTAGAGCAGGTCAGTCCTTCTACTCCACCATCTTGGCTCCACCCTCTAAAATCAAGGATTATTCTTTAGATAATTAGATAATTCTGTATGCTCATTCTTCTTACTCTCTGGGCAGCCTTTTACACTCTCAATCATTTCCTCCTCCTTGAGGTTCTTTTCTCTCTAGCATTTCATTCCTCCCTCTCTCCTGGCTCTCCTCCTCCCTGTCTGACTACTCCAATATTCTGTCTTTTACTTAATCTTTACCTAAGACAAGCATACATGTTCACTAATTGTAGGTGTTCACAAGACTCACAATCCTGAGGCCTAGTTCTTCTCCCTCTAAGCTATTTAACTTGTTGATGTTTATCAATTACAATAGATTGAATTATTCTCTCTATGCAGTTGACACTCCTATCTACTTGTCCAACCCTAAACCTCTCACACAATCTCCACTCATACACTTCTAACTGACTTGTAAACATCTTGAACTGGATGCCCTGTAGACCATTTAAATCCAATATGTCCCAAAATGAATTCATTATCTTTCTTCCACACCCCTCTCCTTTACTAACTTTTCCTTTGCTCTCAGGGATACTATAATTGTCCCAGGCACCCAGGTTCACAATCTACATGTCATCTTGAACCCCTCTTTCACATTCTGTATCCAATCTATGGTCAAGCATTACCGATTTGACCTTTGTAACATCTCTCATTCATTTCCTGCTCTCTCCTGACACTGTAACTACCCTGGTGCAAACCCTCCTCATATCATGACCAAACATTTTCAAGATTCTGTTGGTTGCTCTCCTTGCTTAAATCTGTCCCCATTCTAGTTCTTCTACTCAGCTGTGAAATTCATTTTCCTACAACTAAAATGGCTTCCTATTATCTCCAGTACCAAACGTAAAATTCTCTTTTTAATTTTGATTTTAATTTTTTAAACATTCAGAATCTTCATAACCTACCCCTTTGCTACATAGTTAGTCCTCTGATACCTTAGTCCCATCATCAAATACTTTGTTATCCAGTGACACTAACCTCCTTGCTGTCCTTGTACACAATCCTTCATCTCCTGACTTTAGATATCTTCATTCTCTCTCTCCCATACCTGGAATGCTCTCTATCTTCCCATGTTAGCCTCCTCAATTTCCTTCAAGTCCCAACTAATATCCTACGTCCTGAAAGAAGTTTCCCTAATCACCCTCAATACTGGAGTTCTTCCTTCTGAAATCATCTTCATTTTATCTTGTCTATATCTTAAATGTCCATTGTTGTTTTCATATCATATTTCCCATTAGATAGAAAAAAGTTCCCCCCATTTTTTCCCTCTCTAGCATTTAATACAGTGCCTGGAACGTAGTAGGTGCTTCATAAATGCTACTTGATTAACTTTTTCTTGATTATCTGAGCTGTTAGTGCCTCTTCCTCCTTCCAAAAAATCACCTAATATCAATTTATATGTATGTATGTACACATTGTCTTCCAGGTTAGACTGTAAGCTCTTATAATCCAGGGTTTGTTTGATTTTGTCTTTGCCTAGCATAGTTCCTGGCACATAGTAGGCACTCCATAATTCTTGGTGATTCATTAATTGCTCTGGGCTCTGAAATAGAGTGATAGAGAAGGAATTGATAGTTAAGTATTGTCATTCCAAACTCAGCCTTCATTCCACTTGCCCATGAGACCAATCCGAAGTTAGAGCTAAAAGAAACTGAAGAGACCATGTAGTCCAACCTCTTCACTCTGTAAAGGAAGAAAGTATGACCAGGAAACAAGCAGCTTAGCCAAATGACAATGCAATCATGAAGCACAGATGTCCTCAAGTGGAGAGCATGCTACAGATCTAGTTCTGATCCAGGGTTACAATTCTAATTTTGTTAGCAATTCAGTCCAGCTCAGCCAAAATTTATTAAATGCCTACTATGATCAAGGTACTGGGATAACAGACAAAAATGAAACTACCCTGCCCTCTGGAGGGAAAAGAGCATTTTCACACGTAAATAACTGCAAGCAAAAACGACTAGGGTTATCAAAAAGGGTTCCCTGTAGGTCATCACACCTGTACTGGCCCTTGAGAGAAGCTAGGACTACCAAGAGACAGAAGAGGGACCACATGCCATGAATGGGGAATAGGTGGCACAGAGGTATAGATGGTTGTGGGATGTGGCAGATGGAACAATCATTTAGAACTGGAAGTGATCTTAGAGATTATCTAATTCAAGCTCACCTTTTACGTGAATAAGGAAATTGAGGTCTAGAAGTGTAAAGTGATTTCCCCAAGGTCATGTGGGTAGCAGCATTTGAATAATTTAAGATTATCATAGATTTAAAAATGAAAGAGACTTTGGAGGCCAAGGAATATAGCTATATATTTCATTGTTGAGGAAACTGAGAAACACCAAAGCTAAGTGACTTCAGTATCACACAGCTAGTACATTATTGAAATGGGATTTATGTTCATCTCTTCTTGACTACTAAGTCATTACCCTTATGCAGTCATTTTCTACTTAAGTCTGAATTTATAATTAGCATTTTATCTTTTCAAAGAATGAATTTTTAGCTGTTGAATTTTCAAATGCAAAATGCTCAACTTTTTAAAAAGAGCATTTCTGTAAAGACGAATGAAATTTTTCTGCAATCTTGTAAATGAAAAAGGAGTAAAAGTAACCCAAAGCTTACAGTGGGAGATGCCCATAAGTAAGATCTGGTAAGTGAGCCAGTTCATCAGACATCTAGCTGACTTGATTTATTGGTTTCCATTCCATTCTCAGAGAGACAGATCACCTAGTATATATACAAGAGATGGAGGAAGATTTTTGTCTATATTCTGAAAGTTTGGTCATTAACTGTCACTAAGTGAGTATATATATATATATATATATATATATATATATATATATATATATATATATATATATATGTATATATGTATATATGTATGTGTGTATGTATATATATATGTATATATATACACACACATATATATGTATATGGATAAGAAAGAATATGTAAATACTCATATATGTATGTGGTTTTATATATATATGTGTATAAAATTAATGGCCAAACATTCTAAATCATTCCAAATCTATAAAATAATGACCAAGCATCTATATGTACATAGATATACATTTCCATGTGCATTTTCTCAATTAATTTTGTTTTTGTATATGTATCACAGCACCAAAATTTCTTAAATTGTGCCAGGGGATTTTCTTGGTTATATCTTCAAGAAGTTAATTATCTGCATTAATTTCAATAATAATTATACTCACATATTTATCAGGTCTCCTTCAATAATTTTAGAAATATATTTAATGGCAGCCAGATGAAGTAGAATGTGAAATCAGAGTCCCAGAGTTTGAATCTTGGTTCTAATATTACTGCCTATATGTCTTTGAACACATCTACCCAAATCTCAATAATTCTGTAAAATATAAAACTGTAAAATGAATTTGCAAAATGAAGAGTTTGGATTAGCTGATCTCCAGGGGCCCTTCAAGCTCCGAATCTATGACTTCTTTGTACAGTTATGATGGAGAGGCAGTGTTGCCTACTGCTCAAAACAGAGATAGAAACGATTAAATTCTAATTATTTTTCTGATTCTTCCTGCCTTTCTCAGCTTTCAGCAATTCTGTTGAGACTAGAGGCAATGAAGGAAGTCACCATAATTAACACAGATACTTGAAGAATTGATCAGTCATCTTTCTCACTTCTCCTTTGAAGGAGAGAACATTTCTGTTGTTCTGTACTTGAGAAGAGCCTTGGTCTTCACTAGGAATCACCAAGAGTCATAGACTTTCAGGTATGAGCATAAAAGGAGAGGTCTGATGCCTAGGGACAGTGGATTTCCTGAATTGTTCTAAGTGTTAGGATAGAGTCTTTCTTATCATCATTATAATTAAATTTCCATTTGTCTCGAAGACAAAATCTGTCCTGATTTATCCTCCAAACTCTTCTGAAATGCTTTGTTGGAAACAAAGTAAAGAATGTCTCACATTTTTCATTGTTACCTTAATATTACCATTACTTCTATAATTCATGCCTGACTCCTTTAACACAAGAACAATTTTTGATAATGGCTTGGTTCTAAGGACTTCTGAAGAATACTCTTCTAATTCTGTCCTGTGTTGCCACAAATATAAAGCCAGTCCAGTTCTGATCACTTTGGTGGAAGATGGAGGACTTATCTTTAAGGATTTTTCTTCGTTCAGAGTAGTATGAGTGATTTTTCTGGTTCAAGGGCTAGAGGAGTAGGGGAATATGGCAGAAGGCAGTGTGAAATAATAAATGAGTTCCATTTAGAATCAGAAGCACCTTGGTTTCACATTCTTCCTGTGGTGATTTTTTTATCATAGGCAAACCTTTCTGATCCTTGGTTTTCTCATCTGCAAAATGGGTGTAATAATTTCTGAACTAGTTACCTCAGAAGCTGATTATAAGGATCAAAGGAGATCTTTTATATAAAGTGTGTTTAGAAAAAAACAACTTAAAGTCCTTTTAAAGTAGTGATTGTTTTTAATGTCAGTTATTATCAGTGCATGTTTCAGGGAGACTGTTGAGGTCATTAAATATTATTAACATTGCTCATGATTATTTTATTGTTTAAAATATTAATTTATTATTGCATCATTTTATAATTTCATAATTATTGATTGACTTGGACAAGTTGCTATTCTCCTGTTATTCATTTTTATTTAATTTTCATAATAACAATAACCATTATCATCACTTCATTTTCAGATTTTAATTTTCCTCAGTGTTTACTGTTGCTGATATTACTTTATTCTACTCATTTCTCCTTCATTATTGTTTTCTTTAATGTTCTCTGGACTATTATGCAAATGGAAAATATAGCTGTGTTTTGTAATTCAATTCATATATTAAGATGTGAATTCATCCTCGTTAAAGTTCCTTAAGCATCATTAGGATAGCTCCAGAAGCAGACAGGATAATCTGAATGATATATCCTTGTCCCATATGTTGTTGATCACTTTAGCCAGGTCTTTATATTTTGAATATGTTTTGCTCCATGACAAATGTAAATTCAGTATCTAGTAAGGTGGAATCCATTAAAAATGTTGTTTCTAAGTTTTGCTTCCACCTGTCTAACTTGATTTTCAAAATCCTTTTTGAGCTCTTCCATGGCCTGAGCCCATTGAATATTTATTTCAGATGTTTGGGATACAGAGGCCTTGACTCCTATGTCTTTCCCTGATGGTAAGCATTTCTTCCTCATCCGAAAGAAAAGGAGGAAATATCTGGTCACCAAGAAAGTAACCTTCTATGGTCTTACTTTTTTTCCCTTTTCTGGGCATTTTCCCAGCCAGTTACTTGACTTCTGAGATTCCTTTGCACACCCACCTTGCCTCCAGATTCACCCAGCTACTGCTTGGGGTCTGAGATTCAAATGCTGCTTCCCAGCCTCAGGGTTTTCAGCAGGGGTAGGGCTGCTATTCAATGTAAGATTAAATTCAGGTGCTTGGGTGGGGGCAGGGCCACAGCACAGGGCTCAGCTCCCTCAGAAGGTTTATGTGGAGACCTTCAACAATGGATCTGAGGTCCTGCCTGCTCTGGGAGTCCCTGTTAGCCGCTGCCTCCCGAGGGGGCCTGAGTTATGGAGATACCCCACTCCCCTCTCAACCAGCCAAACAGGCCCTCTCACTGACCTTTGCGCCTGTGGGTGGAGGGAACTGCGTGGCCACTGGAGATTCCATCCCGGAAGCCCGCCCGGATCCCCTCCTCCCAGGGCCACGTGGCCAGGGCAGGGCTGGGCTCTGCTCTGGTCTGGTGCGTGACAGACCCTCAGTGTTGGTTTTTCTCGTCTCTCTGGAACAGAAACCTCCTCCGTTCTGTTGTTTCATGGCTTCCTCTGCTCCAGAACTTGTTAGGAGTTCCTCCTTACAGATGTTTTATAGGCTGTGGCTTCGGGAGCTAGCGTATGTGTGTCTTTCTACTCTGCCATCTTGGTTCCTCCCCTGTTTCTAAGTTTTGAAGAATCAATCTTGTAATATGTCCAAACAATGTTGAGAAGAGGGTCATTATGTTCCTTTTCATCTTTTATCCTCCTCCTCCTCCTCCTCCTCATCATCATCACCTTCACTATTACCTTGATCTTGTCCTTTATTTTTATGGCATTTGGTTAGAAATCATCTGAGCATGTCATTCTCTTGTTCTTATCCTTGAATTGTTCTACTATCTTTTATGTAGTTGGATGAAATGACTGACTTTCAAAGAGCATAAAATTACTGGAGAGTAAATACATGTTAATCAAGACTGACAGTATCATCATCATCATCATCGTCATCATCATTATCGTCATTGTCATTAATGTTATTTTTATTCTCAGGAAGTGGAATTGTGTCATTTAGGCCTAATCTTGGAGGGATTGAATCCATTGTCCCATAAGCATTCAGGGATCTCTAGGGGAAGGTCTGAACACACCTAGATGTGCCATCTATGGTCATTTGACATTTGAGATGAGATAGATTTTCCAAGATTTAATAGGAGTGACATCAGAATTAGGGTTTATTGATGAAATGAAACAACATGATGGGGTCGACTCAAGAAATCACTAGAAATGTCTTTATTCCCTTTCCCTTGCAGCACGGTTTGGACACTTGGCAACCCTTGGAACAAAATTTGTTGAAAATGAATGTGGGATATCCCCAGACTGATCTGTAAGGACAAAGAGTCAGATTGGGTTTCTAAAACAATATCAAGACTATACAGGATGGTGTGTACACAGAGAGGGAGAATTTCACTATTGGAAAGGAAGGCACATTCAGAAGCAAAAATTTGTAACTCAGAAAGAAAATTTGTCAGAGTTTGGTCAGTCAACTAGCATTCATTGAGTGCCTGCTGTATTCACTAGGGATACAAAGAAAGGCAAAAGCCAAACAAATAAAATTTTAAAATAATTTTTCTTCCTCTCAAGGAGCTCACATTGAAGGAAACATCATACAAACTGCAGTATATAAACAACATATATACTGGTTGAGGATGGTCTCAGAAAGAAGGTACCAAGATTAAGAAGGACAAGAAAGAACTTCTTGCAGAATGTAGGATTTATAAACTAGCATTTATGAATGCTCTATTATCTCACATTTCTGTAGCGCTTTAAAGTTTGCAAAAGATTGAATCTCTTACCAACCCTAAGAAGGCAAGCATTATACAACTTAGTAAAAAATCTGAGGCAAGATTTGTAGGTCTTCTCTTTTTAACTCAAAATTCAGTGCTTGATCCACTGTTGCACCTAATTGGAGCTTAATATATATTTGTTCTGTTAAATTGAATTGATGCACACATACTGAAATTAATTGTTGAATCACTATATCCAGTCTCCCCACAAATGTCTACTTTTGCTTGGCAGAATTAACCTTCCAATTCAGTGTATATGTATTCATTCTCTAAACAAGGCAATAATGATAGTAATGGCTTACATCTATGTGGTCTTAAAAACACTTAGCTCATGGCAACCTTATGAGGTAGCTTGAGAGTATCTTACTATCTTTGGCATAGTCAATAGAAGAATATGTTTTCCTTGAATAATGTAAGAATTTTATTTTAATGTAAGAATTTTTATTTTAAGAATTTATTACTTAGAAACAGGGGAGGAACCAAGATGGCAGAGTAGAAAGACACATACGCTAGCTCCCAAATTTATTTTTAAGTGGGAGATAAAATAAATACTTGTTAATTAAAGGCAAAGAAATATTAAAATAATAGAAAGTTTTATTGTTTCCATTTTCCAGAGAGGGAAATGACATTCAAGGAGGGCAAATAACTTTTTTCACAGTCTCCGGTAGTCATTATAAGACCTAGGACTTGAACCAAATTCTTCTCGCCTTGTTCAGTATTCTTTCTACTGCATAACCCAGAAAGCAGATGTATATATACCCAGTCACAGTATTTCTACGTCTGTCACAGGCATGTAATGTTGGGATGCATTCTCACATCCTTTCCTCATTTGAGCATATTTCCTTGTGTAGACTGAACGACTCTGACCTCAGAGGCTGTTTGTAGAATTGGTTCCTCATCAACTTAGTCTATTCAATTAGCTTAGAACGGACTGCAAGGAGAATGCTTGGTAAAACATCTCTCTGCTTCACTTGATGAAATGCGTAATTCTCACTGTACCAATATGTTTAATTTTATAAATAACTGCTAAGAGCTCTAAGAAGTCATTCCTAAAGGCCTTAGAGAAATAAACTTGTTTATAACCTTGATAAGGTAAGGTGGGTATGGAAAAGGCTGACTGGGATGGTTAAGGACCTCAGGACCATGGCATAGAAGGATCTGTGAGTGTTTATCCTTGAGGGCAGTCATACTCTAAGGGAGACTGGTCCCATTTTGTTTGGCTCAAGAGGGTACAACTAGGAGCGATGAGTATAAGGTACAATGAAGCAAATTTATGTTAGGAAAAACTTCTTAATATTAGCATTTATAAGACTCTAAGTTTTGCAAATTACACAATGATCACCTCATCTTGTCCTCACAGTACTAATATGTAGGTGATGTTATTACTTCCATGATGATTTCCAAATGAGGCAAACAGAGGTTAAGTGACTTACTCAAGATCATAAAACTTTTAATAAGATTTTGTTTTCCAAATTGTGTGTAAAAATATCTTTTAAAGATTAGATTTGTTTGTTTCTTAATTAGGAGTTGTAAATTTTCTCCTTCCCTCGACTCTCCCTGAAAGAGTAAGAAATTTGATACAAGTTATACATGTCATACAACTTTTAAGTGTCCCAAAAGGAATGTGAGCTAATCTTTCTTCACCTGGGTCCACTGTTGTATCCATTATGTCACCGAGTTGTGAACAATTGAATACTGATTGAAACTATTTAAAAGTAGAAGGGAATATTTTGTGACATCATCAACTTGAGTCAGTCATATTGGATGGGACCATCTGGGGTGTCTCTTTCATTAGAGAGAGTGTGCCATGTAGATAAAATCCTGGAGCCTTTTGAATATCGAGAGTTCATTCCTATTTTACTTTCTTGTGTAAAATCTCTGTTTGAAACCAATAAATAGCATCAGAATGAAAGGATCACTAATTTAAATGAACCATTTGCAAAATTAATTAGCTTTCTTTACAGAATTTTTTTTACAGCTGCAAATCTCAAACTGAAATTACTCAGTTTTATTTCTTTAAAGAGAATGTCACCTTTTATTGCCAATCTCATTTTCTGGCTTCTTTTAATCCATTTTTATTAAATATCATCTTAAATCTTTACTACTTAATCTCAGTAGACTCCAGGCCCCTGAGTTAGAAGCTTCATCCCTTACACTGTTTCATCCCTGTGAACATGCTAAACTTCCTCACTTGGACTGAGGCATTATCATAAAATGGTGGTTTCTTTTTTTTTCCTAATCAGTTGACTATTTTGCCTGCATTACTCATCATTTAAATAGAAGCACATGAAAAGCTATGGTACGTTCCTTACTGTCATTAGCCACAAGTTGCAGGGTGAAGAGAGGGACAAGATTCCTTTAAAAATGCTCCCAAATGCTCATATGATATAGTGACCTTTTTGAAGCTGACTTTATCTTTCATTAAGCATCTTGCTTAATTATTTTTTTAAAGAGTAAATAGCTGAAAAAAGACTGCATATTTATCCACAATTGTTACTTGGCAATCTAATTTTTCAGACAGTAAGTCTGACAACCAACTCACCTATGAGACTGGATACAAATTGCAGTATCTATCTCTATTTGCCCAGTTATATTTTTAGATTATGGAGTCCTATAATGAAGGGCCATGATGAAAAACTGGGTCTGTATAGCCTAGAAAAGGGATGATTGAGGAGGGAACATGGTCATTGTCTTCTAATACCTGAAGCGCTGACACTTGGGAAAGAGATCACAATTCCTCTGCTTGGACCCTGAGGACAGAAATAGGTACAATTGGGGATATTTGCAGAGGGGCAAGTCAGTTAATAAGCATTTTTAAGCACCTACTATGTACCTTTTTCTAGTACTATACTTCTTGAGCTCATAACACTGTGTTCCCCTCAATAATTATCAATTGACAACCTGTTGTTAGCCAGTCAAATATTTTTTAAATACATTCTTAAAATTTATTAAGCACTTTTTCTTCCCACCTCCACCCACAAAAAAGGGGAAACTAAATAAACAGATAAATAAATGAATAAATATAGTCCCCTTGTATCATTTAAGTACAGTTAACAAAAACAAATTTCCACACTGGCCCTGTCCAAAAATTAATTTCTCATATGAATATTAGTTACATTGTCATGAAATGGGCACTCATCAGTCCTCTGGAATCCTAGTTTATTCTTGTATTGAGGACATTTCTTAAGTCTTTCACAATTTTCTATTTTTATAATATTCAGATTATAGTATAAATTGTTCTCCTTTATTCTGTATCAGTTCATACAAATATCCCCAGATCTCTCTGAAATCATCCCTTTCTTTAAAGAAGGTGATTTCTTAGGACAATGGGAATATTTGGCCCAAAATATCCCCTTCAAATCATTTGACCCATTCCCCCAGCATTACGTCCAACTCCAAGAAGTATCAAGCTTAAAAAACACATGCCAAAGGGCTAGATAGCCCTTGAACTAGCTCCTTGTTGCAGCAAATCCCATACTCCCTTTGTGGAAGACTCATGAATTTCACGTTAGGCCTCAGGTTGCCTTCCTTCTGGTCTTCTTAAAAGATTCCGAGGCCACCCTTCTCCAACTTATGTGCTTTGTCCTCAGTTTCTGATACAAATGCTACCACCAGCTGATGAAAAAAGTGACATCTTCTAGCCCTCTGAAATTCACATGGTGCTTCTCTGAACAGTGGGAAGAGAGCCTGACCAGGTGTCCTCTTCCCTCCATCCTTCACTTCAGCCCAGGTTCCTTCCTTTTCAGTGACTTTTTTTGAAGTTTTTCATCATCAAACGACCAAATCGTCAAATTGAAAGAAAATTGCTGCTTTTATACTAGCTTCACGGGGCATAATGAAATCTCTTTAGCCAACCTCATATAACCCTACTCTGTTTCATACAGTGGCTTTGAAATACATATAATTTGATCTAGGACATCACTTTCCCTAGTTGGAAACCTTTTATTCATTGATTCAATAAAGGTATCTAGGCTGTATTCACACTTAGATCATATATATGATGATTAACTGGTTGACTGATTGACTCAGTGGAAGCATTCTGGCCTGATGAATGTATCCAGGCTCTGCAAGGTGGATGGATTGATAGACTGATTCAACCAACCTGTACCCTCAGACTATATTAATAAAATGAACAAATATCAGCATCTACCACCTACAGTTTTTTTTTAATATAGGATTTGATGATGACAGATATTGATGGAAGATTGAGGGCAAGGACAGAAGGGTACTCAGGTGATCCATAAAGCTTTCATTCTGGTTGGGGCTAGAGTCTAGGAGTGGTTGTAGCAGTGAAGCAGTTCCTTGAGTATCTCATTTTAATACTCACAAAGAACTGAAATATGGCTGCCTTTGACTAACTTGAACAGATGTTATTGCTTTTATTACCTCCTTGGTGAGAGGGCACCGTTGATGGAATACTGGATCTTTTATGTTTTTTTTTTTTTAGCACTGCCAATATTACTTTAAATGAAGAGCCTAGTAGTTATCCTGCAATTACCTAATAGCTAGGCCATGCTGGCATGGCTGGGAGTTACAGCTTAATTATAGAGTTCTTATTCTACAGATTTATGAAACCTTTTATCGGCACTAAACGAAAACCCCACTTCCCTCAAATCCTGAAAACCAGAGGCTGCTCTGTTTCAACACACTTTTGAAAGGCAGAAAAAAAGGATACTTGTAGCATCAATAAAAACATAGCAAGGCCCACTTTTCCTCAGGAACTGAATCTTACCCAAACTGTGCCAACCCAGTTCCCAGATATTACCTAAGATGATGCCAACCAGGCACAATCTGTGAGAAAAACCCAGGAGAATTTCATTTGAAAGTGATAGGTTAAATTTTGGGAAGTAGAGTCTCATCTTCACTGATAATTCCTTGGTGAGAAATGAAACATATATGACTCTGGGCGATAAAAAGATATGTCATTGTGATGAAAAAAATAATTTTGAGAGACAAAGTTTGGGGGTAAATTACAAGTTTTATCAATCATGGCCAGGAAATGATTGACAAAAAGAACTCCTTATCCTGTTGATCAGGGGTGGGGAACTTGTGACCTCCAAGCTACATGTGACCTTCTAGGTCATCAAGGGCATCCTTTTAACTGAGTCCAATTTTTATGGAACAAATCCTTTTACTAAGGACAATTTTTCTTTGAAGTTCAGATTCAATTAAAGAGCTGCACTGTAGGACCTAGAGGGCCACATATGGCCTCAAGGCAGCAGGTTCCCCACCCCTGCTCTAGACGGTGCCAGAGGAAGTATGGCCACTTCTTTGGGTTTATATGCCTTTGGACTAGAGGTGTTCCAGCAGATGGCAATCAGCTGAACTGGTTAACAAGGAGAGCAGGGCTCTACAAAGAGAATTATGCTCATTCCAGTAAGGAGCTAAGAGTGCTATCATGTCACTCTTGGACAGAGATACCCAGACCACCCCCAGCCTTGGACAATCTACATAAAAGGACCTCTTTAACCCAGCTTGATTGAATGGAATTCACTGTAGACTAAAGATTCCTTGTTAGGTTAGGTGGAGAGTCAAATAGAGCAGAAAATTAGCTCCATCTTTGGGACTGAGATTTTAAAATGAGAGTATAGAAAAGAGGGAACTCTGGATCTCCCCACATCATTGGTTATTAATAATCATTTCTCTCACTAGCAAAATGGAAACTCTGGAAAGTCATTCTAAACTAGATGTTCTGGGAGTCACTGTTTAGGGATAGATTTTGTTCTTTGGCCTGAGGACAAGCTTAGCCAGGCCTAGGGCTCAGAGAGTAGCCCTGCTATTGGTTGCCTTTTGTGGTCAAATTCAGGAGTCCTCTGCTCCAACCCAGCTACAGCAGCATAGCATTATGAGCAAAGAGAGTAGAGAGGCAATGCATAATTCTGGAAGATCTGATGTTTTATATAAAACTTTTCCAAGCATTTTGCATTGAGGAATAGTGAATAAGAAGCCATAGTTCAAACCAGGTTCAAGTACCACCTCTGACACCTAATAGTTACGTGTTCTCAGGTAAGACAAAAAGAGAAATATGTAAAGTGCTTTGCAAACTATAAAGTCATGTAAATGTTAGCTTTTTGTTTTATTGTACTAGGCAGGTAAGGATAGAGCGCTGGACTTGGAGTCTGAAAGGTCTGAGTTCTAATCTTGCCTCATACAATTACTAGTTCTAGGTCCTGGGCAAATCACTTAACCTCTATCTGCCTTTATTTGTTCATCAGCAAAAAAGAAAAAAAAGATTAATAATAGCAATACTTTCCAGGGTTGTGTTGAAGATAAAATCATAGATTGTATGGAAAGATTTTTGCTGCCTTGAAAGTGCTATGGAATTGTTAACTACTGTTAATTCATTTAACCTTTCACTGCTCTAGGCAACTCTGTAAGACTAAAGTTACAAAAAATATGCTGACCTGCATTAGTGAAGTGATTTTCCTCATATGGAATTTCCCTACAACCAATCAAATCTCAAGTATAGTCCTTGATTGTGTCCTATTCCATTGCATTGTCACAATAATTCTTTGAAGACAGTACAATGGTCTTATATTACAAGTATATCTATTAAGAAAATACAAAGGGAAAAATTGTAATCTCTCCTTGCACAAACATTATTAAAGTGTCAAGCAAAAAAAAAAAAAGAATCATGGAAAGAAAACTGACATTATGTTTGTTTTTAATGTTTCTTCTCTTAAAATTTTACAATTCATATCTTGGTGCACTAGATAGAATCTTGGAGACAAGGAAGACCTGAGTTCAACACTAGCCTCAGACACACTGTTGCTTTATGACCCTGGGAAAATTACTTTACTGCTTTTGTCTCTGTTTCCTCATATATAAAATGGAAATGATAACAGGACCCATTCTACTGCAAAGATCAAATGAGATAACACTTGTAAAGTGCTTGGCAAACCTTAAATGACTATATAAATGCTAGCTAGCTATTATTTTCTGTCAGCTTTTTAATGTCTAGCCTCTTGAAGTAGTTCCATGACTGATGTGTTTACCCAAATTTTTTCAAAGCTAACTCTAATTAAGTTATTTCCCTACTACCTTGGGAAGAATGTGGCCAAAGTTTATTCCTTTTCAACTGAAATCTATCACATTTACTTTGTTACAAACCTTGAGGGCTACAGCACCACTGTGGGTTAGTACTGCCAGTGAATTATTCCCATTTTACGAAAGAAAAAGCTGAGGTTTAGGGAGCTAAACTAACTTACCCATACTCATGAGCTTTTGGAGTCAAAATAGGAAACGAGGTCTACCTGACTCTAAGACCAAAGCTCCATCCCCTGCCAAAGAGGTAACATGTCAACCTTATAACAATGTGGAAAGCAAGAGAATATGTGCTTGATGTAAAAAGATGGAAATGTTCTTTAAATTTGAATGCTATTTTCTGGGGATTAATATTTCTGTAGCCTGAAGAACATATAACTAGAACACAAGACTAGTCTCATGCTGAGAGAGAGGGGGTTAATTGGAAAATAATTCTGGGATAAAACTGAAACTAGAAGTAAAAGTGTGGATCCCTATTTTTCTAACTGAAACATCCCATTGCACAGTAGTACTCCTTGACTCCAACAGACCTGCTATCTTATCAATCTTCCAGTGATAGTGTGGATCCCATCTGTGTCTGCCCCATGGGACTTTAAATTGTGTCCATCCAGAATTTCACCAAAGAGGAGCCACCCAGTATGTTGAGGACCTTTATTTATTTCCCTTGGTATTTCAAGGATACCAATGGAGCCCTTGAGCTGTCTAGTCTTTCACTTTTACTCTATAATTGGTCAATCCTTTCATTTTTTTCCCCTTTTTCTTATCTTTCATTTCTTTGATAAAATTCTTTATTGCATTTCTTCTTCATAATCTCTTATTTGTACTGTGATCGAGACAGCAAACAAAGGAGAAAACAGTCTTAGCTTTGGGAAAATTACCCTGTAAGACATGTTAATTAGATTAGAATTGCTTTGTTGCAACACAGGCTGTCAGGTGTCAAATTACAAAATTAATGAAACTGCATATTTATTAGCTGAAAATCAGCTGGTACAATTGATTCTGTCAGATGTCAAATGCTCAAACAGGCTTTATAAACAGGAATATATTAATTTAATCAATTATATATATGGAGAAGGAAATAGCAAACCACTCAAGTATCTTTGCCAAGAAAACCTCATGGACATTATTGGCATGCTGTGGTCCAAGGAGTCATGAAGAGTTGAACACAACTGAATAACGAAACAAGAAATATCATACATGTATACATGCATATACATAGGTGTTTATGTATATACTCATATATGTATGTATAGGTTTATATAGACATATATGTACATACATACACATAACATCAGCATCATTTGATTATTCATATTTTTATATTGTCATTATATTCATTCAAAAAGCATTTATTAAACAACTGCTATATGCCAAACTGTGTGCTCAGCTCTGGAGATTCAAAGAAAGAATAATGATGATGATAAATAAGCAACTAAATAAACAAATGAATGAGTGAATAAGAAATGAAAGAGAGAATGAGGCAGAAATGGAGAGAGAGAGAGAAAGAGACAGAGGGAGGGAAGAAGGAATGAAGGAAACGAAGGAAGTGAGAGAAGGAAAGAAAAAAGGCATATCCTGTACTCAAGGAGCTCACTACATTAATTGACTCCCCAAAGATTTAGGCTCTTCAAGATCATATGACTATAGACCCGAGGTAGAAGTGACATTAGAGATCACTTTTTTTTCACCTTACAAATGAGGAAATTAGTGCCTATAAAGCATAAGGCCGCTCACCTGTTCTGTAGCATCCAAGATCACTAGTACATTAATTAAAAACAAAGAGAATTTTGACTTAGTTTTTAGTTTTTAATTTTTTCATTGTTTTATTATTTTGTATACTCATATTAGGAAACAAAATTAATTACGTCTGGAAGAGGGGAAGAAAAATAAAATTGATTTGACCAATGACCTTAGATTTTGCAATGCATTGTATTTATTGAAAATAATCGTTAATTATCTGTTTTATCAATAAGGGAGCACTATGTTCAGACTATCATTTCAGGTGTGTGATTAGGCATACCTACATACATAAATACATACATACCTACCTACATACACATATTGTTTGTGTGCTCAGCTTAGCTTTTAAATTCTGAGTTTTAAAACTCTACCTCTGACTAACTTTGCAACAGTAGGCTGCACCTCCCTCAGCCTCAGTTTCCTCATCTGTAGAATAAACCATGATGCCTTGAACTAATTCACAAGGATTTTTCAATGAGGGTTCAATGAGATGTTTGTATAAAATGATTCGCAAAGTTTAAAGCATCACCACATCTTCGTTACTCCCAATGATGTTACTCCCAATAGAGTGGAAATAGACCAAGAAGCCCAGTTACAAAGTTACCTTAAATGTAAAATGGATGTCAATGGATATGAAATGACTCACAACATTTAATATGTAGCACGAGATCTTAGGGAGGACATACTTGAATGAGCCTAGGCATCATATAATTGATCTAAAACCAGAGGAACTGGACATAAATCTGTGAAATGATGAGGTTGGGCTTGATGAACTCTATGGCACCTTCCAAATCTACACTGTATGACTCAATTCAGTGAGCATTTATTCACTTGCTAATAGGGGTTCTGTGAATTACTCTGCCAATATCTTCTGCACTTGACTTTCATCTTTCATAAATTTCCTCCATTGTGGGGTAATGGAAAGATCAATGAATCTGGGAGAGGGAGTAAGCTTTTATATAGCACCTACTAGGTGCCATGCACTCTGCGAGTGCTTTACAGTGACCTAATTTGATCCTTACAAAAACCCTGAGAAGTAGCTACTGTTCCCATTTTACAGTAGAGTGAACTGAGGCAAACAGGGTTAAGCAACTTGCCCAGGCTCACATAGCTAGTAACAGTCACGTGCTTAATAGTCTTTCAGTCACATAGTAGATAGTTAACAAATGCACTGCTACTCCCCACACCTTTCATAATCTAGCCCCTTCCTGCCTTTTTAGTCCTTTTATACCTTACTCCCTGACCCTTCAGTTCAGTGATGACACTGGTCTCCTCCCTGTCCCACAAATAGGACATTCCATCTCTCAGCTCAAGGTATTTTGTCTGACTGTCTAGCATTTCTGTAACTCCCTCCCTTTTCAACTCTGAGTGCTTACCTTCCTAGCTTCCTTTAAGTCTCCAAAAAATAATACCTCTTGCAGGAAGCCTTCACCATTCTCTCTCAATTCCAGTGCCTTCCCTCTCTTAATTATTTTTCTGTTTATCCTATGTATAGTTTACTTCACATTACTTCACTCTTTGCATCTTGTCTCCACCAGTAGAT
Organism: Potorous gilbertii; assembly: GCA_028658325.1. Lineage (NCBI taxonomy): Eukaryota > Metazoa > Chordata > Mammalia > Diprotodontia > Potoroidae > Potorous > Potorous gilbertii. Next base: position 473,369,874 of record CM053769.1, on the reverse strand, counting down.
TGTAAGTTTCTTGAGGACAATGGCAGTCCTTTACCTCTTTTTGTAACCCCAGCACTTACCTGAGTGATTGGTAGGTAGTAGGCATGTTATAAACATTGATTGATTGATTGATTGATTGACTGACTGTGAGTTTATAGAACATCATACCCCGAAGGTCAGTCCAGACAGTTCATCAGTTCATGCTTTTCTACATCACTCAATATCTTCATCCAAAAAGGAGGATGAGAAAATATAATCATCAAGGCAGATTTGGGGTTACAGAGACTAGAGGCAGGGAAGTCATGGGTTCATAATTCAGGAGGTCATCTGTTCCCTAATTTCATATGAAGCAATTGAGACTAAAAAAGTGACCTGCAGAAAGTCTCATCGATATTAAGAGGGGAAGATAAGATTCATAGTCAGTTCAAAGAATAGGAGAGGCAAAGGAAACTCAGCAGCCCCTTAGTTTACTCCATACACCAAAGCACTCCCTCCCAAAATATACCACGCAAGTGATCATATTGTCTCTACCTGAAGACCCAAGAAGGGTGAAAGTACCATTTTGAGATAGTGCCAACAGACAAATTTATATTTGTTTTTCCTTATATCAAACCTTATAAATTGGTTTCTTCATGATTTACACTCATTGCTCCTGGTTCTTCCTTCTGGATCGAGCAAATGATGTCTCCCCCCGCCCCCCTTGCCCCATACCTTCCCTCACAAGAGCCCTTTAAGTATTTGAATTGATCTATCACGTTTCCCTAGAGTCTTTACTTCTTTAGGCTACATACTCAAAGTTATTTAACTGATCCTTATGTCAGAAACACAAGGCTTTTCACCATCCTGGTTAACCACATCTGGGCATTTACCAGTTTGTCAATGTCCTTCTTAAACTGTGATGCTCAGACTTGAACACAACACTCTAAATGAAGTCCAACAAGGACAGAGTACAATATATGACTTTCACCCCCTTAGCGCCTGAGATCGTACCCTTAATACAGCCTAGGAGGACATCACATTGCTGACTCATATTGGGGCTTGGACTGCAAGTTTGTTGTTTTTATTTATTTATCCATCCATTCATTCATTTTTCTGTTTGTTTGTTTACTTATTTATTGCAGCAAGTGGCTTCCTAGTCATCAGGTTTTTTTCTACAGAGTACATGTGAGGACTACACTAAAAGAGTAGTAGTGAGAATGGAATGTTAGCTCAGAGAAAGTATTCCTAATTACCTAAAATGGGGTCAGGCTTGTGCTTGTGGTATCCAACATTAGCCAGATTAGATGAAAAAATTGTGTTAAAGTCATGAGTACATAGTCTCAGACCCCAAACCCCTAATCTACATGTGCTGGAATGAAAAGGGAAATATTCTGAAAGCATAATATAGCTGTGGATAATATTGTGACAGAGGCTTATCACTTCTCAGGTCATTGGTACTTTCTGTGTCTTAAGTCCATCTGCAGCTTCCTATCCAATATATCTATGAGACTCTAGGGACACATTTAATGAAATGAAGTACAAATGGGAACCATGGGAACCCCATTCCCTAGAACAATGGCTCTCAATGTGTAGTACAGGGATTCCTGGGCTTTCCTAAGATATTTGCAGGGAATCTACAAAGTGAAAACTATATTCATAATAATGAAATTTTAATATCTAATATCATAAATATGGTAGATAGTGAACTCATGTGAACAAAAGCTCTTTGGGGGAGGAGGGCTCAACAGTTCTTAAGTGGTCAAGTGGTCCTGAGACCAAAAGTGTTGAGAATTAGTAGCCTAGGCTTTTACTGCTCTTACACAAGGAGCTGCAGTACTCCTTCCTTGTTTCTTCTCTTTCTAAACTCAAAAGCTTTAGAACTAGATAAAATGGCCAAATGAGAAATATCAACTCAGAGGCCCAGCTGATGTCAGCTTTTATAAACTGCCCATAATGGCCTCCAAGTGAAAGAAAGACTGATACCCTCATTAGAGATATTAGTGACAGCTGTAGCCATGTAACTAGTAAAACCAACCACCCTTTGCCCTGAAAGAACCACCATAATAACATTAGCTCAGTATTCATTCTGTGATTTAAGGTTTACAAAATGCTTTATGTACATGTATGAACACGAGAGGCTGTTCACATCACTTACGTGGTCTGGGAGTCACTGACTGCAGATCTTCCAGTGAGATAGAATATCTCAAGGCTTTGCTATCTGCTTCCTCTATACCCTTCACACCCCTGGCACACCATCTAGTGAGCCCTAAGAATTTCTGATCTTTGCCAACTATGCCACCACAGAACTCTTAGCAGTTCCAGACCTTTCCATCTTGTGGTTGAATTATCTTAAAGTTGTGTCTCTCTGAATTACAGTGTTGACTCTATTGAGACAACAGACTGTCCTTTTTCAGTTAGCACAGTGCTTGGAATTTCATGAGCATTTACTATTTTATCTGTCTGTCTTTGTTTCATCCATCCATTCATTTATTAACTTATTCATTCATTCTAATAGTATGATGAAGACCTTCAAATTCATTTCATAGAAAGTTCAATTGAAGGAACTGGTAATGTTTATATTGAAGAAGCAAAAACTTAGGGTCTATTATGGATAAGGAAATTTTCTTCTAGCATTTTCTGAGATGTAACCTGGAAGAGGAATAAGACTAGATTTGTTCAACGCCTGACGGCAGAGTTTGACACAGTTTCCAAGAGTCAAAACCAAAGAACAGCATACAGTAACAAAGAGAGCAGACCAAAGAGGAATCAGTTTTAGGAGTGACAAGGGAATTGAGGGGCTTAGAAAAGCACATGGTTAAGTATGGGAATCCAGTGAATCACACTGACTCCATCTTGTGACAATTCTGGAGCTAGTTCTGTTACTTTTCTGTTTAATTATGGGTCTTGTCCAAATTCAGTCATCTGAGAAAAGTTTATTCAATTGTCTCAATTGGGAGAAAATCTTATTGCATTGTTTGAACCTGTCCCCACCTGACTGGGAAGTTGGATTCTTTCTACATGCTGTTTAGAGACCCTTAACCTAGCATAACCCAGGTTATGTTGACCAGAAACTCAATCACATCTGAAGACTGATGAAAGTTTTCTCACAGTTATTCATCTGAAGCAACCCATATGGCTTATCTGAGAAATGGTCTCATACTGCTCAGTCAGTTATTGTTTCTATATCCCCTTGATTGTTCACAGAAACTTTGGGAATGGGACATCTCCTTTTCTGAATTCAGGGAATTGTACCTATTCACTCTCCCCCTTCCCAAATTGGAAACTCCCTAATCTTTGATCCAATTAGAAATCTGATTAGCTAATATTGTATCATTCTCTTGTAATTAATTGGCCTTATTTGATTCATTGTTTTTTAAAGTATAAAAGTCTGTCTCTCTTGAATTTGGGGTCCAGGCCTAAGCTGAGAAAATTTGATTTTGTCTGTTGGACAATGGTCATTCATTGCTTAATAAATTGATAAGCTCAGAAGACCAAACCTTTGGCACTCATCTTTCATCCACAACAAGGAGTGCATTCCTCCTTAATTGAGGCCTTCATGAAAAGGCTGAGAGGTAGAGGAAATTCTTATATCAAATATGGGCAGGATCAAATGACTTCTGGATTTCTATTATGAGATTCTTAGATAGCTATTTTAAAGGGAGAGTTATGAGACCCTGGTTTCTGGTCAACATAATCTGGGTTATGCTAGGTTAAGGGTCTCATAAGGATATGAGGGGGACAGAGCACAAAACAGTGACTAATGACATCTTTTTGTCGGTGATGTTGATGCCAATAACTGATAATTTTTTGAGTTTTTGACACTGTGAAATGTGTGTCATGAATACCCAGTGTCACAGATATGATGGTTTTCATTTAGGATTTCTATCTGATGGTGATGACAACACAAGTAAGTAGACATGGTTAGGTGCCATGTGCGAGTAGGACAGTGCTTGGTGGAAATGAAAAGAATAAAGAGAAAGGAGAGACAGAGACAGAGAGTGAGAGACAGAGACAGAGATGGATAGAGAGGTTAACAGAGACCAAGAAATTAAGACAAGGAGAGAGAGAGAAAAAGAGATACAGAAACAGACAATTAGAGACTTATTTCCATGGAGATAGCTGTACTGTTTATCTGTTTAAAATAAATAATTTTAAATATGCGTATATGTGTATATATCCATTTATCTAAAACACGTTAAAGAATTCAGCCACTTTATTCTATATGTTATTTTTTTCCATAAGAAGTACCATTTGCAGTGAAAATGTTAAAAAATTGATAGTTATCCCCCAGAATGGGAAGCCATGGATAAGTTGTGATATGAAATTGGAAAGTCCAAATAGATGAAATCAAATCAATTTGAGTAAATGTCCATTTATTTCTATTTCCATTTCTATACTGATTTCTATTTTTATGCCTATACCTCTATCTATACCAATATATATACTACATGGGTAGCCTGGTGTTGTGGAAAAGTTGTTAGATTTTAGATTGAATTCTGGCTTAGTGAGGATTGTAATTGAAGTGATCTCAGGCAAATTACTGAACATTTTTTGGTCCATTTTCCTCATCTATAAAATGAGGAAGTTGAAACTAGAGTCCACCTAAGATTTCATGAGCCTAAATTTATGGTCCTATTAGCCTGAAATTTGATTCGTCACAAGGTCATATGTCATACATTGCATAGAGATGCATACATCTAAATATATTCATGCAACTGATGTTGGAGTAATCATTGACTGGTGTGGACATTCGCATTCTGGAGACTTTCCCTATCTGATACTGGTCCTCATCATGGCCTTTTTAACTGAAAGGGAGACTTGGAAATATGTGCAGCATAACACTCAAGTAGATGAGGTGATAACTTAATGAAAACAATGAATTGGCATCAATATCATTTTAATAGATGCATCTCTTCAGCCATGTCAAAACAGAAGAGTTTGATGAGGTAATGATTGTCAGCAAGGGCCCAAGCCTCAATAAAAAGCTTTATTGTCTTACTCCTTTTTCCCTACTTATCCTGTTCTTGATAAATCATCTGTCTTCCATATGCAATCAGCTGATAAGAGTGTTTTAAACAAAATGTCACTGTAAACAAGTGAAGCATGAGAAGGTTAAAATTATAAAGATGTGAATTTACAGGTAATTAATTTTTATATATCGAAGGCTGTTCTAAGAATGGCAAGGATAATTAAAAGCAACTGCTACTAATTGTGATGTGAATGTGGGATAGGACTGAGATCAGAGTGGCTATTGCATTTCCTCTTGGAAAGGAGATTGAGAGTTGGAAGTGATGATTAGATGTGAAATCTGCCTCCTACCAGAATGGCGTAATTGAGACGTTGAAATCATGCACCATGTTTTTGAAGACATGTCTGTTTCAAAAGGTACAGTCAGTTTTGGCTCTGACTGTGAATATCCCTTAGAAATGTCAATAACATTTCTGGAAATCTCTCCCAACCCCAAACCAAAAGGAAACAAACCAAAATGGTCTAGACAAGATGCTTGGACTTTAGGAAAGAAAGACAAAAAGTAAACACCTCATACTCTAATGGGATTTACATTTTCCTAGAATGATATTATAGTCAATCAAACAAAACTGATTCACAAATCTGAGGAGAAAATCACCAAACATGGCATTTGGGTGAGAATCAAGGGGACAATAATTATAGACTACCCAGCCAAAAGGATGAAATAAATGTGGATTCTAATAATAAAAAGTAATTTCTTTCTCCCTCTCCCTCCTCTCCTTCTCTCTCTCTCTCTCTTGCTCTCTCTCTCTCTCTGTCTCTCTGTCTCTCTTCCCCCTGTCTCTGTCTCTGTCTGCTTCTCTCTGCCTCGTCTCTCTCTCTCCTTCCTCTTCTCTCTCCTTCCTCTTCTCTCTCTTTCTCTCTGTTTGTCTCTTTCTCTGTCTGTTCCTCTCCTCCCTCTCTCTTTCTCTCTATCTCTGTCTCTCTCTCTCTCTCTGTCTCTGTCTCCCTCTGCCCTCTCTCTTGTGCACACACAGAGCTTGAGACACATATTATTTTACTAAACCTTCACAAAAAACCTCTTGAATTTGTACTGTAGGTATAATCATCTGCAATTTAAAGTAGATGAAACAATGGCTAATAGAGGCTAAATTACCTAACCAGAGACATATATCAAATGAGTGTTTTTTTAAAGGGAAGGATTTGAACCCAAGTCTTTCTGTTTCTAAGCATGGAGCTCTATTTCCTATTTCCGAGAGAAAGTCCCTCTCGACATCAGGCAACTTGCCCAGGGGCTATAATGGAGCAGATATAGATGGCCCATTATCTAGAAGTCTGCTAAAAAAAAACAAAACAAAAGAAAAAAAAAAAAGCTGAGCAGCTTGTGAATGAATGACTTCCTTGCTGAAGATGTCACCTCCAAAACGTAGAGGAATTAATGATTTTTTTTTTTTAAGTAAAGGTATTTACGAAATTCTTTCTATGTGCCAAGTAGTACGCTGAGCATTACAGGCATAAATGCATATTCAAAGACAGTCATTGTCTCTTCAAGGAACTGCTATTTCTAATGTGGGAAGAAAACAAACTTCTGGGTGCGATGTCCAGAGAGAGGCTCTTTATAGGAATAGCGAGTGAAGTCATTGGATAGCAGATTTACACATCCCTTCTAAGATCAATTGCAGATTTTATATGATCATGGATCAGAAGCAGGAGAGAAGGGATAATTGGGTATGTGTACAAATCCCTGGCAGCTGCTAAGGCTTTCAAAGAAGATGGCCAGGAGATAGTGAGGAAAGTGAAGCAGAACTGAGGTCTACCTGACTTGGGACAAGTAAGGCAGTCACCAGTCAGAAAAGCTGGACCCCAGGAGAGAAGGTCCAAAGGTGATAGGATTGAGATCTCCTGGACTTGGCTTCTGTTTCAGGCAACTGAAGGTGTCTCTGTACACTTTTGGACTTTTTGGCTTTCTTTAAGCCTGGAGTGATAGGGAAGAGGTGAGTGTGATGGAGGAGGTTATGGTCATGAGGAAGGGCCAGATAGTGATGTGGAAGGAAGCTAGGGAGCAAGTGTGGCCATGCCAGTGTAGAATCCAACCCAGCTAAGTGATCACCCCATATCTCCTAGCATTCAGGACAGTAACTCAGAAAGTTCAGAGAAGGGATCAGTGGATCTTCTCACCTGAGACTGAAAGAGAAATCAGTTCAAGAAGAATGGGAAGCTGTTAAAAACAATGTGTTATAGTATATCTGCCATTGACTTCATTGAGAAAGACTCTCTTTCTGAAATAGGTAGCTGACAATTTAAGATTTACACAACAGTTTTAACTTGCAATCTTATGCTTTCAACTCTTTTGCTAAAGCAATTAGTGCAAAAATCATAGTTCTCAACCCTAGAGGAGAAAATTGAGGCCTACAGATGCAAAACCTAATACCTAACATGGTATTCTATGCACTATAGTATTTGTCAGATAAATGGCATGAGTTGCCCAAGACCACACAGTTAGCAAGTAATTGAGACAGAATTCAGATCCAGGTACCCTGAAAACAAATTGAGTGTTTGTACCAGTACCTTCCACACTATTAGCAAGAGGGAAAGAAGTGCCTAGTAATTATAACTCTATAAACAGGAAATGGAGCTCCATGGAAGGTAGTGAGGTCTCCAATCATGATACCTTCATAAAGGCTAGCTCCAATACCTAGAATGCATTCTTATTCCACTTAATTTCTTTGAATCCGTAACTTCCTTCAAAACCTAGTTGAAAGTCTCATCATATATGAAGCCTCTCCCTGATCCCCCAGAAGTTCATTTCTCTCCCTCCAAATGACTTTGAATATAGTATGCATATACCTACCTATGTACATGTCTCTTCATACACATATGTACATGTCATTGAATGTAAATTCCTTGAGGACATAGACTCATTTTTGTCTTTTGTTTCCCACACCTAGAAATGAGTCTAGTACATAGAAGGGGATTAATATATGCTTGTGGATTGTATGAGTGATGGGGAAATCTTCAAATGACAAATGAAATTTGTAAATGGGGAATGAACACCCTTTCAGGAACAGAGACAGAGCAATATTGCCTCTGAGATTCCTTCTAACTCTAGAGTTCATGATTTTACCCTCCTACTAAAACCACTAAATAAAATATAGGAACTAAAGGAGGAAATATTTTCTGATCCTGAAATAGCCTTGATTTCATGGATGTGAGTCTTTCCTTTCCTTTCCATCTCCTACAATTCAACAAGCTTTCATCAAGAAGCAACTATATGCCAGCCACTGTCCTAGGTGCTAGAGACAAAGAAATAATGTCATTGCCCACAGGAAGCTTATATTCTATTTAGAAACTCTGAGGTTCTTACCCACCTGTATTGATTTTTTTTAACTAGGTAAAAGAGACCATTTTTTGTCTCATTTTTTATGTAACCTTAATCACTAACAAGGTTTTGCCTCAAACAAACTGAGTCCAGGGAAAGACCTTAGCTTTAAAAGGCCAAGGTTACCCACTTCATCTGGGACCATCTTCAGTTGTCCTGATCTATATCTTGCCATTGGACCAGATGGTTCAGGAGGAAAGAGTGAGGCTGGTGACTTTGCAGAGGTCTGCTTCACTTAAATCCAGTTCACTTGAAAGTCATGGCAACACCTCCCTAATATCATTGGTCCTCTCCAAGAACAAAATACAAACCATAACAAATACTCTATTCAGGAGAAAAAAATTTATATATACGTATATATGAAGTAAGCAAATTTTATGCAAAGTTAATACAATGTAATTTTGGTGAAATGGAGGCATGGAGCAAAAAATAGGAAGATCAGGAGAGGCTTGCTTTAGGAAGTCTTAAGCTGAGCCTTGAACACAGTCAGGGATTCCTAGAGGCAGGAAGGAAAAAAGTATAGAGAATAGAAATGTCATTGGAGACAACAAATAGAAATCTTTGACCTACTTTTTGGTGACAATTGTTCCCCCTACCCTGCTCTTAGCTATTTTAGTCCTTTGAGGATATATACACAGTCCTTTGCCAGGCTCACACATAAAACTGTTCCAGGTTGTTAGGACCTGCTAATCTTGTCAGCTACTAGCAGACCCTTCAAGAGTCTGAGATTACCTCCAAGATCATAACAGCACATTTGTATAGAGTTCAGATGGGCAGCTAGGTGACTCACTAAATAGAATGATGGGCCTGGAGTCAGGAAGACTCATTTTTGTGAATTCAAATCTGGCCTCAGACACTAGCTATGAACTTGGTCAAGTCATTCAATCCTGTTTGCCTCAGTTTCTTCATCTGTAAAATGAGCTAGAAAATGAAATGGCAAACCATTCCACTATCTTGTCAAGTAAACCCCACACAGAGTCGCAAAGAGTCAAATGAGACTGAAAACTGACAATAACAACATGTGTTCAGATGCCACTTTAAATCATTTGAAGGACAGTATTTAGACAAAATAGTTCCACAGTGATGACTCATCTATGTATGTCTTTTCAGAAGCTTATTTTCTTTGTCATGGTGACACTTATGATGGAGGGAATTTTAATTTTATTTGCTAGACTATCTTGTTAGTTCATTAAGTCGCTGCCCATTAAAGATTTAAGAGAATGCCTTTGTGCCACATTACTGTAAAAAATGTGAGATTGAGACATTTGGTGGCTGCACAATTAATTAAGTAGTAAGTGATCCAATTAAGGCTAAGCTGACAGTGAACACAAAATATGTATCTATGTATAAGAGTAAATAACATGAAATAAATTTCACCATAAGCCCTTAGAGAGCTTTCAATACCATGAGGGCCAGTCAGTTGGATCCTAAGTGAAACTACAAATTTTCTTGCTCCTGGGAAGAAAGGTCACATAAAGGATTATCTTTCTTATTCAGGGAGTAAACATGGTTTGTAATGTTTACAGAGGGTGATAATTCAGATTTTTTTGGAAGCATGGCTTTAAGCTTGGAGTCCTGTGGCCCTCAGATAGGCCTGAACAACATATGACCCATGGGCCCAAAGAATTTTGGGTGACCCACAAAACATGTAGGGCTACCCCTGCACCCTCTCTCTTGTTTGTCACGTGACCCACAGCAAACAAACAGTGTGAGTCTATCTCTGGTCTAACCTATCTGCAACCCAAAGACGTTTGGCCTATCTTAATTTTGGCCCCTACCTAGTGCCAAGTTGTGCAGATCTACCCTAGAATAAGCAAAGCTGGCATTCTTATCTTAGATCACTCTGTCTCTTTTGTGTCCTCACTGCTGGAAGATAACTGACATGCAAATGAGATTTGTTGTGCTTTGTTAAATTTAAATTGACACATGCACAGGTATTGGTTTTATAAGGAGATATTTATTGTTTTAATCTTGTTCTAATATTAGTCATGATGAATAATATTTATCTAATTCTTTAGAATTTACAGGGCCTTTTAAAAATATCATCTCCTTTCATTCTCACAACAAGACAGGCAGATGGGTACTGTTATCCCTGCTTAACAATGAGGAATCTGAGTTTGAAAGAAGTAAAGTGACTTGCCCAAGGTCACACTTTTAGTAATTGAATGAACCAGGTATACAAGTCCTGCATTCTGTCCTCTATAAAATCCTGGAAATAGACTATTCTGGGTCATGTAGGACTGCAGAAAGAGAGGGGATTCTGATGTATTGGGATGGAGAAAAATAATGGACAGTTCAAAAGGTACAGAGAGGCAGAGCAAGGCCTGGAGCATATTAAATAACTAATGTATTGAAGATTTTTAGTAGGGGTTGGGTAGTGAGTGGAAGAAATATCAATATAGAACCTATTCTGTACCAGGCACTGGGCTAAGAACTTTATAAATAGCACCTCATTGGACCCTTACAGCAATCCTAGGAGGGAGGTGCTTTTATAATCCCCATGTTGCAGTTGAGGAAACTGAGTCAAACAGAAGTTGAATGACAGAAGAAGAATGAAGTGACTTCCTCAAGGTCACACAGCCAGCAAGGGTCTAAGACTGGATTTGAACTCAGGTCTTCTTGACTCCAAAGCCAGTGCTCTATCCACTGCACCACTTAGCTGCCTATATTTAATGTATGATATGCCCATAATAATGTACAATGAAGTATTACAAGGTCAGGATGGGTTAAAATTTTCATTGGTGGAAGGACTGTCTCCTGCATTGAGATAACAGATTAGCTGAAGCAATCTCTCTGTTACTTGAAAAAAATTACATTTATGGGCCAAAAAGTATAGTTGTCATTAGGATAGAGTTTATACCTGAGTTTTCATTGTTTTAAGGTACTCCAGGATTATGAACCTCACTCTGTTGATGCAGATTCATACTTTCTCTTTAACTGACAGATTTAAAGATTTTCTTAGAACACTAAGAAGTTAAGTGACTTACCCAGGGTCACACAGTATGGTTCAGGGCTTGAACCTATGTTTTCCTGACTTGGAGAATGGCTCTCTATCCATAATATCAGGATGTAAAATCTTTGTAATGTTTAAAGTATTACGTAAACTTCAGTTTTTCTAGCATTGGGGATTGTATCTTCTCTGTATAATAGAGTAGATCAATATTTTCTGGTAGAAAATTCTGATCCCATCTACAGTGCCATGCTGCATCTTATACAATTATATTGTATGTTAAAAAATTCCACATGACAATATTTATGTAATTAGATACACTTTATACTTTAAGATATTAATTTATTCAGGTGGATGCTTCTCATACCCAACATAGATGGTAACCCTCTTTGACTTAGACACTATTTGTGAGATTTTAAACACCTCTTCCCCCCAAAAAATCACACTTTTGTCCCTGGTGATGATGGGCCTCTCTGAATTTAGCTAAACCTGATCTTGGACAATTGATAAACAATCTATTGTTAGGCCTCTATTCATTGACCTTCTAGTTTTGCAGGATATGATTGGCTTACTCTATGATTTCTCAGGTCAGAAGGTTCCAAGGATGCCTCCATGGCACAATGAGATACCTGTATTAAAATATCCAGGCATAATTGCTGTAGGATTTTATTTCAGAATTTTTTTGTTTTGGGGAAAGTCTTGTTATGTATATCACTGGACAAAAATTTCAGTTCAAATTTAACTTGTAATGCCTTACATGGGTTTGGATTGAAAAGTAAGCAAGATTCTGCTAACTTCCTCCTATCTCCTGATTGGCTCATGTAAGTTCTCATCTACAAAGACAGCCATCCAACATCTATTGGTTCTATAAGACCTAAGTTTAGAAAGAATTAAGCAGTCGCAAATGGCTGCTTTTGTAAAAGAAAAATGAAATGTCAAAGAAGAAATCTTTATGTTTCTTTAATCACAATCATCAAATTGTAACAAATGGAGCCTTGCAATTGAATCTCCCACTTTTGCCAGAAAAGCCCATGAGATTAAACCTGCATATGTAGTGAAGGGCCATATTTCATCATGGCTTTTCATTTAGATTTTTCAACACAGTGGTTCTCCTGAAGACATTTCTGCAAACCCTGCCAGTTACAGGAAAAGCAATTGAATAAGCACTGTAATCAGATAGTGATATGATTTCAGGTGTTTGTTTGTTTACCTTACAGTGCCTGGGAGATATAACTGAGAAAGCTGAAGCCACCCTTTCCACTTCTTAATCAAATTGGTGTTTGCTTATTTGTTTGTTTTCTAGAGTGGGCTTTCTCAATTCTCAATTCCTTTAACAATAATAGTCCTTTTTTCAAAGCATTGGGGGTGGGCAGAAGACTAAATACTTTAATCCAATCAAAAGTCACATTTTCTGTGAAGATACTGTCTCAGGAGAGCACACTGCCTCATTTTCTTTCCTTTTTCTCATTTATTCTCATCTGCTCTCCCTCTTTGAAACCTGAACATATGCTAATTAAAAGCAGCTAAGACTAAATGAGGATACTCTCCATGTACGTTTCAGATTTCAAGGTTCAAATGCTCCTTTGTGCATATTTGAGATAGCATCAGTGTGTTGCCTTGACTCATAGATAATAGTGACACTTCTATAGCATTTTACACACATGATCTCCTGAAAGCCTAACTGTGACCCTTTAAGGCCTACCTCACAAGTTGTGTTATTTACCATAGGATAAGACTATACTCTATAAGACGCTATAGATTGCAATCTATTCTTTTTCATCTCCTGAGACTTTTGTACAGGATATCCCATTCAGGTAGAGGCTATATTCTCCTACATCAGGAATTCTTAATCTGAGGTCTCAAAAAAACCCCAATACATAGAAACATATACATATACATGCAAATGTGCACATATATAAGATATGTCGTATGCATGTACACATATATACACACATGCACATATACATGCATGTGTATATTGTGTATACATGTGTATGTGTGTATATCTATATATAAATATATAGATATATACACATATGTCTCTCTCTCTCTCTCTCTCTCTCTCTCTCTCTCTCTATATATATATATATATATATATATATATTCATTCTATAAAATGTATTTTATACATTTAAAAATGTCTTTCTGGGAAGAGGGCCACAGGTTTTTCTGGACTACCCAAAGAGTTCATGACACAAAGCAGCTCAAGAGTCACTAATTTTGCTCTCTTGATTTTCCCTGAGTTCTAGTAAATGAGAAACCAATCTGTGATTTTATTGCTTCTGTCTCTAATAACCAGGGCACCTTCTTTACTGGTTATGCATTTTCACCTGAGGACAACCATTGTATTACTTGTTTTGTGCAATTTCCTACTTGGTAATGAATTACATAAAACATGTACCTCTCTTACATTTTATATCTATCAAATAATCAATCCAGTGTTTAAATAGTTACTGTTCTGTAGGCACCATGGCTTGGGGATGCAAAGTCAAAGTCAAAATAAACCCTGTTCTCAAGATACTTGCTGTGTTCATTGACTCAGAGGGGAACTTTACTAGAAAACCAAGAGAAGAAAGACAATTTCTCATAATTTCTATTGCTTTTCAAGGCTCTACTCACAGGCTACCTCTTGCAGGAAGCCCATTCTGATTTCCCCTGTTGTTACTGAATTTTCTGCAACCAACATGGCACATAAATGCTTACTAAATGCTTCTTAATTAATTGATTAGATATTTGAGTATATTTGGAGGTGTATACATTCTCCCTTCCTCCCAATAAAATATAGCTTCATAAAACAAAAGTCAAAAAGGCCCTTAAGAAACCAAGTAGTGTATCTTCTTCATGTTACAGATAAGAATACTCAAATTCTAGGAGGTTATGACTTTTGCAGGGTCACAAAATATGGTAGTGTCCGATTCAGTATTTGAACTTTGGTCTCCTTGATTTTAGATCCAATCCTTGCTTCACCATGCAATGCTGCTTCTAAAGCACTTATGGCCAGGAACAATTTCAGTTTTTGTCTTTCTATCTTCAGCACCTAACACAATGCCTGGCAAGGATTCAGCATACTCAAAAGCATCTCTGTGATTTTATCTTTGAAAGTCATCCTTCCAGTGATTCAGATCAAGACCCCTTCATAACACAGCCTCCCATAACACAGCCATAATCCTCCCATAATTTTGTTTCAGGGAAATCTTCCCACCAGGCTAACAGTCTACCTCCATTCACTTATTAAAGTCTCTAGGATAGCAGTAGCAAATATGGAATATTTGTCTCTTACTAAGTACCTTGTTTTATGATTATAGGCCTCTTAAAGCATCCTTTTCTCCTGTTTTTCATAGTTTCTAATTTTATGTTATAATCTGTTCCTAACCACCATGCACCTCTCTACTGTTCCTTGAGTGGAACTAATTTTCATTTCTTCACAGATGATATTGTATTATGGCTGTTGCCTGTGCTTGTCAATTTCACCCTTCCATTATCTCTGGAGTTCTCCCCCTCCTCTCCTCTGGTACTGCCAGTTTTCCAGCACAGGTCTTCCTCAATTCATCCCTCGATTATTGCAACAGCCTTTTGGTGGGGCTGCCTGACTCAACTCTACCCACTCCAATCTATTCTCCATTCAGTCACTAAAGTGATTTTCCTAAAACACAAGTCCAACTACATCACACATGCACACACACTCAATAAACTTCAGTGGCTTACTATTGCCTGCAAGAACTAATATAACATGCTCTATGTGGTATTCAAAGCCTTTAGTAAACTAGTCTCTTTCTACCTTTCTAGTCTTCTTACACCTTACTTCAAACTGTCTACTGTTCAATCCAATGGCACTGGCCTCCTGACTCCTTTACAAATAAGACACTCCAACTCTTAGCTCCAGACATTCTCTTGGGGCCACTTCATGCCTGGAACACTCTCCCACCTCAGCTCTTATGACTGACCTCCCCAGATTCCTTTAAGGTTCAGCTAAAATCCTACCTTCTACATGTAAGTCTCCCCAAACCCTCTTAATTCCAGTGCCTTCCCTCTGTTCATTATTTCCCATTTATCCTACATGTAACTTGCTTTGTAAATATTGGTTTACATGTTGTCTCCACATTTGATTATAAGCTCCTCAAGGGTAGAGACTGTATTTTGTATCCACAGTATTCTCAGCAGAGTACTTGGCATATAGTATGTACTTAGTAAATGTTTATTGATTACTATTCAATAATTGGCATGGCAGGCACTTAAAAAGGCCATTCAAACCACCTTGTCCTGAATGTTTAACGTGAGATAGTTCCCTTCAAGCATGTACTTCTTCTAAAAGGACAGAACCAGGATCAGTTGGAGGAGTGAGTTCCAGAGAGATAGAGATAAAGTTCAGCTTGATAACAAAGTAAAACAAGCCAAATGAAGTTTGTGAATATGTGGGTCTATCCCAAAGTGACCTGGGCTGCCACAGAACTTGAAGGAACAGTTGGGCAATCAGTCTGTTGGGGAGGGGGATTAAGAAGCTGATTTATTTCATTTTTGAATATGGATTGGGGTAGACGGCTATTGAGGTCCTCTTCATCACTGAAATCCTTTATTTTTTGGAAGATTTAACTCCCAAATATTTGTAACGTATTGGTCAGTTTGGTAGAGGGAAAAACACATAGTCAGATGCCACATTCTTTGTATTATCTTTCAAAGGCTTTTGAAAAATGTTAGCATTTTGTAAAGTTTTGTTTACTCTGTGTCCAACTTACTCCTACTAACATAAACTATTAGGGCAAATGGTGTAAGTGAATAAAAATGCCAAATTTATTACCATGTTTACTAATCCATTATCATGAATATGTTTGCTTCATAATCATTTCCTTGAAGAAATGGAACATACATTTTCTGGAAGCTGCATTTGAACAGCACTGGATTTTCAGAAGCATCTTTAGATGAGCAAGAAGGAAAAAAATCTGAGTTCCTCAAAGTAGTCAGTGAAATGAGATGCATCCATCACTGTATTAAATAGTACTTTGGAATGGTTCCCTCCAAGACCCTAAACTGTAGGCTAAGAGCGTACTTTCAGTTTTATTCCCAGAGTAAATAAACTCACATTTCTGGAGTTAGATCATTTGCCTCTTACTTCTTTCTCTTTATATGTATTTTGGAGTTTGGGTTAGAAATAGGCAAGAGTAGTAGTCAGAACTTCTTGTGTGGAAAGACCTTTCAAAGATGCAGAATAAAAATATTTGTGCAAATTAAAGCCTTAGAAAATCAGGTAGGGCACTGAAGGCTACGTGATTTATCCAGAGATAGCAAGTCAATATATATCAAAAGCAAAAATTGAGTCAAGGTCATGCTAACTGCTCTCCCTTCTCTCTCTACCATGCTCCCACTTAATTAATAATTAACTCAAGATATACACATGTGCACATATTTTATATATATGTGAGTGTGTACACACATATATGTATATATACACATATACATGCACACATATATACATACATACATATCCAAGTGTGTATGTGCATGCACACATATATGCACATATGCTTATATGTATACTCTTGTGCAATAGACTTGGAGTTAGAAAGACATGAGATCAAATGTTACTTCAGACACTTGCTGTGGGACCCTGAGTCTCACTTTCTTCCACTACAATATTAACAGACTGACTTCACCTGCTTCTCAAGTGCTTTCAGATCTGAATCTATTTTCTTATGATCTAGAATGTATATGCACATGTGTGGTATGACAGGTATATTCACATATATATTATATACACCCATATGTGTACATACACCCATCCATGTTTGTATATACTTGTTTGTAGAACAGACTTTTATTTTTGCATCACATAGTAGTCCTTTAAGTCCATTCATTGACTTAACTAAGAGTGCTTGTAAATAAAATACATAGAATCATAGCTTTAGCGCTAGAAAGAATGTGTGAAGTCATTTGTCTCCATCCTCTCATTTTGCGGGTGATAAAACCAAGGTGTATGGAGAAGAATTAACTGCTCAAAGTTTGACGAGTAGTATGGGGGCAATGTGAAATATTGGAAAGAGCATTAGCTCTATAATGAGAGGGTTGAGGTTCAAATACCACCCTTGATGGTGGGTAACTTGGCCTTGGGTAATTATTTTTTCTTCATTGGTCTCTGTTTCTTTCTATTAATTTAGTGGTTTAGATCAGATGGCCTCAGAATTCTGTTCCCAATTTAGATCTGTGAATCATCTATTCCTTTATTCTTTAAGCCTTTTATCTTCTCTGTCTCCTCTTTCTTCTTCCCTCTTCCTCCTGTGTCATTTTAATTGTTATCACCACCATCATCATCATAATTTCACTTTCATGATAGCCATCACTAGCACCATCAGCAGTAACATGAATCATTCCACTGGAGAATGAATAGATGATTTAGACCTTTTCTCTCAATCTCCAAATGATCGTGATCTTTCTTTCTTTTCCTGAGGCACCATTGTCCCTCTTGCAGTTGAAATAAGGCCATCTCGTTGAACTGATGCTTTGAAAGGTTAATAACCTATCAGGGAGCATGTCTTCCCACTTAACATTCTTAAGAAGCCTAACTAGAGAGTCTTAGTAAGCATAAAGACATCACTTTTCATTTCTCATCTCTCTCCCACCTGCCTTCTGTGTAGCTGAAGATTTTATTTTTCTAATTAGCTTTTTTTTAGTATATAACCAGGAAATCTTGGGACAGGAACAGAGTTTTATGAAAAGCTTCTAAGTTGAAGGTTATTCCAGACCCCAAAGAGATTCTTTTCTCTATACCTCAGGGAAAACAAACAAACAAAACAAAGACAGAAAACTTCATGGGATGGAACATTTCCTAAGATCAGAAATCAATCTCTCTGTAAGTTAACTAGTTCCT
The DNA here is from genome assembly GCA_028658325.1 of Potorous gilbertii. Lineage (NCBI taxonomy): Eukaryota > Metazoa > Chordata > Mammalia > Diprotodontia > Potoroidae > Potorous > Potorous gilbertii. Next base: position 473,351,760 of record CM053769.1, on the reverse strand, counting down.
AAAAGATATCTAAAGCAGAGGTTTTCCAACCGAGAATGGGGCCTCCTTGGAGGAGAGCTAGTGAAGCAATATCTATTTACTATTCTCTAAAATGCAAACTTGAGCTTTCCTTCCAGCACCCTTCCATTTGAGTAAAAATTGACTTATGAAATGATCCCTTCTAACTCTTTCCATAGATGCAAAATTTCTGTAATTTTCAAGGAGCTTTTCTTTAACATACATTTTGTAAGATTGAAAATAGATTTTTAAAAAGAGAAATTGATTTGAATAAAACAAGTCTTAAAGAATATTTGGCAAAGGAATAAACTGTCATTTCAAATTGGCCACATTTTATGGGAGACATTCTTATTTCAATTTCAGAAGGAAATAAGAAACACAAATACTTCAGTAGGAATGTGAAATACTATTTTTCTGGTATCAAGATTTTTTGCAGCAGGAATTGCAGTACTTAAAAATAACCCACTATAATATTTTACAAGTAGATCAAAACTACTTTAGAAATTTGCTGATCATGGGATGATGGGGTGGGAAACGAGTTGGTCATTTAAAAAAGCCATATGACTGCATGTGAATTATCTTTTCTTATTAATCATATTAAATAGGAATTGAATTATGTGAACTATTCACCATTTGCCTGATAATGACCAATTATCAAACAAATGCCTAAAACACTAAATCAGTAAAATAGTCTTGTACTTATTTTCTATATTCTATTTTCTGTTTTCCTCACCTTTGGACAAATTTCCTTTTTTGAGTAAATTTATCACAGTGCTATGTAAAATAGATCATAGGAACATAGGTTTTGGGGTTAAAGGGATCTTATAGTTCCTTTATCCCCTTCATTTTACAAATGAAGGAACAGAGGTCCTTAGAGATGAAGTGACCAAAGTCACTTCCAAAGTCAGAAAAGTAATAAAAGACAGAAGTGGGCTGAAAACCATCATCTAGGAGAGACTGTATTCTATAGTGAGCACACAGCTGGGCTTGAATGGCCAGACTCCTTAAGTATAGAAGTTTATGTCTCAGTCTTATTTTTCTCATCCTCGTTGATTTGTCTTTCTGCTAGTCAAAAATTTCACCTTAACATGGATTGAATTGAGTACAGGCCAGGCTATATTTAAGAATTACCCTTGACATATACTGGCTTTGTGACCCTCGGTAAGTAATTTATTATTCTTGTACCCCAGACAACTCTCCAATGCAGTAAGCTTTAGACATCAGGGAAGGAAGATTTTCATCCTGACAAAGTCACAAGTCTACCCCTCAAAAATGTAAACTCTGCTTTTCTTACTGAATAGAACAATAAGTTTTGGTTGTATTTTTATTCATTCACTTCTTAAAGCAGGGATTAACCCTAATTTATTTTAGAAAAAATTTTATTTCTTTAAAGAATGTATAAGAACAATTTTGTTCATTCTTTTCATTCATGTTGAAGTAATGACAAAAGTATATTGTAATTTTTATATACAACTTTATGGTTACAAAATGTTTAATCCACTTTCTTAGGTGAGACCTAAGGTAGATAACATAAGAATTATTAACCCCATTTTACCTTTGATGTAAACAAGGTTCAGAGATATCAAGTGATTTTCCTAGGGTCAAAGAGCTAAGAAGAGATTAAACAAGAAAGCATTTAGGAAGAATCTATTACATCCCTGTTCTTAATAAACTCAATTATTATTTTTTTTTTTGGATGAGGAAGCAGGCATGTTATTCCTTTTAATTAATTTTGAGAAGGCAAACTTGGATATTTTCAGATTCAAAGGTTGTATTTCACAAATTAGAAAGTGTCAAAGGCTTGAATAGCTGCTTTAAATGAAACATCTAAGGAGACAATGAACTCATCCAAATCACAGGTAACTTCAATATCTTTGTCACCACCCACCCACCCCCAGTTCTTCATCCATGTAAAAAAGACAGAAATCCAAGAAAGATACCTTGAGAATGGGAATAACAAATGAAGGTGAACTCTCTAACTAAGACTACCCACATTTTATACAAAAAGGATTATCAAGGACCAGAAATTAGACCACTCTTATTTAATTCCTGATCAGAAATGTTCTATACCTACTGTGTCCCTGGAGGCAACAAATCTCAAAACTAAGGCTCTCAGAGAATCAAAGAGGAGATTTTACCAATCTTAGGCCAGAGGCAGTGACTTTTGAGAGTTTTGTAACACTCAAGCTGAAAAGAAACTTGAGTACCCAGCCAAGTCAGAAATTGATGGTAGTAAGGACTTCAGAGAACAAACTCATCAAAGAGTAAACCTAGGAATTCCAGCAGATCAAACTATAAGGTGAAGTAGCCCCCTGGGTTTGATACAGAAGCATCAGTAGCCCCATTGCTGAGAGCTCTGCTTGGCCTAAACCCAAAGTAAGCTAAATCTGCTAAATAGCCAAGTGATCTGCAGGACTTAACCTCTAAGTGAATTAATCTCTCTACTTTAAATGCTCTGCCATGTCTCTAGTCCTCCAACCTTGCTCAGCAACTGATCAATGACATTCATCATCACTTCCTTTCCTGTCAAAGACCTTGTAGACCTTGAAGACCTTGTAGAAATTAGTATTATTATTAGTAGCAGTAGCAACTAGCATTTATATAACACTTTAAGGTTTGCAAACCACTTTGCAAATATTTCATTTTACTTTGCAACAGCCTTGGGAAATACAGACTGCACATTTTTTCCCCTTATTTTACATATGAAGAATTGAATCAAATAGTGGCTAAATGACTTACCTAAGATAAGGTCATATAGCTAGAATGCCTCTGAGGCTGGATTCAAGTTCAGATGTTCTTAAATCTAGACCTAGCTCTCTATTCACTGTTCCACCAAACTGGGTGGGGGCGGGTAGAGGGGAGATAGCTAGATCTAAGAGTTTCAGGTTCTGAGTTGTCTGTATATGTATTTCTGACATGTATTCCAGACTGTCATTATGTGCTAGGTTTGTGCCCATTCCCTCTCCCCCCGCTGCCATGTATTATTTGAGGGAGAATGTGCCTAGAGTTTGGTCAAAAATCTTCTGTAACTATTGTGTTTCTTGTGTGGTCTGAGTAAATGCCCTTGCTAAGAACTGCAACTATTGGCTAACTAACTATTAAGTGGAAACACACTGGTGGAGGCTCATGACCTACAATGTTAGGAGCATAGTCAGTCATGGAAATCTAAAATTATTAACATCTATATCTTTGGAAATAGATTTCTAACTTCTCTGTGAATTGGGGGAGTGAGATCAAAGATAGTGCTACACACACACACACACACACACACACACACACACATACACATTTACTATGCTTGAAAGTATTTTTTCCATCATGTTGACTGTGACCTAATTTGAGACTTTCTTAGCAATGATACTGAAGTCCTTGCCATTTCTTTCTCCAGCTCATTTTACAAATGAGAAAACTGAGGCAATTAAGGTTTGATAACTTGCCCAAGGTAATGCTGCTAGTAATTGACTGAGGCTGGATTTGAACTCAGGTCTTCCTGACTCTAGGCCTGACACTCTATGCACTTACCACAAACTGCCCTTTCCTATCATAATGGCAAAGGTAAAAGGAGTATAAGTTAGAATATACAACTGGTTATTTAAGAGTGAAGGAGGAGAAGTTGGTTGGAATAGAACAGAGTGCATGAAGGAGATTAATGTACATAATAAACATAAAAAGACAGACTAGAGACAGATTTTGAAATATCTTCAAGGCAAAAAGGAGGATTGTGTGTTTGATGCTACAGTAACAGGGAATTCCTAGGGTTTTTTGAATGTCAAAATGAAGATTCATACCTAGATCTTCCAATTTCAGATTGAACATTCTTTTCACTGTCACAACCTGTCTCTCATGATTGTCTTGATAAGACTCAGAAAGATTTGAGACTTTTAAAAATTTAAATTACAAGGACTGAGTTAAGGCTACCTTCCCCAATCCAATGAATTCTGTCTCTCCCAGAATTTTTCTTTCTCATTTTTGTTAGTCCAAGATTTATTTCCAGTGAGACTCATCTTTTCTCTCTCTGATAAAAGCAATGTATTGTTTGGGTCTTTTTCTCTTTAACATAGTTAAGAAATGGAGGGGAAACTTAATGGTTTGAGAACTAGTTTTGGAGGCAAGAATATGGAGACTTGAATCCTCCTTCAGACCCAATCTCCTATTGGAATAAATACATCTTGAAGGCCAAAGCTATTTTCCTTTATATTCCCAGAAGTTAGCCAAGTTCCTAGGAAAAAAGTAAGGGCTGATTAAATGTTTGTTAATCAATTAGTTAATTGATTTCTAGTGCTATAACTTTGAATAAGTCACATAAACTGTCTAAGTATCAGGGTTGTTATTGTTTGTTGTTGTTGTTGGTGGTGGTGGTGGGGTGTGTGTGTGTGTGTGTGTGTGTGTATAAAATAAGAATAATAATTAATTACATCTACTAGAGGGAGGACCCAAGAAGGCAGATTAGGAACCACCACCCAAAATTCCCTTTGAAGCATCTTCAAATAGTGCCTTAAATCAAAATTTAGAACATCAGAACCAACAAAAAGTCATGGTGACCTAATTTTCTAGTCTAAGAAAACTTAAAAGGTAGCCAGGAGAAGTCTGTAACACCAGGGTAAAGGTCTGTCCAGAGCCTACACGCTGCAGTTTCAGGAGCTCTCAGCCTAGAGATAGTAAGGTGATCAGGCAACTTGTCAGAAAGGGATTGCAGGGGACCTTTTGCTGGCACTAATTGGGAGTTCTATTTCCCATATATGGTACTGGGTCATAGTTCCAGGGCAGAAAGGAGTACTAGTGGTTCATCATAATGAAGTAGCAGCCCTGGTTACATGACAAAAGCATGTAAGAACAGTAGCATATGCAGCTGCCAGGAGCCCCTCCTGGGTAAAGACCAAAGTGCAGAGTAGGAGAGTGGTGATATCACCCCTTCCAGGATCACATTACCTTGGAAGCACCAAAAACTTGCAGACCAGAACTAGCTCTGAAAAGAGCAGCACAAAAATTCCTGAAGCTTGGGACAGTGCCTCCTCACACCAAGGTAAGCTGAGCCCAACTTCAACATAAAGTTCAAAGTCAAAAAGTATTCTGGAAAAATGAGTAAACAAATAACCAAAGGCTACTATGGTAGTAGGGAAAACTAAAACATAAACTCAGAAGAAGACCATGTGAATCCAACTACAAAAAATCTTGAAGAAAAATGCTGACTAATTCCAAGTGAAAAAAAAAATTCCTGGAAGAATTAAAGGAAAAATCAGGAATGGTAAAGGAAAAATTCAGAAAATAAATGAAATAGATACAAAAAATTATGAAAGAAGAATTGAGTTTAGTCAAAGAGGCACAATGAAATAATATAGAAAATGACACCTTAAGAACAGAACTGTACTAATGGCAAAAGAAGTACAAAAATTAATGCAAGAAAATAACATTTTAGAAAGCCAAACTGGCAAAAATTAAAAAAGAGAGACATTCAAATTCTTTCTGAAGAAAATAAGTCCTTAAAAATAAAAATTGAACAAGTAGAAGCTTGTGACTCCATGAGACACCAAGATACAATAAAACAAAAAAATAAATAAAATGGGAGAAAATGTGAGATATCTCATTGGAAAAACAAGTGACGTAGAAAAGAGTAAGATGAGAGATAATTTTAAAGTTATTGGACTACCTGAAAGTCATGATCAAAGACAGAGATTTAGACATATTTCAAGAAAGTATAAAGGAAAACTACCTTGGAATCTTAGATGAAGAGAGCAAAATAGAAATGGAAAGAATCCATTGAACAATTCCTGAATGAAATCCACAAATGAAAACTCCTAGGAATATTTTAGCCAAATTTCAGAGCATCCGGGTTAAAGAGAAACTATTTTAAATAGTCAGATAGACAAAATTCATATATCATGAAACCATAGTCAGGATCATACATGATTTAGTGAGCTTCCTCATTAAAGGAGCAAATAGCTTGGAATATAATATTCCAGAAAGCAAAGGAGCTAGGATTGTAACATGAATCACCCAGACAGTAAAATTGAGTATAATCCTTCAGGGGAAAATATAGATATTTAATGAAATAGAGGACTTTTAAGCATTCCTGATGAAAAGAGCAGAGGGCTATGAAAGTGTATACTCTTTGATCCAGTCATGCTGATACTAGGTCTATAGTCTAAAGATATCAAAGAAAAAAAGAAAATGACATACAAAGAAAATCATCTAAAATATTTATAGCAGCTCTTTTTTGTAGTGGCAAAGAATTAGAAATTGAGAGGGGGTATTGTTCATCAGTTGGTGAATGCCTGCGCAAGCTAGCTGTGATGCAGTATTACTGTACTATAAGAAATGATAAGATTGATTCAGAAAACAAAAATAAAGATAAAAAATGGTAAGACCTATATGAACTGATGCAAAGTGAATTGAGAAGAACTGGTAAATTGTTGTGCATAGTCACAGCAATATTATACTGATGACCAACTGAGAAAAACTTGACTATTCTCAGTAACAAAATGATCTAAGATAATTTTAACACTCATGGTGAAAAGAAATGCTATCTACCTCAAGAGAGAGAACTGATGAACTCTGAGTGCAAATTGAACTGTAATGTTCTCCTTTAATTGTTTTTTTCTTTTTGCAAAATATAGCTAAAATGTTTTGCATGATTTCGCATGTATAATTGAAATGCTATTATTGGCCTTTTAGGTGGGTAGGGAGTATAGTGGGAGGGAGGGAAAGAGTTTGGAACTCAAAGTTTTTAAAAAAGGATTATATAAAAAATATTAAAAAAAAATAAAAACTTGGTTCTGAAAAAGAATTAAAAAAATAACATCACTACCTTCAAGGATTATTGTGAAATTCAGATGTGATGTTGCCTGGAAGTATTTTGTTAAACTTGGTAGTAAGTGAATATTGCTTGTCCATTTCTTTGGGTTTCTGGTTCTTATTGAATTTCTACTTAAAAAAGCAAAAATCTGAAAAAACGGCCTTCCTCCCTTGGTTGGTCATATCTCCCTAATCTTTACTCAGTAAAACAAAGAAATACTGTTTTCAAATAGGAAGAACAATCAGATTTACTCTTTGACCTTCAGCCTCCTCTGGCTCCTGTATCCAGGCAACTCCATTTAGAGTTTTCATTACTGGCAGAAATAGCTCAGGAATATTGAGTCAAATGCTGACTAAAAATAAAACAACAAAAACATAATACCCACTTGATAGAAGAAAGGAAGAAGGAATAGAAAAACCTTGCTGAACTTTGAGTTTGCTGATTCTATTTCTCATATTAAGTATTTCAGATTTTCTTTTTCATCTTTGAGTATAGTTCTTAGGAGGATCTTTCTCATATGTGTTCATCCTTTATTTCCAAAGAAGACCATGCCATCAGAGAAATAATGACATGACTTGCACTCGACTTTGAGTGAGGGAGGGCTGTGCAGGTCACCAGCTTTACTTCTCCTCCAGAGCCATCTGAATCCAGTGACCAGATATTCATCAGGATGGCTGGGGATGACCCAGGATGAGGCAGTTTGGGTTAAGTGACTTGCCCAAGGTCACACCACTAATGAGTGTCAAGTGTCTGAGGTGAGATTTGAACTCATGTCCTCCTAACTCCTGCACTGGTGTTCTATCCACTGCACCACCTAGCTGCCCCAATTCTTTCTAATACAACATGCAGAGATAGAATTAACTGAATTAGACAAGCACCTAACAGTTGGACTATCATAATGAGGTGAATTATCATAAACTGTGAGGATATAAATCTGGTTTCCTGCTCATGTTAAATCAATGTCAGTCAACTAGCCTTCATTAAGCACCTTCTATGTGCCACTGTACTAAGCATAGTGATGATGAAGAAATGTAAAACCGTGGGGGTGGGGCCAAGATGGCGGAGTAAAAAGACTCACATATGCTAGCTCTGAACCCACAGCCCATGGATTTCCTCTAAAAAGAACTCTCCAAAAATTCTGGAACAGTGGAAGCCATGCAGCAACACAGTGAAGGAGATTTCCGTTCCAGAGAGCCCTGAAAAACTGATCCCAAAGGTCCATCATGCACTGGATGGGAGCGGAGCCCTCCCCTGCCCTGGCCGTGCGACACTGAGAGGAGCAGGCAGATCCAAGCAGGCCTCAGGAATGGAATCTCCAGTGGCCGCAAAGGTCCCTCCACCCACAGACTCCCAGGTCAGTGAGAGAGATGGGCTGAGAGGGGAGCAGGGTATCTCCGGGACTCAGGCCCCCTCGGGAGGCAGCAGCAGAGGCAGCAGGCCGCCAGAGGCTCCCAGAACAGACAGGAGCTCAGCAGCAGCTCCATTACAAAAGGTCTCTGCATAAACCCCCAGAGGGAACTGAGCCTGGGAGGCGGCCCTGCCCCCATGTGAGCACCAGAAATTAAGCTCCCACTGAATAGCAGCCAGGCCTGCTGCCAAAAGCCCTGAGGCTGGGGAGCAGCATTTGAATCTCAGACCCGAAGTTCTAGCTGGGTGGATCTAGGCCAGGGGTGGAGAGGACTCTCAGAAGTCA
>CM053769.1:473210409-473342777 GCA_028658325.1 Potorous gilbertii | reverse complement strand
AATATTGCTGGGTCAAAGAGTATGCACATTTTTGTGGCCCTTTGGGCATAGTTCCAAACCACTCTCCAGAATGATTAAATGAGCTCACAACTCCACCAACAATGAATTAGTGTTCCAACTCTCCCACATCCTCTCCAACATTTATCATTTTCCTGTTCTGTCATGTTTGCAGTTTCTCTCTTCTTAATTAAAATATTCATGACACGCAAGCCCAAAGCTTTTGGGGAATCTATAAGAACTAAGGAGTTGAGAAGTAGTACCCATCTCTAGATTCATTTCTTAATCCTGAACCAAGGTTTTACTACCTTCATCTCTGCCAACTTTCCCAATGAAGATGGAAGGGAAAGTAAAAAGTTAGTTGATTTCTTTTAGAGGTGCTTTTTAAAAGGGTTTTGTGGATTTCCCTTAATTCTTTTTCCTTCGAAATAGATATGGCAACAAAGAATAATTTATTTTATAAGTAGAGGAGAATGGTAAGAGGATACCTTGTCCAATCCTATTGTACAGCTTAGGAAACTGAGGTACATAAAGGTTAAATGACTTGTCCAAGATCACACAGATGCTATCCAAAATGGCCACTGGTGAAGTTGAGGGCTTACTAAAGTAGCCACTGTCTACATTTTGTTTAAAGTATGAGTAAAATTATCTTTCTCTTTCCCTAACATAATTCATTTGAAATGATCCCTAGTTAAAGACTTACTTACTCAAGTGAAGATAGTTCTGAGATTTCCACAGGCTGTGCCAGTGGAATTCAATCTCTGGCAGGTCTTTTCAATTTGGAAAAACTTTAACACAAGGCCCAGTGATGGACTGTATCCTTTCATGTGATCATCAGCCTAAATTCAGAGAGGCTCATCATTAAATGATCTGACCACCAGGTAATTCTCCTACATTAATGATGACACAATATGTCAAATCATAAGGCTTAACAGTTTAGTGAGGGGGAGTCAATCAGTTAATTAAATTAGTTAAATGCTTATTATGTGCCAGGGACTTTAGTGAGTACTGAGGATAGAAAAGAAAAGCAAAATGTTGTCTTCAACCTTAAAGAGTTCAGTCTAATGGAAAAGACAAGAATCAAATGACATGGGCAAAAAATGTAGGATAAACTGGAGATGAGATCAGAGGGAAAGCAGTAAGATTAAGGTAGACCAAAAAAGACTTTTTCATGAAGGTAGCACTTTAGTTGATACTTGAAGGAAGCCAGCATACACAGATTAAGAGACTTTCAGGCATGGAGGACAGGCAGCAAGAGGTATTGCCAACATCAGTGAAATGAAGCCTGGAATCTAGAAGAAAACGCTTCTGATTCTTCAGAAAGGAACCTTTCAGGAATAAGATTTTTATAAATAAAATGAAATGTACATTTTAGGTGAGTATCCAATTCCTTGATAGATAATCTTGAAAAAAATATGTATTACTGGCTTCGGTGAAAAAGATTTCTACTCAGATTTCATATCTGAAACTCAATTTTAAGGAAAATATTATTAGATATTCCCAGTCTATTAACTCAAACATTTTATGAGTTTTAAAACTCTAAATATTTGCTTCAAAGTTTACATTCTTGTCATCTTTTGGGGGGCTTACAGAAGAATCCCTCTCAGCCCCTTATTCCAGTGTATACCTAAAAATTTATAGTTTTTGCTGGACCTTGAATCTTTGCAGGGTGTATTTACCATTCTTTGATTTTTATATGCTTCATTAAAAGTATTAAACCCTTCTCCACTTCTTTTACTTTTTTCCCCTATGTCATGATATCATTTATGTTGTGGGTAAACTTTGCACCATGGAGCTGTAATTCATCTAAATGTTCAGTCACAATCACATGACAAATAGTAGGGATATGCAGATATCCTTGTGGCAGGAGTGTGAAAGTATACTCTCAGCCCTGCTAAGTAAAAACAAATTGGTTCCATTGTTTAGAATCTATTGGAATAGTAAAGAAAGCATTGGCTAAATCAATAACTGTGTACCAAGTCCCATCATATTTCTGGATCCTTTCTGTTAATGTAATGGTATCTGAAACAGCAGCATAAAAAGGAGGAGTCACCTTATTCAATGTCTGTAATTCACTGTCATCCTCCATGTCCCGTCTGATTTTTGTATTGACCAGGCAAGACTATTCCATTGAGTGGTTGTAGGGATTAACATTCCTGCCTCAATATATTCCTTTATACTGTTGATAATTTCATCTTGCCCACCTGGCACACAATACTGCTTTAAAGTAATTACTTTAGAAAGTTCAGGTAAAGTGATTGGGTTCATTTTTATTTTACCCACTAAAATTGTATTAATTCTTATCTTCCTTACTACAAATAGGAATCTCCCCTCAGGTAAATTTAATCATCCCTCTCAACATATATATTCCAATGATTATATTTTATTTTAGGTAATTGTCCAATTTTCATCATTGGTTTGATTTGTCTGGTCAACATTTCAGCCCTTCCCAGTCCTGTGATGGTGATAAGAGTTCCATGTTTAATCTTATCAGGGTTTACACTCTGCCCCAGTGTCTATTAATAGCCTAGTTACAGTATTTAATGCATTTTTCTAATATATGGTCAAATTGATACAGGATCTGTAACCCCATCTGTGTATTTCTTTAATCTGAGCTGGGTCTCAGCCAATTTCCTGTTCTCCCTGAAAGTGTGACAAACTTGGATACAATATTTCAGGATGATCCATAGTGGGAAGTTCTTACCTCTCTTTTCAATCTAGTATCAAACCCCTTTTCTTGGTACATTCTATATAGTTCATTAGTTGGACTACCATCTATGCTTCCAAAATCTACCCCTGCTCTCAATAGAAAACAAACAGTTCTTTTCTTGTCAATTGATTCTAACTTTGAATTTTTTGATTATTTACTCTTCTGTCTTGAGGGAATTTATTTTTTCCCTAACCCCCTAAGTCACTTAACTGAAATCTTGTCCAGCATCTCTGAAAGAGGGTTCCATATTCCTCCAATTATTAGAGTCAAAACTGGGTGTTTGTAAGCAGGAGGAGCAGTCTTCATTATTATATTTATATTCATATGGGAAACGGCTAAGGGGGTATCGTAGGATGCACCTGCATTTCAGATCATTATGGCCGTCTTCATTGCCTCCTCCTTTAAACTTTCTTATGCAGTCCCTAAGTGGATACCAGGGTCTGTCTCCACTAGGCCACAGAGAGACAGTAGAATACTGCTTACTACAGCCTTCTTCAGCCAAAGCTAGCAGAGTAGTCATATTGTTACCTTCTTGAATATTGTAATCTCTAAAGGCTGGCCAAACACAAAAGAATTCTGACTAATACCTATAAATTTCAAGTAACCCACATCATCTATTGATACTCCTCCAGCTCCTCCATCACTGAGTTTTACCCTTCAAGATATTAATGCTTCTCTCATCCTTTGGGTAAACCAACTGAAAATATCTGTTACCTCTTGCTGAGTGGAATCCTCAATTATCTCCCTAAATACTGTGCGGTCTGCTTTGTTCTCTTGTGTCCAACTTAGTATATGCTGAACTTCAGCCTTAGAAGTCTCCCCCTACAACATTGTTTCATTTTCCTACTCTGATTTAGTTACATTTTCTGTCTACCCACTGTCCTGGCAGTTGCCATCATGGCAACCAGGCTTGGTGTGAACAAAGAATGTATGCACACTTCTTTTGTCAGTCTTCTGCTTCTTTTTACCTAAATGAACAGCCTTTTCTTCCACCAGAGACCCCCCAGCCTGCTCCTTTAAAGGAGAGCCTAAATGCTGAGAATTCTCATACAAACTAGCTAACTTTTCCCATCTGAATTTTTTTCCTTCAGTAGTCTGTCTCTGCTTTCACACACAATGCGGTAACCTAATCACAAAATCCAGTCTCACCTACATACCCTTGCCAGCTCTTTCCCTGACCTTATTGGTATTCCTTGTAAACATATCTCCAAGTAACTAGGTTCCCCCTCCTGTAAACTTGCTTCCCAACTTACACAGGGTCCAGTATTTTTAGTCCATTCTCTAGCTAGGGAGGAATATTGTAAATCCTCCCACCCTGCGATATCTGTTTCTTTCTCTAAATCCTTTCTGCCTCCAAATGGGGATTTTATACACTGTGATCCTGTTCATGACTCCAAATGTATCACCAAGACAATATTCAAAGCAGTGTGGCGGCTATGAATATGCCCGCATAGTTCTCAATCACAAAGTATAACAGACTCTCCACAAAGAAGGGAAAAGAAAAACATTTATTCAGATACCAGAAATCCAAATCCCAAAATCAGGAAGCCAAATTATTCATAGTAGCCAAGAAGTCAATACACATTAGCACTGTAGTGGACAAAGGCATTTCCAAGCCTTCCCCTCACCCCGACCAGGAACATTCCCACAAACAAACAAACAAACAAACACTCATGAGCCTAACTATCTGGTTTCCTGTGTCCATATCAGCTCTGACTAGCCTGACCAACTTGCTCCCAACTCTGCTCCACCCTTCCTATTCCATTCAGCAACCTCCTACCACCACATGTGACTTAGCTTTCCATGTGATTTAAGCAGGAAAGATTTTCTCATTTAAATTACCATTACAGAACATAGAACTGTCAGATAGCTAATTAGAATTTTCAGGCATTAAAGTCAGTTTTTGCTTCTACTTCATTTTGCTAGAAGGAGCCATGTCATTGCCTCAAGCCTTTATCTGATTTAGTGTTAGAAAACCCCTTTTCATACCAGTTAATTCTTGATTGATGATTTTCATTTTCTTTAACCATTAGTTTTCTTGATTTAAGTCACTGTGGCTACACTAATCTCCAGCCCTCTCAGCTAGGCTTTCTCTTGAAAATGAAATGGTTTGTATTAAAGCAAGTTAAAAAACCTTAATGGAGCAACTAGGAAGTATGTACTGCTCCCAAAACAAACAAACAAACAGAGATCCTTATCTTTTAAATGCATGTCATTAAACAAGGTCTTAAGCCTTGCTCAGCTATAAAATGGTCATTCTCCCTATAAATTTACTTGGATTGAAGTGTGGGAATTTAAAGTTTTACCAGGAGTATAGCATAAAAAAAATAGCCCAAATGGTGGCACTTTCAATATTGGGGGAATAATTAATAGACTAGGACAGCAGTCTAAGCAACAGGTCTGAGTGCTTAAATACTCATGATGGACCATGGCAATGAAGAGGAAGGGAGGGATTGAAGAAATATTTAGAGGTAAAATCTATAAGCCAACAATCCAATAGAACAGATATCAAATGGGTTCATTTTCAAATGGACAAATTAATTTTGTCCAACTTCAACGTAACCTCAAGGGCCATTCAAGTCATGTGCAAAGTCAATTCATATTGAATAAAGCCTATTAATCATGCAAATATGAAAGTATTACTAATATAATAATGTATGAAATTCACTCAAAATGAGTTCTGAGACCTTTAGGTTTGTAGAACTTGGCTTAAATACTCATGGAACCAGGAAAAAAGAAGTACAATTAACTCCTACTCAGGTCCAAGTTTGCCAATCATAAGTATGAGCTAATATGCTAATAATTTTCAGTGATTTTTAACATTTCTCTTCTTTAAGTCTTCATTTACTGTTCTGTACACAAAGTATTTCAGTAATAAATGAAGGTTAAAGGAAGTTTTCAGAATGTATAGAATTTTTGACAGAATTATAGTGTGTATATATATATATATATATATATATATATATATATATATATATATATATATGTATGTGATTTCTTTGACTTCATGTTTTAGATCACATAATAAATGAAATCACTGTAGCAATGAGTTGGCCACCAATTACTCATAAAATCAATGGAATAAGGAATAATAATAGTAGAACAAAAATTACAACCAGGACAGTTATAGCTCACATTATTAAATGACCTTACAATTCTCAAATCACTTTCCATATAAACAACCAATATGGTAGCCAGGTCAAGAATTATTATTATGCCACTTTATAAATGAGAATAAGGAAGCTGAGAGAGTTTAAGAGATCTTCCAAGTGTCCCACAAGTACTAAGGGTCAGAGGTGGGATGTGAACATAGGTATTCCTGATATTAATGGCCATTTCACCTTCAACAGTACCAAACTGATGGTCCAGAGTAGGCTGGTTAAAGCTAGATCACTTGATTTTCTATGTGCAAGCTACTCTGCTAAGTTTTAGGGATACAGAAAGAAAAAAATCAGTCCCCTTTCTCAAGTAACTCAAAGTGTAATGTAGGGGAGACAATATACAAATAACGAGGTACACACACAAACATATCAAAACACATGTGTGCACATATATAGTTGTGTAAGATATGAGAGTGTTATTCATCTAAAAATATAAGTATGACTCTCAGGTAACTAGGTAGATAAGAGATGAGGGCTGGCCCACCTTTGCAGAAAGCAAGAGAAAGGTCAAACCTGCACTTCCAGCATGATAATTGTGGGGGATTGAAGGGGAAAACAAGGTCCCCTAAAGCCAAGACTAGCTAATCTTGCCTCCATTTTTCTCAGGTAAAAGACATAGTATATGTCCATCCTTATATATGTCTAGTCTAGAGGTATAAATCTTGGTCCAGAAGGAAAGGTATTTTCCTGCTCCCTCCTAAGAAGGCTTATACTCATCAGCTCACCCCTGAGTCATTCAAATATTAGTTACACAAAAGACTATCACAAATAGCAAAGAGCAAATAAACCGATTTATCCAAGAAAAACACCAGATATTAGGGAAGTTATACACAAAGGCCACAAGGCTAAACATACTCTTATCCTTCCAGTGAGATTTTAGCTCAAACCCAGAGAGAAATATTATTCTCATTCAGGGAAGTGCCTCTCAGCAGCGGCTAAAATGGAAGACAGAAAACCCTCTCACAACCTGTATCATTCAGTCCTTGGGGTCCTTCTGACCACTAATGCTTACAAACAAATCTAGATGTGGAAAAAAGTCAGCATATATTTCCAAAAATGATCTTTTGAGAATAAATGTTGGGAGAATCATCTTGGTCATATCCATTCCTAGCCTGACCTGATGAATGATGACACTCATGCTTTCCCATGGAGCTGGTCTCCTCATCATCATCTTGGTCATCATGGGAGTCAAACAGGTTGGCATCACTCATTCCATTAGAAATAGAGGAAATAAAGGAGCCTGTGCTATCAGGGTGTTTTAAACTGTTCCTTGAACTGCTGTGGGGCAAGACTGAGGCTGATCCTGAGGAATCTATGAAACACTTTAGGGATGAGCTGTTTTGGTGGAATTCTTTGGCATCATAGAATTCATCTTCTCTGCTAGAATATGAAATCTCTGGGACTCTGATTGGAGTCAAATTGACATGCCTTGGAGATGTCAGACTGCTACTAGGTGCTGAATGCCCACTTCCCATGTTGTTGGGCGTTTTGTCTGAGGATGCCCCAAAGAAGTGACTCCAGTTCTCACAGGTAGGGAGGATAAACAGCACTCAGATTTATACAATGGGCAAACTCTGTAGGTAAGACAGTCTGGGTAGGTATTGTGTTGATCACTGGTTCCAAGGGATTAGGCTGATATATTGCATCTACAGGGTTGATGGTACTTTTAGCAATCTGCAGAAACACAATGCAGAATTTAATTGATTCTACCATGTTATTTGTTGTCTCTGAGAGTCTCAGTTCTCTTTGTTTTTGCAGTTTTGAAGCTTGTTATCAAAGAGCTTCAGCTGACTGCTCAAAATTTGCAAATATACATCAGCCTCTATCAATTTCTTATCAAAGTCCAGAACACTGGGAACAAATCCAGAATTTACACCTCTCCAGGCAACCTTCAGAAGATTCATCTCACAACAGAGGTCCCTCCCAGGCTACCTGAATTCCCAATCCTGCAGGCTGGGGATAGCCAAGGGATGGGGCACTGAGACACCTGTGCATGCCTGGATGAGCACCTCTCCCCTATTCCTTCCTTCCCCTTCCCACCCCACCCCTCACTCCATCCCTCTTCTATTTAAAAATCATATATTTAGAACTGGAAAGGAATTTAGATTCCTGGTCATTGAGCCTAATCTTCTCATGCAACAGATGAGGAATCTTAGTCTCAGATCCTTGCCCAGCACCTCACAAATAATGAATATGAAAATGGAGACTGGCACCCATGTCTTCTACTTCCCAGCAGTGGACGTGGTCCATTAGACCACAATGCCTTACAATAGAATTGTGTGTGTGTGTGAGTGTGTGTTTAAGTGATGAATATGAAATTCATGTAACAGGAAAAAAGACTATTATAATAATGCTATGATGTGAAGGATGTCAGACATTGAAAGATGCCAAAAGATGGTATTTATTTTTATTAAAATCATCACTGATTGAAAAATTAGTGCTGAATTTGATGACCTGAAAAATCTTCTAAAGACGGCATTATTGTAAATCATGATGGATTCAGGAAAGGTGGCATATAACAAGATGTTAATACGCAATTATGAGAAAGAGGTGATAACTGGATCTATTGTATAAAAACACAACTATAAAATACCTTTCACTTGAATATAGTTCATTTGCATTAAAATATTTTGCATTAACTGTAGTTTAAGAAAAGTCTATAATTCTTACATTGTTATATAATCATTTCAACAATCAGATGGAAAGTTTATCTTATAAAGCAATAGAATTTTTTATCTCCGTTGTTTAATTTCCATGGGAAAGATAAGAATTATATTGAATGTTTTTTTTTTCTTTCTTGACATTCATTTTTCAAGTCAGATAGTCTATGAAGTATAGGATGGTATGGGAGAAAGAACACTGAATCTGAAGTCAAGAGATGTGAGGGTTAAAATCCTGGTTGTATCATTTAACTCCGGGTGACCTTTGGCTCACAGTGTAGCACCTATGGCATCCCACTCATGCATGAACTCCTCAGAAAGCCTGACCCAGTCTCAAGGAGCTCTGTGGATATCCATACATTCAGAACTCATAATTCACTTGTACCAACCAAAGTGCTTAATTTTACTAATCATAAGGAAGACACAATTAATTCAAAGCAAAGACATTTAATGAAATAGTATAGTAATAAAAGACCAGCAACATTCTAAAACCTGTGTGCACTACCAGAAATACACATGAAATTAATGGAAAGAGTGGATACTTGTAGATATCAGATGCACTGGTGACAAGGCTTAGACATTGGAAATATAGGAAACTGAGTTATACTTATTTTAGTTTCATTTTTCTCATTTGTAAAATGTGATATTATGTGGACTATATCACACTGAATTCTTGAGCTCTCAAGAATGAGATTATAGATATATTAATCCATTTCATAAGGGTTTATAATACTTTCTATGTGCTGAGTGCTAAGCTGACTGCTCTTCCTGGCATGAGGTAGATGTGGGACATGGTATTAAAGTTGGAAACCAAAAATGGGACTGAGGGATGAGAATGAAGGCTATCCTTGGCCTCTTCAAAAAATGAAGTCTGCTGGAGGAACTTATCACTGGGATAAGAGGGTAGATCTTATCTAGAGAGGGAAGTATTTCAGATATTATTATTTATTATTATTACAATTTGATTGGAAAAGAAACCAACTTACCCACGATCATAACATATAAATGTGTGTTGGAGGTAGGATTTCAACTTGTCTTCCTGACTCTGTATCTAGGCCAATCGTCTCTCTTCTACGATGTCCAAACCTCCATAGAAGCAGAAGATTTTCTTACAATTAATCATCGATGTTACATTAGTTATAAAGACTAAAATATCTGTGCTGTTCATCTCTTTCATATCCATTTTGTTACCATATCAAAACTATAATTTCCATGATGTGAGAAGTCTCATAAGGAATACCCACATCAATGGAAATAGCAATCTGTTTATACTTTAGTATATAAATCTTAGAGCATGTTTGAAACTTGTTGAGGCTAAACTATTTGTCCATAGTCACTGTCAAAGGAGAGACCTGAACCCAGGATTTGCTGACCTCATTCCAACACCTAAGGTGCTGATTTGTTTAATGACTCACTGGCACTAATCTTTCTGAATTTCATTTTAGGAAGAACTGAACCCCATCATTGTCACTCCCCCTATCCAAGCCATTGATCAGGACCGGGACATCCAACCACCTTCTGACCGACCTGGGATCCTGTATTCCATCCTTGTGGGTTCGTATCTGCTAATCCATTGTCATATTTCCATCAGTGAGTGCTTAGAATCAGACAGACATAGTACAAAATGAGACCTTGAAAAAGAAAAGACAATTTAGGCAATGGAGGAGAGAAGGTTGTTGTACTGAAGTTCAATATTTGGGAAATTTTTATCATTTCTGAGTATTTCTAGACCATTTTTGGCCTTTATTTGTTTCCAAATTTCTCTAGCTTCAAAATAGTATATAAGATCGAGCTCGGAGTGGTATCACTGTTGTAGTTAGGTAGAGCTGGGCCTAGGGATGAAGGGAAAGAAGAAATGGAGGTGAAATAACAGTATAACACAGAGACAGGAATTTTTACAAAATAAGCCTTTCCTACACATGATCTACTTCAGTGTTTTTAGAATATTTACTTCATTTGCAAACTGATAGACCTCATTTTCAAGAGTAACCCCTGATTGCGATAACAAAATAAACTGTTTATTTCTACAATGAAGACACAAAGGAGAAAATGATAAAATAGCACCTCCAGGTAGTGCAATAATCAGTTTAAAACCTAAAAGACCCTTGACCTTCTTAGAGGACACAATTAAATTAACTAAGATTTTGACAAAACTCATATTGTTTTATTTTGTATTTCAGTTTTCCTTTTCTCTGTATCATAGAATAGGATGTCAGTAAATTTACTCTCTGTCTGTTTCTGTTTCTGTCTCTCTATATCTCTCTCCCTGTCTGTCTCCCTCCATCTTCCCTTCCTCCTTTGCTCCTTCTCTCCCTTTATCTCTGAGCATTATAAGCATTCAAGTGTTAAGCAACACATCAGATCTGTGCACTTTTCTAGGAGAGTTTAACACATGGTATAATTCCTGTTTTCACTGTAATGAACACATCTCCTAAGAGTACCACAGAACATGTTAACCCTTTGCTGCTGTCTATAGGATCCTATGAGAGCCTTCTTCATGTCTGTAAAAAGAGATGATTCATCGTGCCAAAGGCAAACTTGACAAAAGTCAGATTATGTTGCTTTTAAAAAAAAATTATTCCATCAGAGTCAAGACTAAAGTAAGGTAACTGGAGTGATTTCCCAGGTAAACATATTTGGAACAAGCGAAAGAAAGGTGTACTCCTTAAGCAAGTAGAAACAACATGGATTAACACCTAACTTGGGTTTTGTTTTCTTTTCCTAATTGATAATCTAAGCCCCATTATCCAGTCTTTAGCTGAGCAGATGAATATGATAAAAGAGGGCAGCTGGGTGGCTCACTGGATAGAGTGCCAGCTAGAATCAGGGAGACCCGATTTCCAATCTGGCCTCAGACACTTAAGAGCTGTGTGACCTTGAGTAATTTACTTAACCTTGTGTGCCTCACTTTCCTCATGCATAAAATGGTCTGGAGAAGGAAATGGCCAACTGTATGTAAGGTGGATTTTAAGGTGTGTAAGGTGGGTTTTTGTTATTTTTCTCAGAATTTCTTAGAATTTAGTTTCCCACGATCCATGATTATAACAATCTCTATTTCTAACTTATAAACATCTCCACCATGCTTTTATAGCATTACATAATGATAAATAATATAAACACGTGTGCTTAAATTGTAAATTTTCACTGCAAATGTGCATTGAGATATACAGATGAGGTCACATAAAATTGAAGGCTATTGCTGGCAATATGCCTTCCTTGTCTTTTGCCCTATAAAGTAGGTGGGCATTGGTCAGTGAGTGGGGAACCCTTAGGGTTGAATGCACAGACTGGAACACTGTGCAGGCTTTGGTTGGCCCCCATCAAGGCTTGAAGGGAATCTGTATTTGCCTCAGCCAAACCCCATTGAGACTTGAAAGGATATAGAAGAGTACACAAGCTGTGCCTGTCTCAACTGATACCATTGAGATGTAATGGTAGTTGCCCCTTACTTCTTGCTGACCCCTGAGAGAAGGTTGATTAGGGAATTGTGTAGGAGTTGGTGTTCCCATTATCCATAACCCTCTTAAAGAGACTAGATGAGAATAAAATAAGGTTATTAACCCCTCTAAGGCTGTCTTCATGCGCTTCCTGTCTGACCAGATCAAGAGTGAACCTGTGTTAGCAGCCCTCCTGTGTGCTACTGTTATCTGTCTTACACCACTCCAGAATCTTTCTCAAGAAAAGTCCAAATAGTATCACAAAGAGTAGGATATGGCTGAAAAAAAAATGACTTAAAATAGTAAAAGAGCCTTTTTCTACTAGGCTAATATTTGTTCTTTAGTTGGTTTGCAATTCAACTGTGCTGTGACGTTGGGTACAACAATTTATTTTTCTTAGGGTCAGTTTCTCAGCTAATCAGTGAGATTGTTATTAATTGTTCTCAGTGCCTATTCTATAGTGTAACTGGTGACAAATGCTCACATTATACATCATGATTTGGATGTTGCTTGAGTAGGTATAGAAATTGTTATTAACTTAATCAATTTCTGATTATTGTACGCCCCCTGAATATTTACTCCATTTAAATGCAGTCTGTTCTCACTATTAACATCACTATTTAGAATGATAATACCAAATGAACAGTTTTTTCCCATTGTGGACCATTCATATTTTCTGAATAATTAAAAAATATATAAGATTTAGTGAAGGAAAAAGGTATTTCCCCAAAAAACAACAAAAAACTTAGTATGGATTTGTGCTACAGCAATTTTTTATAATATTTGGCCTTTGGAGTACTGAATGCTTGGCATTCTTTCTGGAAGCCAAGTATGGCTTGAGAGATTTTTTATGTTTTTTGAGAGGTTTTATTTTTAGCTATATTTTCCAAAAGAAGGACAACCTGAGCTGTTATCGCTAAAGGTATTTGTTCATGGTCCACCTTGTTTATAAATTCTAGGAAATAGAGTTTCTTCCTTAATCTATGTAACATCCTAAATTGGATTTAAAATCACTTGTTGTATGAGTTGGGATACAGGCTGATTTTCTAGAACCTGAGCAGACTGGCCTTGATGAAATGAAGCTACAAACCAAGTCCTGTCTAGAGACCAAGGGGATTTGAGTGAACTTTGCACTGAATCCCTGAATCACAAACAAGGATGCTATTTTTTTTCCCTGAGCTACACTAATGAATCCATTCCAAAGAAATACTCAGCTAATGGCATCTTTGTTTGCCCTCAAGGGTATAAAAGAGTTTTATACTAAGACATATTCTTGCTTAGACACTGCTTGGTGACACATACTAAATTATTCACATATGAGATATTCAATCATGAAAATGGTGCAAAAATATTTATTTTACCTTATTGGTTTCTCTGCACCGATAGCTTTCCTTTCTGGAGGTGATTATGAACACTACGGATTAAAGATGAAATGTCTTGTAATATTTGGATGTATGATGGAGATTTATAGTAGATTCTCAATTAAATTACTAATCTAAAGAATGGGCAAAAGTATAAAGAATGATCTCTCCATTATGTAACCAATATTCCAGTTCAGGTCTTTATCTCTTCTTGATGCATTCTTGAAGCAGCCTTTTTATTGGTTTTCTTTACTCCAGCTTCTCCTCCATTACCACCTTTAAAAGGTCCCGATTGGTATACCTAAAGCACAGGTTTGACCGTGTCAATTATCTGCTTTAATTATTCCTCTGAGTTCCTCCTGACCCTACAAGCCTCTCAGCTTCTCATTGAAAACCCTTCCCAGTACAGCTCTACACTGATTCCATGTTACTCCCTTTTTTGAACTCTATATTTCATTCAGCCTAGTCTATTTTCCTCTCTCCTGTGTACAACATTTTATCACCATATATCTCCATTGCTATGCCTTTGAACAGATGATCCCCCTCTGCACATGATATGGTTACTCTCCCCTTCCTCTCTTCTAATCCCTAACTCTTTCATCTCATGTCCTACTTCCTACACTTGATCACCTTTCCTCATTTCCATCCTACATAGTCATTAGTGTTCCCTCCACTAATTTGTGTTTGGCAGTCATCTGCATGGAGATGATTATTTTACTCATGGACTCAGATGTAAACTCCAAGAGAGAGAATGTAGAGGCCCACAACAGAACCTTAAAGAGTAACCATCCTTAGGGAAAATGTTGAAAAAAAATGGAAACTGAGAGGAAATAGCCAGGCACCAATAAGAGACACAGGAGAGAAATGTCACAGAAGCTAAGGGGCATCCAGGACAAGAGAATAATAAATGATGTGAAAAATCCTCAGGCATCCAGGAGAACTGAATAAAATAGATAAATGACAAAGAATGTATTGTTTTCTATGTGCCCAGCAATGTGCAAGCATGAGGATGTAAATATGAGGGTCAAACTTAGAACATTTGTGCAGGATTCATCTCATTGTCTAGAAGAACACTAACTTGAAACTCTATGAGTCTCAAGTTAGTGAAAGGTTGAGAGAAAACAAAACTTCTTGCTTATTGCTTTAAAGGGGACATTTGGAGATCTAATTTCTGATCCTGGAAATCTAGAGGAAAGAATTTGGGGAGCACCAGACATATAAAGGAACCACCATGTCTACATGCCCCTGACTTCTCAGCTGATTTCTTTAGAGACTTTAGAAAATATCTCCTTGGGTGATATCAGAGACTTTCCTTCTCTGATAAGCAGAGATATATCTCTGGAGTGGATAAGCTCATGCAATCTGGATATTGTTTTGATTCATTCAAATTTGTATTACTCCTATGATATCCGTTCAGTATTTGGATTTATGGTTTTACTCACTATTTACTATTGACAATGATCTTTTGTGTAACTAGCATTTGGTAAGAAGAGGTCAAGCCTTTGGGTACAGGCTTAGAGTACCTGTTCCTTTTTAAGAATAGGTGCCAGGCAGAAGTTTGAACTTAAATTGGGGGAGTGCATTCTTCTAGCCTACCAATATTTGGTGGAGAAAGGGATGAGGAGAGTAGGAACAGACTAACATAACTCTAGTTCAGCATCCTTCCTTAGAAGAACACAGTTGCTAGGTCTTAGTATCTGGCTTCCCTCTATGCAGGAATCAAAGTTTCCCTTGGAGAGGAGTAAAATAGATTCTAGAGATGCCTGTACATGTGTTTCTGTGATACATATTTGGACAAATCCATGTGGGCAACACAAACATGCATATTTGCAAACACACACATACACATGTTAGACAAATACAAAAGCAAAAACAATTCCTGTCCTAAAGGAGTTTGCAACTTAATAGAGAAATACAAACACATTAGAGCTTTTTATCTAGGGAAGAGGAGTTTTTTCTGAAAGTTACAGGGATGTTGATTGGAAACTGTTGCTGAGTAGATTAACACCACCCTTCCAGGAAGGATGACAGAGTTAACCTGATCATAGTTCCTCAGGACAGCACTAAGAAAAAGTTTGTTAGATTAAGTCCTGGATAGTGGTAATTCAGAAATCTGTGTATTGAGAAACCTGATTCCAAAGAGTTGTGAAATGAAAGGAGTGGAAGTAAATGGAGGCAGGGAGGTGTTTGGAAGTAAAAGTCAGAGGAGATATAAACTGATAATCTCAGGGGACAATGGAAGGCTTTCTAAAGATAGGTAAGCTGTGAGAATTTTAGAGAGAGCAGAGAAGGAGGGGAGAAAAATCAAAAGATGAGAGATAAAAAAGTAATAATGGATGAGGTCAGTCACAGGAGAACACAAGAATGAGATGTAGAGTACAAATAGAAGAATAATCAAGCCAAGGATAAAGACCATCTCTTACCTTATAGCCTGGGAAGATAGCAAAATGAATGGGGGTCATTAGAGGAATGTTGAGGTATGAGAAGGGGAGATGAGGAAGCTCAAGGAAAATAGCCTCAATATCCTCAGCAAAACAGAAGATGAAGACTTTTATTTGGGACAGTGGGCAAGAGTGGCACAAAAAGTGCTGTGGGAAGTGGGAAAATTAACTGAGGAAGGAAAAAGATTGCTCTCCAACAGCGGGAACCCATTTAAGATTAAATAACCTGAATTTGTAGTAGACCAAATCAGGACATTTCTCAATCAATGATCTGAATCTCAGAAGTAGTAGAAGAGAAAGAGGATGGCGGGAGGCATCTACTACTCTAGTAGTAGCAGTAGCCGTAGTAGTAGTAGTAGCAACATTAATGATAACAACAACTACAAAATCATCAACAGAACCCATATAGGACTTTACAGTTTACTAAGCACTTAACACATAGAGTTTGTGAGATTTATACTATTTTATCCCTATTCTACAGATGAGGAAACTGATTCCAAGAGTTTGTTAGAACAACGAGATGTCTAGGTAGAATGGAGTAAAGGAGGAGATAGAAAGATGGATGCTTTTGAAAAGAAAGGAGAATTTCATGGTTGGGGAGCATGGAAGCAGCACCTTATAAGGCAGGAGACTTCTTCAAGCCCCAGTGAATGCAATTGATATCTATAAGGGCTTCTTTACGGAATGAATATAAAGTGGAAGCCTAATTCCTACCGATCTTCATGGTTACCATGATGTACTTAGGTAGCCTCTGTCTCTATATATCCTTGTATTTCATCAGTTTATAAAGAATATAGAGTGTGCCTGCATAGAATGGGTCTTGATTAGTCAACAGAGGCTTCTATGAGGAGAGGCAATTTTAATCCTGATAACCAGCCTTTACACATTTACAGGTGCCACTAAAATGTCCTTTGGCCTTGGATGCATTTTTCCTTAAAAGCCTTTTCATCTGCTTTTCTTTAGTGTTCTAAGGAGTACATTAAATCCACATGTATTTTTCATCCTGTTGGCATATTGAGTGCCATCCCATGCAATATAATGGGCAATCCATCAAGGTTCCCTAGTGATTGAATGTACTTCTCCAAATGTTTATTAGTCATTGGTTGCAATTGATAAAAGGTGAGAGGGTCAGTGCAAATCTTCACTTGAATTTAGCACTCTTGCTAAAAATATTGTGCCATGGGAATCATTCTGCCCAGATGAAAACTAACAATAATATACTGTAAAGTATATACTCATGAGAACTAGGCATAGATCACAGATTTGGAAGAGGCCTTAGAGATTATGAAGACCATTTCATACCTGAACAAGAATCTTGTCTATAACAAACCTGACCAGTGACCAGGCAACTAGGAGACCCTCCAGGGAATGGAGATGCCAATTCCATCTGAAGCAGGTGATTTAACTATGTAATAACACAAATTGGTAGGGGAAGCTTCCTTAAATCAAGTCTATCATGGTCCATTTTCAATGTTGTTCCTAGATATGCCTTCTCTAGCCATGTGGAAGGAGAAAAATCCCCCCTCTTCTATGAAAGAGCCCTCAAGTATTCAGAGGCAATTCTCAGCTGAGTTGATTTCTTCTGCAAGTTATTCTCAATTACTTCAACATCTTTTGTTGTTAAGGCAAGATCTCAAGGCCCCTGCACCATCCTGGCTGTCCTCTTCTGCATCCTCATGAGTCAATCCTTATCCTAAAGTAAACTAGGTGTCCTTTCCTATTGTTCACCCCCTCCATTGTAGAACCCTGGGTTTGAAAGAGTCTTGATTGACTAATACATTTCATACATCAAAGTGTGGTGGGTCCTCATTCCTCTAGGAGTCTCTGGTGTCTGTGTATCTAAAGCAAGAGTCACCCTAAGATGTGGGGTCATGACAGGAGCATTGAAGAGGGAAGTCTGTGTCCCCTGGGACTTAGTTTTTAACACAGGAATGTAGGGCAGGATCTTGTTCTCTGGAGGAAGGCCTCTTTCTTTTGTACCAGAGTCCTCACTCATGGGTCTGTGTGAATTACTTTTGTTCAAAAATTATAAGCAAGAAAATTAAACCATTTGTATAACATGGGTATGCTATGAGGCATTATTTAAGAGAGTATAGCAATGGGAAAAATCTAAGTAGACATGAATAAAATCAGAACAAGAATTCCTTCTTTGTGACTAGAGGTAAGAACTTTACAATAATGTATGCTAATCTGAAGTAGATTTAAGTCATCTTTTCTATCCATCAATCCATCCATCACCCATCCATCCATCCATCCAGTTACCAAATCCTATCCATCTTTCCAGTATGACTTTCCCCACTTATGTATCTAATTTTGTGTTTATTAAGTATTGAATGTATGAAGCAATCTTATAAACACAAATGTGACACATTTTTCAGTCAAACTCTACTGGAAACCTAAGCACTACAAAAATAAGAGGCTTTGTAGATATATAATAATAGAAAAAGTGTAACAAAATAATAAAAACTAATTTAAAAAATTAAAAATATAATAAACTTTATGACTATGCACAAAGGATCTTGCCCATCATAGGCACTTAATGTTGACTTAAGGGAGACAAATAATCATCTCATACTTTATAAAAATCTTTCTTTTTTAATTTATGGGAATCTCAATTGTAGATGCCATCTTCATATAGAGTAAGGAGGTCTAGTGATAAGTAGATTACATAGCATATAATCTATCACTACCCAAATCATTTTGCAGATTCAAGTCCCTGTGTAGATGCTGGGCATGCCCTAAGGACATATAAAGACACTAGTCCTGTCCCTGAGGAACGTATCTACAATGGAAAGACTTGGGCATGTCTATAGGCAGAATAAAATAAGGCAAAGATGGCTTCATTTCTATCTTTGTTTTTGATCCCCCAGCTCTGAACACATAGTAATTGTTCTTTAAATAATTGTTGATCAGAATCAAATATCAGTGTTAGAGGATGTCAATTGTATTACAATAATAGCCAGCATTTACATAATGCTATAAGATTTACAAGGTACATCACTTATTATCTCTTTTCTTCGTCACAATTCTGTGAAATGTGTTATTACTATACTCATTTTACAAATAAGGAAATAGAGACCGAGAGAGGCTCAAAGATTTGCCTAGTGTCACATGAACAGTCAATTTCTGAAACAGAATTAAACTAAGTTAATTCAGATTCCTGTGCTACGAAGCTTATACTGTCCTATGACTGTCCTGTCTCCACCAGGTTCCTCTTAAATCTTTGCTCACTATCTGCACAATAATTGTCATAGAAAAAAGAAAAAACAGAGTGCCGAGCATTTCTTATCTATTTGTAATTTGTTAACAAGTACTTCTAATCCTACAGAAACTGAGTGACCAGTGGAGATCTCTATTGATCCAAATAAAATTAAAATAAGTTAATTATGTCTTGCATTAGTCATGTGTCTTTTCCTAGCTAATATATTAGAATTGCACAGTTAATAAACGTCCTGAGGAAAGCCACTCAAACATAATAAAGGCAACAAATTCTTCTCCCCTTTCAAGAAGAGTCTGTGCTCTACTCCTAAAATATTTATTTACAAACTGGCTTCACTCCATAAGGTGAGAAAACCCTGCATCCTGGTTACCTGGAAAACAGGTTAATTTATGGTTCTTCTTTGCCTTTGGACACTGCGGACATGCAAGAAGACACAATCTGTCTTACTCAAATGCTGATAATTACTTTAGCAAGAAAGATTTTTTTGGTTGGAGCAAAAGCAATTTCTGATTTGTGGCATCAAGCCAACTTAGTTTTCAAGGAAGGAAAGTCCAAAGTGGCCTTTCCCTGAGTGTTCAGAAGAAATATTGGTGTCCTGGCAGTCAGGGTGGCAGGAAGAGTTCTAACCAGGATGGAGTTGCCCCAAATTCAGGCATCTTGGCTCATTTTATGAAATGAGATTTGGCTTCTATTTATCTAATATGGAGGAAATGATATAGAGATTCATCCTTTGGTTTCATTTGGTATCATTTCCACTACTAATACTGGTCAGCACCTTCACTGTAACTTACAATCTTAGAGAATTGCTGAGGGTATAGAGAGATTGTGACTTGACTAACATTATGCAGTTTGCTCCTCTCACAAGGAGAGACAGAAATAGAGAAACAGAGAGAGAGAGAGGGGGGAGAGAAAGAAGGGGAGAGAGAGAGAGAGAGAGAGAGAGAGAGAGAGAGAGAGAGAGAGAGAGAGAGAGAAAGAGAGAGAGAGAATTACATAAAATATTTCTTAAGCACTACCATGTTCTGGGCACTGTGCTAAGGACTTTCTGACTCACAGTCTGATACCAGCTTTCTAACCAATAGACCACACTGACTCTAATTAGGATATATCATCCCTTACAATCCTTCGTTGCTGTCTCACTTTGTCATGAATGTTTGTATGAGTGCATGTGTGTGTGTGTGTTGTGTGTGTTTGTGTGTGTGTGTAGGTAGTAGGGGTGATGTTAAAACCTCTGATCTCATTTTTGAGTGAAAACTCTAACAGCTGATAAAGATTAGAAAATCTTTTGTACTATATTGTCCTTGGGAACACTGACGGCTTCAAGAACTTACCCAGAGTTACACTGCTAAAAGATGGCAGATATAGAACTTAATTCCAGGTTCTCCTGACAAGGACTCATCCTTTATCTACCACAATACCTTGTGGTGTCACAAAGTAAGCTATGAAGACTTTAAGTAGCATCCTAATTGATTATTCATCTAGTCAAGAACCCAGAGAACCTGGATTAAAATCCTGTCCCTGAAACCTACTTAATACTTGATCCTCTTTAGACAAGCCACTTAAGCTCCCTAGGACTTGCTTTCTTCACCTGTACAATGAGGGAATTGGATTCAATGGCATCTGACATCTCTTTCAAATCTAGATTAATAGTCCTATGGTGATGATGGAATGATTGATTAATAGGAGAAAGAGATATATAGGAGATAAAGAGATAGAGATAAATATAAGATAGACACAGAAATAGATAGGAAATAAAGATTAAGATATATAGGGGATACATGGATAGAGTTAGATGAAAGATAGATGGATGATGGATAGATACAGGTAGATGAGTTTTTATCCATGTCAAGGTACAGTCTAGGTCAGAATGGTAGAAATGAGTTAAGTGAGATTCAAGCATAGGCTCATAGCCTTGAAAGCTATTTAATCTAGCTCCCCTCATTTTACATATAAAGAAACTGAGATCTTAAGTGACCCTGAAGTTCATAGAGATAGTAAGTATTAGGAGGGTTTGAACATCCGATTCCAGAGTTAGGATATTTCTCACTCTACCATGCAGCACTATCCTATTAGAGTTCAATGAGGCATGTTTGTCCACTTAACACTTCATTCTTATGGTGAATATCACTCTCCAGGATTTGAATCTTCCAATTCATGTGAGAACGTGTGTCAAATTCTTATTTTCAAGGCTAGACAGAGAGAAACAATAATACTAAAGAAAACTAAAAGAAACAACAAAAACATCCCCCTCTTGTGTTTTGCACTCAAGGTGATGAGCTGCACCCAAGGTGATGAGCTGCACGCAGATGTCTGTTTTCTCCAAGAAGTTTTTTTTTTTTTAGCTTGATTTACTAAGGTCATCTTGATTTTCTTCTTCAGGTAGCTTAAGAATGAAGTATAGAGATAAATCTGATGCTTTTATTACTAGTTTTGATCAATTACATGTTTCCTCCTCGATGTCTTTCTGCAGGGACCCCTGAAGATTATCTCCAGTATTTCCATATGCATCCAAGGACTGCAGAGCTCAGCCTCCTACAGCCTGTAAACAGGGATTTCTACCAGAAATTTGATTTGGTGATTAAGGTAATTTCCATTCCGGGCTCATTTCCTTTTGCTTGCAATGTGTTTAGTAATAGATTCTCTGGGGAGCTGGGAAGATATGTCTACCTTAAAAACATCATTTGGGGAACCAAGTCAATAACTTTGGGGGAAGAAAACAATGTGGAGTCTAAGAATCTTAATTGTGTCATATTCCATTAAAATAATATATGCTATATGAATAAAAACATTTACCAAACAATTTATGCCTAATGAAAGTATCTGAATATAAATTCCTTATGTAAGTATAATGAGGGCTATAACAGGTATCATATATCCTGTCTTTTACCATCCTGAACAAATTACTTCTCAGATGATGATGAATAACTTGAAGACCACAAGAGGCTAATTATGTGCAATGTAAAAATGTGTATGACTTTATACTGTACTGGTCTCTGTGATTTATATATCATATTTTCCATCTTTGTTTTTATTGTATTTTTCTCCAGGAGGCTAAAAGCATTTGTCTATTTAGAAACTTACTTGATTTATTCCTGATGACTCGTCTCATGTTGAAAGATATTCATGGACATGAAAGCCTTTTGGAACTATGGCAGATTACTTTCATTATCATAACTTTCTCTTGGAATTACTTTTAATATACATTCCAATTGGAAAAGCATATTTTACTTGGAAACACAATCACTCTAGTAATTGTTTGGGGTTCAGTGGAAACTCCCTCTTCTTCTTTGTCTTTATAATTGGATCAAGCACACATCTATTAAATACCTACGGTTCACTTAATAAATCTTCAAACAATCCCTATACATAAATATTTTACCTATTTTGTCATCAAAGTTCTGGTTTCTAGGACTGAGTGAATATCCAGTCAAATGTCATTGTAATGGCAGATGTGTAAACTGACTATTTTGGTCAAATCCAGCCTCAGATTGCTTATTTTCTATGCTGACTCCCATCCATGAAATGGAAATAATATTAGCATCTACCTCTCCAGGTTGTTGTGAACAGAAAATGCAATGGTGTTTGTAAAATGCTTTGCCAATCTTAAATTGCTATAAAAATATAAGATATTGAACATGTAAATATCTATACCATTGAGAGAACTCCACCAAATAATAATAGAAAAATTGTAATCCCAAAGGAATGGTAGCAAACATATATTGCATGAATATAGTAAGTGTTCATGATGGGAAAAATATTATTTAATCACATAGTATTTGGATGGGATTTCAGAGTCCAACTCATTCCTGACAATAAGAAAAATATTACTTCTATAATGTTTCTGGCAAGTGGCCATCTATCTTTTGCCTAATGACCTCTAGGGAGGGGAATCTACTGCCTCTTAAGGACATCCATCATTTTGAATAGTGCTAATTGCTAAAACATTTCTCTTCATAATGAAAGATAATCTGCTTCCTTCCACTTTTATCCTGAATTCCTAGTTTAGCCCTCTGGAGAACAGCAAAACAAGGGTAATCACTCTTTCAGAGAATACCCCTTTACGTACTTGAAGACAGCTGTCATTCTCCTTCTATATCTTCTCTTCTTGAAGCAAAATACCCTGAGTTTCTTCACCTTATGCTCATATGAATCTATTCAAGGCTCTTCATCATCTTTATTGTTCTCCTCTTAACATTCTTCAGCTTTCCAAAGTTCTTCCTAAAATATGGCACCTAGAACTACAGAATACAATAATTGATGTGTGGAGCAATTTGGGATGCTCCATCCATCCATCTATCTATTTATCTATCTATCTACTCTATTATTTGTATATTTATTTATAATTTATTTATCTATCGATCCACTCATCCACCAATTCATCTATTTATTGGTTTACAGCCCTCATTCACTCAAAACAAAGCCAAGTTCAAGTCATGTCATCATTTCTATGATAGCATGGTCTTCAGCAACAAAGGACAAACACAACAAACAACATTTATTGGTTTATATATTTGTCTTTTTATTTATTCTTTGGTTACTTATCTATCAGTTTATTTGCAGTTCGATATTTCTTCATTAATTTGTATACTTGTTTCTTTTCCTCTGGGGCTTTTGGAATTTCTCAAATACCACATGAGTACTGATTTTACAAAATTTCTCTTAGGATGTCAACATTGCTGATGAATTCTGTCTGTATTTAGTGGACTGTAAAATGTGGAGAAAAGTCAAAAGTAGTTCCTTATCAGCAAAAGTTTGGGGAACCTCTTACCTAAGCTATTGAAGCAAGTATTTTTACCAAGTATGAAGAAATGGTCAAACAGAAATCCAAATGGCAAATTCTTTATTCTTTGAACATCATAATCTAAGAAAATCGTTTAATACTCTATCACTTAGAAAAAAAAATAACCAACACCTACTATGTTCCAAAGAAGAAAAAGAAAATAGTTTCTCTCCTCTGGAACTTATATCATTGTAGAAGAAGAAACAAACAAACTGCATGACCATTTTCTTGATGTATTCTTAATTTTTCTCATGGAAATGTGCAGAAGTGTTCCAATGTACCTTATTAAGGCCATGTCTAAAGGGAACTTCCTCACAAAGGATCTTAAATTTAGACCCCAAATCTCCTTGTTGTATATGTAATAGAGAGAAAATTGAATGGTAATTATCAAGGGAAATGACTTGTTTGAAGTCACAAAGTAGAAGAAGAAAGAATTGAACCCATGTATTTTGATGCCAAATGTGCTACTTTTTGTACACTGTCAGTGCGTCGTATTAGAACACAGAGCTATAGTTTTAGAAGTAGATCAGATTTCAGGCATTACATAGTTCATCTTCCTCAATCCACACAATGAGGAAACAAGTCCAGAGAGGCTGATTGATGACCCAAGTCACATGGGCACATAGACAGCACAGCCAAGATAGAACATGAGATCCACAAGACTAGTACTCTTCTGCCTTCACAATACGTAGATTAGATTGCCATTTCACATGGCAGAGGGGAAAGAATATTGACTACAGTCAGAGATCCTAGATTCAAATCTTACTCATAATACCAACAGCTAAGTGACTTAGGTGCCTGTGCATCAGTTTCCTCATCTATAAAATGAAGAATTGGAACCAGATGGCCTTTGAGGATCAGCTTTCACTTTCTAGGTCTTTGAACCTAATGCAGATAGAGATTTGGGGTTACTAGGTCAGTTCCTTTTGGACCAAACTTGTTGATCATTTGTTTCAGCCATGTCCAACTCTTTGTGACTCCATTTGGGATTTTCTTGGCAAAGATAGTAGAGTTGTTTGTTATTTCCTTCTCCTGTTCATTTTACAGATGAGGAAACTGAGGCAACAGGGTTAAGTGACTTGCCCTAGATCATACATTTAATAAAAGTTTGAGGCCAGATTTGAACTCAGGAAAATGAGTCTTCCTGACTACAAGTCCAGCACTCTATCCACTGTGTTACCTAGTTATTAGACCAAATAGGACTCTTCATATAGTTTGCATTAACTACTCCCCATGTGAGACCTTTCATTTTCCTGTGGAATATTAGACTTTCATTGTTATTAAATGATAAGGCCCCTAACCTTTCCCCTTTTGGCAATTGTCATTTTTTCTGGAGTCTTAGTGTTTCTTGTGCCAGAGGAGTCAGGTACTTTCGACATCATTTAGGAACTCTGACAGTTAAAACATGAAATCTTTATTTTTTTTCTCAGTGACCAGGAGCAAGTGTTCTTGGTGTACCTGAGAATGGTAACTCAGTTTATCAGTTATGAAAAATTCATTGCAACAGGTCACAGATAATGTAGTTTAATGTTTTAAATAACAATTTTCTTATTAATGGAAGTTTTTACAGGCATTATTAGATTCAAATTACTGTGTTTCATGTGTCAAGGGGATAATAAGTAGGGGTATCAATCTCTAAGACAAATAATGTGCTACCTGCTTGAACAATAGTTGTACAACTCACTATTGTTCAGGGATTCATTCAGTCTCTACAATTTGGCACTTTTTCTCTGGAGTGTCTTTATTATTTTCTTCTTATCTTTTTAAATTTAATATGTTTGGGCATCCATTGACTTTAAAAGTTATTTTTTTTAATTGGACTTGATCCCAATTTCTAGATGGAAAAAATCATAATGAAGTATTTGCTTTGAGACTTTGAAGATGTCCTCCTTGAAAGATGATGCTGCCCTCTGACCAGCTGGAACACATCACCTATTAGAATTTTCTTCTTTTCATTTTTTACTTTTGCCAGTGGGTTCTTCTGCAACCTACCAAATGGAAATGGAAAGACAATTTCAAGAAACAACTCCAGTGGTCAAATTTCAGGATTTCTTTTCAAAAAAGGAAAAATAATGCAAATAGCTGGAACATAATTTTATTCTGCTTCATCTTCATTTGAACACAGGAAAATAAACAGCCCAACTTTGAACTAACTGATGTAGTTAGTGAAGACAAATTTTTTAAAAATGTCCAAAATAAGCTTTTATTTTAAAATGGAATACTGGAACATACATATTTTGGGTGAATGGAAATAAGGCATGTCCTGCTAACACAAAGTGGAAAAGAACACTAGACTAGATGAAATCCCAACTCTGATAAATAGTGTCAATGGGATGATCAGCAAGTCATTTAGACTATGTGTACCTCAATTTCCTCATCTATAAAGTAGAGATTATAATAATATATATCTCACAGAGTTGTTGGAAATATCAGATGAAATTGTATTAGACCATTACATATATGTATATATATAATATGTATATAATAATGTTGTGTAGTATACACATATATAAACACTTATTCAGGACATTACTGTGTATAATCTACATATATTCCATGATAAGGGTGGTGTTGATACTAAAAATGTATAGAAACATAAAGACCCTTTTTACAACCAAGTCATCATGAATTAGTTCCTCTAGCCTTTACAGGAAACTCAAGAACTTATGAACTTCTTTATTTTAAGCATGTTTTGTTTATCATCAATGGGGATGTGGTTTGCTTTCAGTCTTTTGATACAAAAGAGCTAAAACATTCATTTTCAAAATAAATTGAATCCACCATGTCTTTCCTGGAGCTCTGAATACCTAGCCAGGTTCATGGTGAAATCATGAACATGAAGAAACCACCATTACTCTGATTTTTCATGGTAACACAGGATGACCTTTTTTAACACATAGAACATGAAATCCATGGTCCACTTTTACCTAATCATGAAAACACTGATTATGGAGAATGCCTCTGAATTGAATATTTATCTTCTCACTGATTTAAACTATGAGGAATTAACAAGTCAGATGAAATTAAGGATGCCTTCCAAATAATTTAATTCAGAAACCTGAAGAAAGACAATGCCCAGAATTCAACAGGAAGAAAGCAGATTAAACCACATTTGAGAAACTACATCATTATTTATTTCATTTGTTATATATTATTTGTATGTGATACATTACTATTTTAATTATTAATTAAAATATGCCATTTTAGCACCAATATTTTTCCTGTGGCATTATATATCTGCAAGTCCTGAACAGTACAATCTCTGAAGAATTGAAGTTGACTATAACACCTAGGCTAGTAGGAAGGTTCTATAGGATACCAATAGGCTAAAACAGATTATGTATTAGGAATTATGAAAGAAAATAATAAGATAAATAAATAGTCATAAAAAACTATATCAGAGTTGGTAGAAAGGTGGATCCCAGAGAGTGAGGAATAATGAATAAACTATATCTACTACATGGGATGGTCTCTAGCATAACATTTAATTTGTACAATACTATACTTCAGTACTTTATGGATTTCTTATCTCATCAGAAGGGCAATTATCAACTGGAGTGCATGCAAATACAACATAGCTTCAGATCATTGGTGATTCTTATTTGTATCCTTCTATCTGTTTCCTAGAGAAGATCTGCTCTGAATTCTATGATCTCTAGATTTTGTGACATTTTATGGATACTTAAAGAACACTCACACTCTTATTTGTTATCCCTTGGTCTTCTTTCACGACACTGTTTTCTAGTTAGTTGTTTTTCTAGTAATCCCGATCTGTGATTTCATTGGTTAAGAGATCTCTCAGTGAGGAAGTCCCATGTAACAAAGAACTTGTGTAACATTTCTGAAACTTTTCATCTTATACAATTTCTTGAGACACTGAGGGCTTAAGTCATAAGATTCTAGTCAAAAATGCCTTTTAAATAAGTGAACAAGAATTTTTTTAAAGTTTCTATGATGGACTAATTACTGGGCTACAGGAGACATAAAGACAAAATTAAATAATCAATACGGTTAAGGGGTTCACATTTGACTAAGGGAAGATTAAATATGTAAGTAAATACAAGATAAAGACAAAGGTATTTCTGAGGTTTGGCTTTGCTTTGTTTTCATGGAGAAGACCAGATGATGAGGGGAAATCTTGAAAGACTTCCTGTAAGAGGTAGCAAATGAGCTTGGCTTTGAAGAGGGCCAATGGTGTCCCAAAGTCCTTTATACTATTTCTTGTGGGCAAGTTTCTTCAGGTAATATCCCCTAGTCTCCCTATACCTATGTGGTTCTTCAACATCACCTTAGAGACAGAAGTCCAGTGTTCTATGATGGATACACTTACAGCAATATTGGGAGGTTTTGTTCAGAAATGTTAGGATCTAGAGCCAGGGGTCAGCTCCGAATCATTGATAGTCTTGCTAAATCTCCTCAATTCAACCTACTCTCGTTCCTACCTTCTGTTCAAAACTCCTGTTATTATTTTCAGGGTCTATCTAAAAATATCCGTACTAATGGACCAAAATAGGGGAAGGAAATAAGCATTTTTTTTAAACAAAAATCATCAGATCTGTTAAATAACCAAGGGGTATCAAAGAGATATTTGTCTTGTTTTATTTCCACCAATTTGAACAGATTTCAGAGAGTTTGAAGCTCTTTCTGAGGGTAGCCCAACTACTGTAGTTACTTGAAAGGCTATTTGATCAATAAGAGAAAAAGAATATAATGCCCTGAACATCTCTGGTACTTTTGCTATGCAGTCATGTTCTTTTCCTAAGTGCATTCTCTCCATGAGCCCATTGGCTACTTGGTAGAAAATTAGAAATCTAATTTTAAAAAATAGCCAAGTTTGAGACAGTAGATTGAAGACCCCTGCCTACTTGTTCAGGTTGAACTTACTTAGGCAGGGTTATATTAGGAACCAAGTGACTTGGGAATAAGGAAATTTTGAAAGTAAGGCTTGCTGTTTCATAATATCACATCACTACCGGTCCAACTCCTAAAATGCCATGAGAATGGATTCAGTTCCATGCATTTTTAAAGACATCTCGGTCTTCAAAAAAACCCCAGCTTTTAAATACAGATGTTTCTGAAAAGGTTAACTCTTTAAGCTTGTTCTCATCTTATGCCTTGATCCCCTTTTCTGATTAGTTGAGGGTAAGGCATTGTAACTATTGAGCATAGGATACAGAATTGGGAAGGAAATATCCCAGGAAGTAGGAGAAGATATTCAAAAGGGAAGAGAGCTCATTCATTTCTTCATGCAGCAAATACTTATTAAACACTGAATATTTGCCATTGTGGAATGCCCCAGTAGGTTGGGTAGGGGTGCTTCTCTGTGGGAAGTTTGTGAGATGATAAAGACAAAGATCCACCAGAAGTAGGTAAGTAGGAATGAGTTGAAATTTGCTTTATTGGCAGAAATATACCTATCCAGGAAGACACAAAAACTTTTGAGTGTTTGTTTATGTTCCTAACACTAGGGAAACAAAGGAAAAAATAACCCCTACCCCCAAGATATTTATGTTCTCTAGGAATGGAAAACCTTGTGAAGGTTCCAACTACCTTACAACTCTGCTTAGTAGCAATCCTCTGGTTTACTGTATCAGACTAGAACTGTGAGCTCAATAGCTCAGGTAAATAAAATAGTACATCACTGATTGCCCAAGACTGTCTGAATCATCTCACTGCCCTAAGAGAGACTGTTTATTTTCTTCTTTAAATCACTCAAAATTGTGTTAGATATTCTAGCATCAATTCATATCTCAAACACTGAGAAAAAAAGAGATTTTTATTATCAGAGAGCAGACAGAGATCCTAAGGATTATGTTTTCATTGCAATGCATTGCCAGAAATATTGGTACTGAAGTCCAATTCTCACTAGCATGTAGGGATAAAATATCTTTCTTTGCCATTGTTTTTCTACACATTTTCCCTAGAATGATCATGTGTTAATATCACAGTATTGTCATAATGTTGTCTGATGGTAGATCTCTTCTTGCCTAGGAGGGTGAAATTTGACTTGACTTATTGCCAGGTCACAAAATGGCTATTTTGCCATTTCTTTTCTGAGCTATGCCTTCTCTAATGTAAAGCAATCTATTGCACAGCATATAATGTATTTTTTTTTTTAACATTTTTAACATTTAACTTTCAAAGAAATTTTGATCTGTCAACAATCATAAGCAATCAAGAAATTCTTGAGCCAACATGGTAAAGGGTCATGCTATACACATATCAAAGATAGAAGCAAAGACCCCAGGGAAATAGATTGTTATCTCAAGTACAGAAAGGACTCTCAAGAAGAGGTGTTAAAGTTCTGTTTTGTCCCAAACAACAAAATGGGTAGATCTATAGATATTAGGAAGATTCAAATTAAGTCTTGGTATAAGGAATATTCCCTAAACATTATGTCTCCCCAAAAGGAAAAGGGCTGCCTCAGGAATGAGGTACCCCCACCCCCATTCATTAGACGTCTTCAAGTAATTGTTAGGTAATATTCATCTCATATATATTTTAGAGGAAATGAATTTTCAAAGGGATTTGACTTATATGGCCTCCCAGGCACATGGCACCTCAAGATCCCATAATTTAATCTCAATTTTGGTATTCTTTGCCTTTTCTGGTCTTTTGTTTTAAAGGCAATTGCAATAGGTATCAAAAAACAAGCTAAGAAGCACAATCATGGTTTAACAGTTACTAGGTAGTGTCATGCATCACAGATTTGATCTCTTTCTTTGATAAACTGAGCTACACAAGTGAAGTTTGGTATAAACCAGCTGTAGGACATATAATTGATTACAATCGCTTTAATTAATATTTCCTTAAAACAAACGTGCTAATTAATTGATAAGCAATTGGAAATGAAATGTCTAGCTGAGAAAATAATATTAAAATAATTATTTAATAATGATATTGTCTAGTTTAAAACAAATTTACATATATGTTTGTGTCTGTGTATCTGCAACTATATTCGCACTACTAATGAGAGCTGATGTTCACAGCAACTGAAGGATTGCAAGCCTCTTTGCATATGATATCTCATTTGATTTTCACAATAGCAATGCGAGGGGTGGCAGGGTGGTACAGTGGATAGAATTCCAGGCTTAGAGTTAGGGTGACCAGAACTCAAATCTGGTCTCAGACATTTACTAGTTTTGTGATGCTGGGTGAGTCATTAACCCTATTTGCCTCAATTTCCTCACTTGTACAATGAACTGGAGAAGGAAACAGCAGACCACTCCAGTGTCTTTGGCAAGAAAACACCAAATGATGTCATAAAGAGTCAGACATCACTGAAAAAATTAAACAACAACAACAAAGTGAGATAAATGCTACTACTATCCCTATTTTACAAATGTGGATGCTAGAGCTGAGAAAGGTTAAGTTACTTCCCCAGGGTTCCACACCTAGAGCCTTGATCTTTACTAACTGCATGACCTGGGATAATTCACTTAAATATTGTCAGATACTACATACAGGTAGTTATTATCTGCAGTAGTATTCAAACTCACCTTTTTCTTACTCCAAGTCAGCACTCTTTTCACTGCGACGCCTAGCTATCTCTATAATTATATATGTATGTGCATATCCATATCTAATATTACTACATATATATCTATTTTTCTTTGAACAGGATAACCAAGAAAACATGTTCAGTCAACTCAATTCAGTTCAACAAATATTTGTTAAGTACATACAATGTGCCAGCAACTAACCATGCTTGATCCTAGAGAAAGATAAAAATGAAGCATTTCTTTCCCTAAAGGAGCTTACATTTGAATGTGGTTGTTGTTGTTCAGTCATTTTAGTTGCCTCTGACTCTTTGTGACTCCATTTGGGCTTTTCTTGGCAAAGATACTAGAGTGATTTGCCATTTCTGTTTCCAACTCATTTTACAGGTGAGGAAACTGAGACTTGCCTAGGATCACACAAGTGTCTGAGGCTAGATTTGAACTCAGAAAGATGTAATTTCCTGACTCCAGGGTCAACACTCTATGCACTGTGGCAACTAGCTGCCCCAAACATTCAAATGGTACCCAGGCACTAATGCCTTCTCTTTTTCTCAACACTTTATCAGGCCCCTGAAATTTAGATCTACTAAATTCTGCTTTATTTTTTCAACCCAGAGATGGGTTAATTATAATGGCTCAGATTTCAAAATCCTTTCTAAAGATAATTAGCCTCTAGTCTGGGAGTTCATAACTCTTTTTTTTTTTTTTGAACCATGATCAATTTGGAAGTCTGGGAAGTATATGGACCTTTTCTCAGAATGTTTTTAAATACATAAAATATATAGGATCACAAAGGAAAATAATTACATTTAAAATGAGATATCAAATATCTTTTAAAAAACAAATTCACAAATCACAGATTAAGAAATGCTGCTCTAGTCCATAACTCTTTTTCCCTCTCTGTGATGACACTTTCATTGTCTCTCCCAGACTTCTTTCAAACATCCATCTCCTTTATTGAATTGAATCGAAACCTTCCAGAATATGCATACTAAAACTTAGGCTTTTTGTTTAAACCCACTTAAGGGCTCATTAGTTTAACTAGGATGTTGGTAATGCTTTTTGGTTAAAAAGCAGCCATCAGCCCAGAGTCACCCTCATTCAGTTTAAAATGGCCATATGTTCCTCTGAGATACTTTTCAAAAAGTTCTCACTGAAAGCCTCAGGGTTCAGAAACAATTCCTTGGGTTAGTGCAAGAAATCTTCTGAATTTGTAGTTTTAGGAGTCATGATTTTGAATATTATTTCCTATGTGTTCTGAAAACCCCTCCCAAACTGAAATGCCCGCTATGATATGTGCTGCAGAGGATGCTGTGAAGATGAGGTAACTTGTGCTTATAAAAAAGAGACTTACAGAAGTAACTGAAGCCAGGATAG
Organism: Potorous gilbertii; assembly: GCA_028658325.1. Lineage (NCBI taxonomy): Eukaryota > Metazoa > Chordata > Mammalia > Diprotodontia > Potoroidae > Potorous > Potorous gilbertii. The sequence continues at coordinate 473,310,134 of CM053769.1, read as the reverse complement.
TAAAGGGAAGGAGTATTCTGAGCCATCTCAAATTCCCCTCCAAACAACTAAAATAACAGCTTAAATTAATTCTGGAGAAGCAGTACCACCAAAAGGAAAACAATCCAGTTCAAGACAACTTAGAAAGTTGATAGGAAGGATGTTTCTTGCTGTGGTGAGTATGATCCAGCACAGGGGCCCTGGTGAGCAACATCAGACAACATGCCAGTAAGCCAGCAGCAGCTCTCAGGGAAAGCTGAATTGAAGGCAGTAACTTTTAGAACTCTCAAGTCATGCATGATATAGGGATCAGGAAACTGGTCAGATGGAGATTATAGGGAACCCTTTGCTGGCACTGGATAAAGAGCTCTTGCATTGCCCATACTGCATCCAGGAAACAGCCCCCATGCAAGGACGGAAGACTAGTACACTAGAGCATACAGCCATGGGGGAATGGGAATCCTGGCAACAGCTCTGTGGCAGAAAAAAATGTACTTGAGCTTAGTCACACACCATGGCACAGGCCAGGAAAGCACTGACTGAATTTCTGCTTAACTCATACCACATTGGAAGTACTGGAAACTTACATATCATCAGAGCCAGTTCTGAAAAGCGGAGCACAAAAATCTGAATGTTAAGACAGTACCCTCTCCACCCCAGGAGTAGAGACCAATTCTAATATAAAATTGAAGATTTAAAAACAAGCCAGAAAAATGAACAAGCAACAATACCAAAAAAGAATCTGAAAATAGAAAGTTAATATGGTAACAGGGAAGATCAAAACACAAACTCAAAAGAGGAAAACAATATCAAAATGGCTATATACAAAACCTCAAAGGAAAATGTTAATTGGTCTCAGGCACCTGAGAAAAGATTTAGTGGAAGAGCTAAAAAATGATTTTTAAAATCAAATAGGAAAAGTAGAGAAAAAACAGGGAAAAGAAATGAGAGTGATGTAAGAGAATCATGGGGGAAAGCGGGAAGAGTCAACAGCTTGGGAAAGGAAGCACCAAAAAAACTTTCAAAAGACATATAAAAAACTCAATGAAGATAACAACTCCTTAAAAAGTAAAATCAGTCAAATGAAAGCAATATAAAAGTATACTGAAGGAAATAATTCCTTAAAATTATAATTGGACAAGGGAAACCTAATAACTTGATGAGGTAGCAAGAAACAATAAAACAAAATCAAAAGAATGAAAAAAATGTGAAAAATTCACTAGAAAAACAACTGATAAAATAGATCAAGGAGAGATAATTTAGGAATTATTAGACTATTTGAAAGCCACGATTGAAAAATGAGCCTAGACATCATATATCAAGAAATTATTAAGGAAAACCACCCTGATATCCAGTGAATAAAATAGAAAGAATCCATCGATCACCTCCTTAAAGAGATCCCCAAAATAAAACTCCCATTAATATTATAGCCAAATTCTAGAGTTCCCAGGTCAAGGAGAAAATAATAATAAGGCAGCCAGAAAGAAACAATTCAGATATCAAAGAGGAAGCATCAGGATAACAAAGCATGGAGCAGCTTCCATATGAAATGATCAGAGGACTTGGGATATGAGATTCCAGAGGGCAAAGTTGTTTGGATTATAACCAAGAATCAGCTACAATAACTAAATTCATCTGGAAGAACAAAAGGTCAAGAATATGAAGGAAAGTAATGATGATGTGTGAGGGAATGTGAACTCATACCAGATCTCAGACTCTTTTATGAGGCAATAATCATCAAAATAACATGGAGCTGGATAAGAGATGGGGAGATGGATAGGTGAACTAGATTGAGTACACAATAAAAAGGTAAATGATCACAGTAATCTAGTGTTTCATTAACAAAATTATCCCAGCTTTTAGGCAAAAAAATGGGGAGAGACAAATTAATAGCAATTTTCTCTGATAAAGGCAACATTTCTCAAATATATGAAGAACTGAATCAAATTTATAATGCAAGTCATTCCCCAATTGATAAATGATCAAAGGATATGAACAGGAAGTTTTTGGATGAAGAAATAAAAACTATCAATAAGCATATAAAATGCTTTAAATTATCATTGTTTAAAGAATCGTAAGTTTTACCAAGTCTGATATGCTGCCTCAAATCTATCAGATTGGATAAAACAGACACGGAAAATGACAAATGTCAGAGGGGATGTGGGAAAAAAGGGACACTAATGTTCTTTTGGTAGAGTTGTGAACTGATCCAACCATTCTGGAGAGCAATTTGGAACTATTTCTAAAAGCTATAAAATTGTTCATTCCTTCTAACCCATAAATAACACTACTAGATCTATATTCCCCAAAAAGATAAAAAAGGACCTATATGTACACAGATATTCATATAAGCTGTTTATCTTGTGGCAAAGAAGTGGAAATTAAGGAAATGCCCATCAATTGGAGAATGGTTGAATAGGTGGGATATATTTGTAATGGAATACCATTGTGCTATAAGAAATGCTGAGCAGGTAGATTTCAGGAAAACCTGGAAAGACTCACATAAACTTATGTAAAGTAAAGTGAACTGAACCAAGAGAACATTCTACACAGTAACAACGATATTGAATGCTGACCAACTGAATGATATCAATTCTCAGCAATACAAAGTTCCAAGACAATACCCAAAGACTTGTGATGACTTCCTCCTTCAGAGAAAGAACTGTGGAGTCTGAATGCAGATGAAATAATACTATATTTATTTCATTTTTCTGTGTTTTTTTCTGTATTTTCTTTTACAACATGACTAAGATGGAAATATGTTTTGCATGACAGCACATATATGACCTATGTCAAATTGTTTGCCTTCTCAATGAGATGGAAGAGGAAATTGGAAGGAAAATAATTTGGACTATTTTTTAAAGAATGTTAAGCATTATGTTTACATATAATTGGAAAAAATTAAATGCTTTTAAAAAAGACTAACAAGTGTTAAGGAGAGACTCCAAAGTCTCATTAGACCAGAAGATAGTCTTTCTTTTATTATTAGAAGAATTCAAATAACTTTGAAATAAGGAGAGAAAATTAGGGAGCTCTTGAAGCATGAAATCATAGTTACCACAGATTTGTAAGCAGAAGAAAGCCAGAATTCATCCAGTCAAACCAACTCATTTTATCAAAGTGGAAACTGAAGTGTATGAGGTTTCTGACTTAGCCAAGGTCACAAGGGGTAAAACACCTGAAATGTTAACTCATTTCCTCTGCTTTCAAATCCAGAGGGTCATAAGGGACTTCAGGTGTCATCTCTATTTCCCTCTTTATGCATTAGAGATGAGGAAACTGTTCCAGACGTATGAAATTACTTGTGTAAGATCTAGTTTATCAATTAACGAATTTCAATTGGAAACAAGATCCTCTGACTCAAGATTGAGTACAAGACATCACAGTGTACTCCAATTTTAGGAACAAATTTTCAAAGATCTCCATTATCATCACGCTGAACAAATGTTCCCCTGTAATTTCAGTTATTCAGTTGTTTCAGTCATGTCTGACTCTTTGTGACCGCACTTGGATGTTTCTTGGCAAATATAATGGAGTGGTTTGTCATTTGCTTCTCTAGCTCATTTTACAGATTTGGAAACTGAGGCAAGCAAAGTTAAGTGATTTACCCAGGGTCTCATAACTTGTAAGTTTATGAGGTAGGATTTGAACTCCATAAAATGAGTTTTTCTGATTCCAGGGCCATGTTCTATCAGGTATGCCACTATATATGTAAATATGCATGTATGCATATATATATATACACATACATATATGAACATGTAGTTATACATGGAGAGAGACTTGCCTTTGTCTTTTCATTTGATATAATAGGTACTATCATTATATGTCTTTTACGTGTAAAGAAAATGAGACTAAGAAAAATTGAATGACTTACCTACATAGGTAATAAGTTCCAGGAGCAAGAATGTGAACCCAGATCCTCCTAAGGCAAAAATCATTCTATTCATTATATGATGTTGTTTCAAATGTGTACCCCCCTTAAAAGTTTTACTTTGTCCATTCTCTCTCTCTCTCTCTGTTTGTGTGTGTATGTGTGTTTGTGTGTGTGTGTGTGTTTCTATCTATGTATTCATTCATTTATTCATTTGGGTTGTTAATGGAAGACTAGCTCTTTTCAAGAGAAATTTGCTGAACCTTTCCTAGGACAACTGTAATGTTAATGCAAGGTTAATGGTGGGTGGGGGAAAGAGTTAAAGATTTCCCCTGCCCATTAATAGGCTTCAATACCTTTTATTGATTTCTATTGAGGCACTAGTTCAGAGGGTTATGCCTTTCATCTCTGAAAAGTATATAATGTGAAGTGAGGTGAAGTTTTTACTTTGGGGCTTACTCATTGAAATTATTCCTTTGGCTAGATGAGACCCTGGGTAGCCAGTAAGGAGCACCCCACCCCCAGCTTTGAAAACTCAGATGTTGATGCTTCTCTCTCTGATAACTATGTATGTATGTAATGGATAGACATTTGAATCTGTCTGTTGATCTGTGATGTATATATTGCTTATAGTCAGACAGTTGGAAGCCCTGTCTGTTGGTCTTTTTTTCCTCTGTTCATATTTTCTATGAAGTTCAGGGTACTCACTTTTTCCCCTGAACCAAGTAATGGTATATGTGCTTTATTAAAGTAGATTGTTGACCCCTTTGTTAGATTGTTGTTTTCTCTTTAGGAAAGCAGATCTAAAAACTTGTATAGCAGGTCCTCCTGCATATGTTGGGGTCCTTGCTGTTACAATAGCTAATCCATATTTGGTTTTCCCCTATCATCCAACTCTCACCTATGACTCCAAGAAGCTGTAGCATGCACAGAGGCCACACTTCCTTTAAAACAACCTCAGTAGTCTAAACTGGACTAAGGATAACTGATAAATCTAAACACATGGGTGAGTTAGGGGTATGTCTACTGCAAACATGTGAAGACTTCCCACATTGAAATGGGTGAATGATAATAGTTTGTTCCAATGGCCATAAAGGTGGCTCAAGCAGGCACTATGGAATGCTTAAGACTTGGTCAGAAATTGAAGACACCAAGGTCATCCACTGCTTCTCAGGCCATCACCAGATATCTTGATTTTTGTTTTGCCTCTGTACTTTGATGATTTGGGAAGAAAGAGTGTGGCAGATACCTTTTCACAACTCTGCCTCACTTATATTCAATTCATAGGTAAATCAGGACATCAATCATTTCATGATGTGATTGTTTATCTTTACAAATGAAGGATGAAAAAGAACATTGATTTATTTATCCATTCATTCATATTTTTGCTTATTCATTTATTCTTTCATGTATCTCTTAATTTACTTATGTATTCACTCATTTTCCTTTCTATTTGTTTGCTTCTTTATTATACATTCTTGATTGATTTTCTAAATATCTCCTGCTACTTATCATACTTGTAACATTTCTCTAATTGGTTCAGTCACAATGGCTATATCTGTTTCTAATCATGACCAAAGATGCCTTTCTTTGCCTATTCCCTTATTAGACTGCCTCTTGGTACTCATCAGTAGGATGATAGAGAGGTGGAGATATTCTAAATTGTGTCTTCCATCAAAGGGACAGATCTATCTTTCCCCCATGTATTTAACAGATTATATCTTTAGGAGGGACATGGTATGTTGCTTTGGTACGTTATCTGAATCCATATAAATCTTCTTAGATATGACTTATAAGAAGGCAAAAGTAGATATTTTTAGAGTTTCCTGGTGTTTCCTTCTCTAAGGGAGAATTTGATCCTTACTAAGAGGGTAAGAGGGTGGTGGTCTCCAGAGGTTGTCTACTTTACTTTCCTCAGAGAAAGGAAACTGAAAGTGTGTTTGTGTATGTATAGTTGACATAAACATATATACATACATGTATGTATATATTACACATGTATATTACATGTGTATGTATGTATCCAACACTCCAAAGTATTTTTATTTTATTTCATATTTATATTATATTTATTTATTATATAATATATTTATATATTATATTTATATTTGTTTATATATTTTATTACTCCAATTTAGTTCCTGATCACTACCCCTTTAAAGGGAAAGAGAATTACAAAACTTCACTGCCTTTCTTACCAAATTTCAGTTTCACAAAGACCACATACAGTGAATAGTAAATAAACCAATTTATCTAAGGATATAGTAAATAGAAATTAGAGAACTTATACAATACAAAGTGTAAATGACCTGTCCCACTAAGCATATCTCATATATAGATATCTCAGTTCAATCAAGAGTAAGTCCTGAATTTCACCCAACGGAATATTCTCCCAAATTTCTAGTGTAGCAAACTGGCAATAGTGACATAAATGAGGAGTCATTTCCTCTACATGTTGACTTTTTTACAAAGTTTTTTTTAACCCTTTAAGAATCTCTACCTTAGAAGAATCTTGAACCTAGAAGCCAGAATCCTAACATTTCTCTTCCCAACTCTACCCTTCATGCAGAATGGAGCAATGAACAATCAATGTTTACGTATGAGGACAGTCTTGGGCAAATAGGTTTTGACATATGGATTATGTATCAAATAGCACCACACTATTATTCCAGTGGGTGCATAAGCCCACGAAGGTGTGCATTCCTTTGTAATAACATAAATTCTCACCCATCTATGACTCCTCATTCCAGTTCACTCTTATCCATGGTTTTCCACACCTTCAACAAAAGTAAAGTGAGTGAATGTTTATTATGTGTGTGTATTATATGCCAAGCACTCTCAAGTTCATTCTCTTCTGAGTGCTTTCTTTAAATTCTCTTGATAGCGTGATACTCCCCATGTTCATCAGTTATTCCTTATCTGATATCATAACCACATTTTTACTCTCTTCATCTTTTTTTACTTTTCCAGTGCTTTTCCAATATTATTTCATGTGTACAATGCCATATAAGAACAAAAAATACTAAATGAAGCCAGTACAGCAATATTTAGAGACACATCGAGCTTTGTCCCATAAACTGCTTGATCTTGCATTTAAATGGTCCATATGAAAGCAGCATACACAAATAGTGGGCATTAATATTGATGAGTATGTATTAGTGGCAATATTTGGGAGAGTACAGAACATTAACAAGAATGGGCATCAGGAAAGGTTTCCTTCAGGAGGAAACTCCAACAGAATCTTGAAAGATACTCCCATTCTAGGAGATGGGAGTAACAAGGAAGAGTAGTCCATGAAAGGGACTCAATGAAAGTAGAGACAAAGATGTGGGAAATGGAATGTCCACATAAGGTGCCACATCTGCCTTCACAGACCTTATTAGCTCTATGGACACTATTACTTCAAGCAAAAGTCAGATATTTGTGTGTGTATACAGATATTTGTGTATACACACACACACACACACACACACACACACACACACACACATATATATATATATATATATATATATATATATATATATATATATATATATATATATATACTCATCTATAACTTAGAGAGGTTAGGGATTTTTCCACCATCAAATGGCTAATATATGTCAGAGACAGGGCCTCAAACCTAAACCTTACTTATTCCTGGACCAGAAAGCTGTTTGGAGGAGAATGTTGATGAAATTTGGTGAGTCCCTGCCTTTACTTTATCATCTTGCCGCCAACTTACAATCCATTTCTTTCTTTTTTTTCTTTTTGCAAATTGTTTCTTCATATCCCTTGACCGTTTCTAAATTGCAAAATGGCTCTTGATTATATGTATTTCTATTAGCTCCATATATAACTGACATTTATTTTCTTTAGTAACTTGTCATATCCTGTCTAGTTTATAATAGATAAATTATTTCTATTTTATTTCATTGATTTGAAGCCTCACATAGTTATTATTTAAAATTAGTAATAGAGTCCAAAGTTGTCTGATTAAAATCCCCTAATGAATTTTATATAATAACACATGGATTTCTGACCAAATTTTGTATTTTATATTTTCCGAGATACGGTATTTATTTTTCCTTTGTGGTATAGGGAGATGAGAACTGATATTATAACAAAGAGAGAAACTGAGGCATGTAATAGTGATAATGAGTTTCCAATGTCACAAAGCAAACCTGGGACCTTTGCAGGGGAAGAAATACTTCAGAACTTTCTTTAAGTAGTATTTTGTCTTTTAAGAAATTGAATACATATATATTTGAGAGCAGTGCTTTTTTTGGGGGGGGCATGTCATATATTTAATATGATTATTCCTCTGAATTTGAAATAGGAACACATCCTCTCTGCTTCAGATTATTTTCATAGCTATTACTTGCTGTGTCTCAGATAAGTCTTCATCCTTCAGTGACAATGAAAATGAGAACTTTATTTTCCCATTTAAAATTCAAAAATGTTAATGAATGACTGTGATTATCTTGTAGGAGAGGAACACCAACAACAAAATGATTAGAAAATAATAAAATTTAAAATAAGGTGATCCTTATTTCTCTTTCATGTGTGCCTTCTGAGAGCCTCAGGGAACCAACATAAAACAAAATTGCAATTCAATATTTAGGATTAAGTACTATTATGGGTTGTAAAACAAGTCAATGCGTTTACAGTTTAAATTAAGTTGATCTTTGTTCTCACATTTTCTGATTTTCTCTCTTTTTTTTTACTCTTAGAAGAAATAGATTAAGAGCAGGATAAGAGCAAAGTTGTTTTTTTTCTCTCTCTCAATTTCCTTGAATACTAATATGTTCTTATCTATGGTTACATAATTAATGGAACTAATGAATCAGAAGCATTTTTTAAAGTGAATTCCATATGCCATATACCGAGCTAGATACTTGGGAATTCAGAAACAAAACGGTCCCTGCCTTTAAGGAAATTACATTTCACTGTCAGCAAATAACATACATAGAAGTAAGATGTAGATAATGAGGGAAAACATTGCTGGATAGAATTTTTAGGGATTTTTTAAAATTAGTTTTTTTAAGTCATGAAAGCTATGTAAATATTATCATGTTAATTTTTTCTTTGATTTTCAAAAGCTGGACTTTGCCATTTTTCCTCACTATGGTTCCTTAGTTAGTCTCAGTCCTTCATATGGCCATGATGAAGCAGTAATAATATTCAAGGAATATAGCACTGAGAAAACTGGCTCATAGTGATCATATATGTAAAAGTAAATCTATACTGGAACTCACATATTTTTAAGATAAAGGGGGAAATATTTGTAATGGAGGAATAATTTCACAAAGGGTCTTTTAACTCAAGGGAAAGTGACTGAGAAGACATGGATAATAGATTTCCTCTTTGCACCAACTACATTGTTTTTGTTTTGTATTTGTCTTAATATTTCTTCAATAAGCCTTCTAAACCATCTTGTCAGAAAGCTAAGTTCTAGAGAGAAAAAGAAATACAAAAACAATCCCTACCCCCAAGGAGCTTACAACCTAATGGAGTTCACAACATGTGAACAACTGTGCACATACAACAGAGATGTATAAGAAGATAGTTAGATCGATGGATGGATAAGTAGTTAGATAGATAGATGTGACAAAGAATTACAGTATATTTTATCTATTTCTATCTCTTCCAAGATAATTCTCCATTTTCTATCAGTAGCTCAGCTTGGTTAGCCAGTAGCACAGTGTTAGCCCTCGAATCACAAAGATTCATTTTGATGAGCTCAAATCTGGCCTCAGACACTACCTCTGTGACCCTGACCAAGTTACTTAACCCTATTTGCCTCAGTTTCCTTATCTGTAAAATGACCTGCAGAATGAAATGGCAAACCACTCCAATATCCTTGCCAAGACCACCCCAAATGTAGTTTTGAAGAACTGGAGAAAACAGAAATGACTAAACAATGCCCTGCTTGGTTACTTTTCCATAGAATATCCTCTCCTCCCAGATCATTTGAAATCTCATCACCATGCTTATTGACTTAGATTATGATCTTCATAACTCCCTCAACTGACTCTCCTCTCTGATTGGAGGGTTAGAGGATGGAGTGATACACTCTTCCAGAAGCCTTCCAATATAGAGGGCCGAGAATTTTCAGCCCCCATGCAGGGTAAAAATTCTTACTGCTTGGTGGTCCACTCTCTTTTCAGCCACCTTTTTTTTGTCTTCTTCCCCCATTATTAGATTATAAGCTCTTTGAAGGCAGGAACTGTCTTTATGTTTTAGTATTTATATTCCTCACACAGCACAGTACCTAGCACATAGTAGATACTTAATAAATGTTTACGGAATTGAAATGAGTTGGAGAAAAAGTAAGGAGATTAGTGATGATAGATTTTAGACTAAATAGAAAAGAATAAATGTTAAGAGAACTGGAAAGGGAGGAGGGAGTGAAAATCTGAAATTCTTTAAAGACCAGTGGATCTTATACTTGTTCTTAGATGTAATATCTAACATAATATGGAACCAGAGAAGTTTATTGACTGGGGAGGAGGGAAGTAACGTAATCAGACCTATACTCTAGGAAAATTAATTTTAAATTAGAGTGGAGGATAAACTGATCGTATAGTGTGAATAGAGAAAAGAGAACATATATAGTTATATGTTTGTATTTTATCTCTCCCAGCAGAATATAAAATGCTTGATACTAGGGATCGCTTGATTTTTTGTCATTGTGTCCCTAGTCCCTTATATACAGTATGCACTTAAATGTCTTTTAATTGATTAAAACTTACTCACAAATGAATGGTCTACTTTTCTCTAGTCAGCAAGTCAGAAGGATATCACAGATATCCTCGGGAAAAACATGAGAAGAGCACATAGAGGCTTTCCAAGAAAAAAAATATTGGTAGTTAACCATATTTTTATAGTCAATAGTAATTTACCTTGATACATTCAAGATCACATGACAGTAGATATGTCCTAAAAATTACACATGGCAGCCAATCCATGCCTTCTAATAGTCTTACAATTCATCTTTTCATTTACATGGTCTAATTCAATTCAACATAACAAGTGTATTAAATATCAACTATATCAAGGCACAGATATATGAAGAAAAAATCCTTCTACTCTCAGGGAGCTAAGATTCTATTGGGGTAGGGAGTGACTAGAGGTACAAAGAAAATAAAACTCTGTTGTGCATATCATTTTGGTTTGTTTATACAGGTATGTATATATGTATATATTGTGTGTATGCATGTGTGTGTATATATGTGTGTATGTTTATATACTCGAAATTGGTAAAAAGAAATGATTCAGTACATTAAAACATAGTTTTACACCATCCCCTAGAACCTGGTATCTTCTATGAATCTAATAAGATTACAGATGCTCCCCTTATCCAATAAGACTATACACACAACTGTGCAAAGTGTTGCTTTGATTATTTGTATCCACCAAGTCATAAAATGGGCAGATATGTTTGTGAAGTAGTCTTCCTTATCTGAGAATATGAGTTCACCCTTGATGGTGAGCTTCTCTAGATATATTTCTTGCTGAATGACATCATGCTGCTTCCATTAAACTGTAAAACTCTAGGATGCCTTCTCAGTCAGATCTAAGACCACCAAAAATAGATTGCAAGTTGAGTTAGTGAATGGTATAGTTTTCTACATAAGAAGAAAGAAATAGATGAAGAGCATCTCTTGTCCAGATTATGACATACAATTGAATGGGCAGTACATTGAGTAAGTCCTACAATTCACATATTTTAGAAAGAGCTAGGAACAGAATTGAATCTGAGAAGGAAGGCATATTGTATTATGTTTGGGAAAATGTGAGATACTTTCATTTTTTTTGATGATTCCAATTTATTTCCTGCCATAGAAGGCAATCTTTAAGAAATATATATTGTCAAGGTGGTGGAGAGAAGCCAGGAAGTTACTTGAGCTCTCCCCATTTTCTCTCAGAAACAATGGTAAATCAAGACTCTAACAGAATTTTGGAATGACAAAGTCCACAAAAAGACAGAGTGAAACAATTTTTCAGTCCAGAATAACTTAGAACTTCAGTCAAGGTCCATCTCATTTGGTTAAAAGGGGAATGCAGCTTAGCACAGGTGGAATCCAGGAAAGCCAGCAGGAGACTCTTACCACAGTACAGATCAGCAACCAATACCCTGTGGTTCTGGCTTAATAGGTCAGTAGCATAGCAGGGCAGCCATGAGGTCTCCAGCTCCAGTGACTGCCAGTGACAGAACCAAAGGCACAATAAGTACAAGACAAGGCCACCTTAGTGCAGTGGTGAAACTAACAGCCCCAGAGGCCCTGGGGCAGATAGTCAATGACCAGGTCCTTGGCCTTCAGTGTAAAAAGCCTGGGATAGTGCCTCACCGACCCATACTTCAGGAACAAAGCACAACGTTTACAAATGAGAAAAAAAATGCCCTGACCCAAGGAAGCTACTATGGAAACTAGGAAGATCAAAATACAAAACTCAGAAGAGGACAACAACATCAAAATACCTTGATATGAAGTCTCAAAAGGGAATATGAATTGTTCTCAAGTACAAAAAGTCCTCTTGTAAAAGTTCAAAAACAATTTTAAATATCAAGTAAGAAATGTAGAAACAAATGGGAAAATAAGTCAGATTTATTTAGGAGAATTATGAAAAAGGAATTATCAGCTTGGAAAAGGAAGCACAAAAATTGACTGAAGCAAACTCCTTAAAAAATGGCCCAGGAGAAAAAGTTTACTGGAGAAACCAACTTCTTTAGAAGTAGAATTGACCAAATGGAAAAGGAAGCACAAAAACTAACTGAAGAAAATAATTCCTTAAAAATTAGATTTGGGCAAGGGGAAGCTAATGACTCTGAGAATTTAAGAATCAGTCTATGAAAATTGGAAGAATTAAAGATAGAAGAAAATATAAAATACCTCATTGGAAAGACAAGTGACTTGGAAAATAGTTCCAGGAGAGATAATTTAAGAATTACTGGACTACCTGAAAACCATGATGAAAAAAAAAGATTAAAAAAGACCTTGGTGGCATTTTTCAAGAAATTATCAAGGAAAACTTTCCTGATATCCTAGAACCAGAGGGCAAAATTGTCTTTGAAAGAATCTACTGATTTTCTTATAAGAAAGAAACCCCAAAATGAAAACTCCAAGCCAAATTTCAGAACTATTAGATCAAGGAGAAAATAATGCAGCCAGAAAGAAACAATTTAAATATCAAGGAGCCCAGGCAGGATTTAGCAGGATTTAGCAGCTTCTACATTAAAGGATCAAAGGACTGAGAACATGATATTCCAAAAGGTAAACAAACTTAGATTATAACAGAGAGCCAACTACCCAGACAAATTGAGTTTAACTTATCAGTGGAAAAAATGAGGTCAGTAAAATAGAGGACTTTCAAACTTTCCTGAGAAAAGACTAGATCTGAACAGAAAATTTGATCTTCAAATAAAAGACTTGAGAGAGGCATAGAAAGTAAACAGAAGAAACAAAATAAATAAAACACTATATGAAATAAAGATAAACTGTTTACATCCCTACATGGGAGGGAAAGTGATACTTGTAACTGTTAAGAACTACATTTCTATTAGGACAGTTAGAAAGAATATACTTTGACAGAAGGTGTGAGTTTAAGTTGACTTTGACATGATGATAGTGTGTGTGTGTGTGTGTGTGTGTGTGTGTGTGTGTGTGTCTGTGTATGTGAAATAGATTATACTGGCAAAAGAGGAAAGGAGGAGGCAGAAAGAAGGTAAATTATAACACATGAAGACATATAAAATAACTCTGACAGTAGAGGAGAAAGAAGAGAAGGGTGAGCATTGTTTGAACCTTAGTCTCACTGGATTTAGCTCAAAGAGGGAATAATACCCTCAGTTGGGTAAAGAAATCTATTTTACCTTATAGGGAAGTAGGAAAGGAAGGAAACAAGAAAAGAGGGAATGATATTAGGGAAGGCAAATTGAGGGAGGTAGTGGTCAGAAGAAAAGCACTTGTAAGAAAGGAAAAGGTGAAAGGGGAAAGAAAGAAAAGTATAAAGAGGGAAAATGAGAGGGAAGGATATAGAGTTGGTAATCATAACTGTGAATGTGAATGGAATGAATTCTCCCATAAAACAAAAGTGAATAGCATAATGGATTAAAAACCAGAATCCTACAATATGTTGTTGACAAAAAATGTATTTGAAGCAGAGACTGGTAAAAGGTAAAAGACTGGAGGAGAATATTTTATACTTCAGTTGAAATAAAAACAAAACAAACAAAATACAGGAATAACAATCCTGTTCTCAGACAAAGGAAAGCAAAAATAGATCCAATTAAAAGAAACAATGGAGGAAACTATATTTTGTTTAAAGTTACTAAAGAACATGAAGTAATATCAGTACTAAACATATATGCTCTAAGTGGTGTAGCAGCCATTTTCTTAGAGGGCAAGTTAAGGGAATTACAGGAAGAAATAGATAGCAAAACTATATGAAGAAGGGGCCTCAATGTCCCCCTCTCAAAACTAGATAAATCTAACAAAAAATAAACAACAAAGACATTAAGGAGGTCAATAGAATTTTAGAAAAGTTATATATGATGGACCTCTGGATAAAACTGATTGACAGTAGAAAGGAATATACCATTTTCTTCTCAGCAGTAAATGACACCTACACAAAAACTGACCATATATTAGGGAATAAATAGATCAGAGTCAAATTCAAAAAGATAAAAAATTAGATCCATCCTTTTCAAATCGTGATGCCCCCCAAAAATGACATATGAAATGCCATGGGAAGATAGATTAAAAATTATTTGAGACATAAAAAGGGAAGAGAGCCAAGGTGGTAGAATAGAAGCAGAGACAAGCTAGAGGTCTCCTGCCAAACCCATCAAAAAACTTTCAAAAAAATGAGTCTAAAAAAATTCTAGAGTAATAAAAGTCACAAAATGACAGACCGAAGAAAGTTGCCCACCTAAGACAACATGGAACGTCAACAGGAAGGGTCTAAAGCACCAAGCTAGGTGTGGAGTGCAATTCAGCACGGATCATACCAGTGTGGACAGAGTTGGAGCAGGCCTTAGGGGTAGCTGCTGCAGATTCCAAATTTCTCCACCCACAAGACAGCTTTAAAGGTCAGTAAGAAGGGTCTCTCACCTGGTTTAGAGGGAAGCATGGTCTGGCTCCAGCCCCAGCACCAGCCCAGCATAGCCCCAGGACAACTGCAGACACTGCTGAAGTGGAAGCTGTTTCTGGAGACTTCCATTTAACAAAGTTCAAAAGTCAAGTAATTGGCTGGAAAAATGAGCAAACTGGGAAAAAGAAACAAACTATAGATTCTAGTTCCTCTGTGAAGAGGTATTTTATTTTATTTTAATTCTAATTTAACTATTTATTTTTAGTTTTTGACATTCATTTCCACAAGATTTTGAGTTCTAAATTTTCTCCCCATCCCTTCCTTCAAACCAACCCAAGATAGTATGCATTTTGATTACCCCTCCCCCCAATCTGCCCTCCCTTCTATCACACCCTCCCTTTTCTTATTCCCGTCACTTCTATTTTCTTGGAGGACAAGATAGATTTCTATTCCCCATTGCCTGTGTATTTTATTTCCCAGTTGCATATAAAAACAATTTTTTGCATTCGTTTTTAAAACTTTGATTTCCAACTTTTCTCCCTTCCTCCCTCCTCATCCATCCCCACTGAGAAGGCAAACAATTCAATATACGTTATACATGTGTAGATATGCAAAAGATTTTCATAAAAGTCATGTTGTGAATGACTAGCTGTATTTCCCTCCATCTTATCCTGTCCCCTATTTATTCTGTTCTTTCTCTTGACCCTATTACTCCTCAAAATTATTTACTTCTAATTATGCCTTCCTCCCATTTGTTCTCCCTTCTATCATACCCCTGAAGCACCACCTGCTTTTCCCCAATTTTCCTGTAGCGTAACGTAAGAGTTTCATAACAAATTGTGTATGCATGTTATTCCCTCCTTAAGTTAAATGTGATAAGAGTAAGGTTCATTTTTTTCCCTCTTGTCTTCCTTCTCTTCCCTGTCATTGAAAAATGTTTTTGCTTACCTCTTTTATGTGAGAAATAATTTGCCCCATTCTATTTTTCCCCTTTGTCCTCCCAATACATTCCTCTCTCACCCCTTAATTTTATTTTGTAGATATCATCCCTTCCTATTCAACTCACCCTGTACCTTCTTTATATATATATATATATATATATAAAATCCCTCCAACTACCCTAACACTGAGAAAAGTCTCAAGAATTATAAATATCATCTTTCCATGTAGGAATATAAGCAGTTCAACTTTAGTAAGTCCCTTATGATTTCTCTTTCCTGTTGACCTTTTCATGCTTCTCTTGATTCTTGTTTGAAAATCAAATTTTATATTCAACTCTGGTCTTTTCATCAAGAATGGTTGAAAATCCTCTATTTCATTGAATGACTATTTTCTCCCTGAACTACTCTTTTCAGTTTTACTAGATAGGTGATTCTTGGTTTTAATCCTAATTCCTTTGACTTCTAAAATGTCATATTCTAAGCTCTGAAATCCCTTGATGTGGAAGCTGCTAGATCTTATATTATCCTGGCTGTATTTCCACAATGCTCAAATTTCTTGTTTCTGGCTGCTTGCAATATTTTCCTCTTTGAGCTGAGAGCTCTGGAATTTGGCTACAATATTCCCAGGAGGTTTCCTTTTGGGATCTCTTTCAGGAGGTGATCAGTGGATTGTTTCACTATTTATTTTACCTTCTAGTTCTAGAATATCGGGACAATTTTCTTTGATAATTTCTTGAAATATGATGTCTATTCTCTCTTTTTGATGACAGATTTCAGGTAGTCCCATAATTTTTAAATTGGCTCTCCTGCATCTATTTTCCAGGTCAATTGTTTTTCCAATGAGATATTTCACATTGCTATTTTTTCATTCCTTTGGTTTTGTTGCCCAATTTCATTAGCTTCCATCTGCTATATTCTAATCTTTAAGAAATTATTTTCTTCAGTGACATTTGGACCACCTTCTACATCTGGCCAATTTTGCTTTTTAGGGCATTTTTCTCCTCATTGGCTTTTTGAATCTCTTTTGTCATTTGGGTTAGTCTACTTTTTGCAGTGTTATTTATTTTCAGCATTTTTTGGGTCTCCTTTAGCAAGCAGCTAACTCATTTTTCATAATTTTCTTGCATCACTCTCATTTCTCTTCCCAATTTTTGCTCTACTTCTCTTACTTTATGTTGAAATTCCTTTTTGAGCTCTTCCATGGCCTGAGACCTATTCATATTTTCTGGGAGGCTTTGGATGGAGGAACTTTGACTTTGTTTTCTTCTGTTTGCATGTTTTGGTCTTCCTTGTCATTAAAGTAAGACTCTATAGTCTGATTCTTTTTTTTCCATTTTTGCTCATTTCCCCAGTATTTACTTGACTTTTGAGCTCTTTGTCAAGGTCGATCTCTGCTTCCAGTGGACCTGGGAGTGTACTGTCAGCTGCTTGATTCCCCCACAATCTGTGGGCCTAGAGCTCTAGAAACAGTTGCTGTCTCTTCCCTTGCTTCTGCTGTGAGTGTTCCAGATTTTTTGACCCTTTCCCTACTCTGTCACACGGGGGCTGAATGGCTCCACTTTTTCACACTGGTCCCACAGGCTTTTTTCACTGATCTTCCAATTTTTCTTCAGAGTTTTGGGGTCCTGAAGTCTGGAAAGTACCACTGGTGTGAGAGATTCAGTCTCCACAAGGCCTGCTCAGGTCCTATCTGTGCCAGTGTGGCCTATGCTGAACTGTGCCCTGCCCCTTATGTGGCACAATGGACACTTCCTGGCAGCCTTCTAGTGTGTCTTTGACTGGAATTTGCTTCACTCCATCATTCTGTGGGTTCTACAGCTCCAGAATTTTATAGACCCATTTTTTACAGGTATTTGGCTGGACTTGGAGGCACCACCCTAGAAAGTACATGCTATTACTCTGCCGTCTTGGTTCCACCCCTGAAGAGGTATTTTAAAACATACAGCCAGAAGAAGGTAACAAAGCCAGAGCCCCTTTATCTGAAGCTTCTAATAAAAATATGAATTGATCTCAGGCCATGGAAGAGCTCAAAAAAATTTTGAAAATCAAGTAAGACTAGTAGAGAAAAAATTGGGAAGATAAATGATAGTGATACAAGAAAATCATGAAAAGCAGTCAACAACTTGCTAAAAGAAACCCTAACCTGAAATGTTGCAGAAAATAACACCTTTAAAATTAGACTAACCCAAATGGCAAAAGAGATCTAAATGTCAATGAGGAGAAGAATGCTCATAAAAAGCAGAATGGGCCAAATGGAAAAAAGAATTTCAAAATCTCACTGAAGAAAAGAATTCTTTAAAAATTAGAATGGAGCAAATGGAAACTAATGACTTTATGAGAAATCAAGAAATTAAAAATAAAACCAAAAGAATGAAACAAAGAGAAGACAATATGAAGTATATCATTGGAAAAGCAACTTACCTGAAAAATGGATCCAGGAAAGATAATTTAAAAATTATTGGGCTACCCTACCTGAAATCCATGATCCAAAAAAGAGCCTAGACACCATCTTTCAAAAAATTATCAAGGAAAACTGCCCTGGCATTCTAGAATCAGAGGGTAAAATAGAAATAGAAAGAATCCATTGATCACCTTCTGAAAGAGATCCCAAAAGGAAAACTCTTTGGAATATTTTAGCCAAATTCCAGAGTTCCCAGGTGAAGCAAAAAAAATTACAAGTAGCCAGAGAGAAACAATTCACGTACTGTGAAAACACAATCAGGATAACACAGGATCACCTTCTATCCTAAGGGATCTGAGAGCTTAGAATACAAAATTCCAGAGGTTAAAGGAGATAGGATAAAAACTAGGAATCATCTGCCCAACAAAACTGAGCATCATGCTTCAAGGAAAAAAAATGGAACTTCATTGAAATAGAGGACATCCAAGCATTCTTGTTCAAAAGAAAAGAGATGAATAGAAATTTGGTTTTCAAATACAACAATCAAGAGAAGTATGGAAAGAAAAACAGGAAAGAGAAACCACAACGGAATTATTAAACTTGAACTATTTACATTCCTACATGGAAAGGTATTTGTAGCTCATGGGACCCTTCTCAATATTAGGATAGTTGGAGGGAATATGTATGTATGTATATGAATGCATGTATGTATGTGTGTATATACACACATATATGTAATATATACATATACACACATGTATGTGGGTATGTGTTCATATATATTTTATATATACATAGAGAGAGAGACAGAGGGCACAGGGTGAGCTGAATATGAAGGGACAATATCTAAAAAAGAAAATTAAGGGTTGAGAAGACTGTACTAGGAGAAAGAGAAAGGGAGAGGTAGAATGTAGTTAATCAACTTATATAAAAGAGGAACAGAAGAGTTTTTACAATGGAGGGGAAGAAGGGTAAGGTGAGTGGGACTAATTGAGACTTTCTTTCATTGGATTTGACTTCAGGGGAGAATAACATGCACACTTTATTGGGTGTGGAAGTTTATCTTACCCTACAGGAAAACAGTAGGGAAGAAGATGGGGGGGGGGAATAATAGAAGGGACAGCAGATTGGGGGAAAGGTAATTGGAAGCAAACACTTTTGTGGTAGAGGGGGAGGAAGGGAGAGAATGTGGAACTCAAAGGTTTAAAAATGGATCTTAGAGGTTGTTTTTACATGCAACTAGGAAAGAAGATATATAGGTAATGGAGTATAGACATCTATTTTACCCTACAGGAAAATAGAAGGGAAGTGGAGAAGAGTGGGAGGGAGTAATAGAAGGGAAGTCAGATTCAAAGAAAGGATAATTAGAACACACATTGTCCTAGGGTGGGTGTAGGGGGGATATAGGGTGAAAATTTGAAATTCAAAATTTTGTGGAAGTGAATGTTGAAAGCTTAAAATAAATAAATCTATTTTAAAAGTTAATAATATAAAAAACCAAAAATATTTCAGAAATAAATACTATAACCCAAAAGAACAAGTGGGTCAAACAACAAATAAAAGAAGCAATCAATATTGATCAAAGAGAATGACTATAATATGCCAACATACCAAAATTTATGGGATATAGCCAAAGTAATATTTAGGGGAAATTTTCTATCTCTAAATGCTTACATGAATAAAATAGAGAAGTAGCAGACCAATGAACTGGAAATACAATTCAAAAAGCTAGAAAAGAACAAATTAAACATTCCCAGTTAAATACCAAATTAGAAATTTTGAAAGTCAAAGGAAAGATTAATAGAATTAAAAGTAAGAAAAATCATTGAACTAATAAGTAAAACTAAGAGCAGATTTTATGAAAAAAATAGCCTATGCTTTTGGTTAATTTGATTTAAAAAAAAAAAAGAAAGAACAAAACCAAGTTACCAGTATCAAAAATGAAAAGGGTGGATTCACTACCAATGAAGAGGAAATGTTAATAATTGGGTGCTATATTGGCAAACTGCATACTAATAAATCTGATAATCTAAGTGGAATGGAAGAAAATTTACAATAATATAAATTGCCCAGACTAATAGAAGATGAATTAAAATATTTAAATAACTCTGTTTTAGAAAAAAAATTAAACAAGCCATCAATGGATTTCCTAAGGAAAAAGTAAATGGATTTCAAGCTAATTCTACCAAATAGTTTTTAAAACTGATTCTAATATTATATAAAGCATTTGGAGAAATAGACAATGGAGTTCTACCAAATTCCTTTTATAACACAAATATGGTGCTAATACCTAAACCAGGAAGAGCCAAAACAGTGAGTGAAAATGAGATAAATTTCTCTAATAAATAATGATGCAAAACGTTAAACAAAATATTATCAAAGAGATTACAAGAATTTATCATGAGGATAATAAATTATGACCAGGTGGGATTTATACCAGGAATGCACAGTTGGTTCAATATTAGGAAAACTTTCAGCATAATTGACCAAGTCAATAACAAAACCGTAAGAAATGTTACCATCTCAATAGGTGCGGAAAAGACTTTTGACAAAACACAGCAAACATTCCTATTAAAAACACTAGAGAATAAATGGAACTTTCCTTAAAATATATAATATCTATTTAAAATTGTCAGCAAATATTTTCTGTAATGGGAATGAACTAGAAGCCTTCCCAGTAACATCAGAGGTTAAATAAGGATGCACATTTTTACCACTCTTATTCAATTCAGATACAATAATGCATTGTTGGTGGAGTTGGGAACTCATCCAACCATTCTGGACAGCTATTTAAAACTATGCCCAAAGGGAAATCAAACTATGCATACTCTTTAATGCAGCAATACTAGATCTGCATCTCAAAGAGGTCATAATAAAAGGAAAAAAGATCTGATAGTACAAGATATTTATAGCAGCTTTTTTTTTTCATGGTGGCAAAGTATTGGCAATTGAGGGAAGGTCCTTCAACTGGGGAATGACTAAACAAGCTATGGTATGTGAATGGAATGGAATACTACTCTGCTATAAGAAATGATGAGCAAGCGGATTTCAGAAAAAAACCTGGAAGGCCTTACATGAACTGATGCTGAGTGAAGTGAGAACTGGGAGAACATTGTAGACAGTAACAACAGCATTGAATGATGATCAACTATGATTGATTTATCTCTTCTCAGCAATATGATGATCCAAGATAATTCCAAAAGGTTCACGATGGAAAATGCTGCCCCTGTCGATAGAAAGAACTGTGGAATCTGAATGCAAATAGAAGCCAAGTATTTTCACATTTTTAAAATTAATTTTTGCTTTTGTTCTCTTTCTTTTTTTCACGAAATGACTTATGTGGAATATATATTTACATAATTTCACATGTATAACCTGTATCAGATGGGTAGTCATCTTGGGAAGGGCAAATGGGAGGGAGTAAAACATCAAAACTCAAAATCTTATTTAAAAAGAATATAGAAAACTATCTTTACATGTAATTGTAAAAATATTATTTACCTAGATATAGATATAGATATTTGTGTGTAGTCTTTATTTTTAATTAATATTGAATATTTCCCCTCGAATTAAATATTTCTTTGTAAGCAAAAGAAATTGAAACAATTACCACATCTGACAATGTAGTAAATATTCTCTCTTTCTTAGCTCTCTTTTCTCTGTTAAGAGAAGAAATTTATACTTCATTATCCGTTTTCTGGGATCATTGTACTTTTTAATTTATTCAGGATTTGGCTTCTTCTTAATGGTCTCTTCATATGCATTACCATAGTAATCATGTGTATTGTTTTTACAATAGTCTATGTTTTTAACCACCAATATTATCCAAAAGATTTGTGCCCATTCGTGGTGTTGGTAATGTATGTGTTCCTCGTGGAGTTAGGTTGCTGTGAATCATAGAATACCCAATTTTTCAAAATTCAGATGAAGAGGTGCATTGTGGGTAAGAGTAGGCTGCTACCGATAATTATATAAGGAAAAATGCAGCAAAAATATTAACAGAAAAAATAATACGTGACTGAAAAAGTAGATGAGCTGACCATGAAGCAAGAGTGAAAAGTGAATGACCAACAGCTTATGTGTTCTACTAGTATCCTTACAATACAATGAGATCCAGAAAAGTACTTTTTTGAGTGTATTAATTGAACATGAACCAAAGTCCCACAGGTCTTAGTTGGGATCTACTTTATTGGAGGCAATACTCCCATCAGTGAGCTCACAGATTCATCGAAGAGACTTTGTGCACTTGCAAAAATTTCTAGATATTTAGGCAATTTTAAGGAAAATCAAAATTCTAAGTGGCCTAAAAAGAAATGAAGAGGTGGAAGAGATTCACAGTAGTTTTTTAAATTCAGAATTGTGTGTTGGATAGTGGATTAGATTTCATGAAATCATGTTCATCATCAAATGAATTGATTGCAGAGAATATTATCCATGACATAATTGGCTGCAAATGAAGGTAGAATAGTCATGTGGTGAGAAGGATATCCAATGGATAGAATATAATGCTTTGGAATGCATTTAATGTCAAAATAGCATGAATTAACTCCATGATGTCATATTGGGGAGGACATGGATATAAATTACTCATGAGTTGATGATATAAGGTACTGCAGAGTACCTTAGAATCCTCTGACCTCCATGATTTTAAATGCAGCTAGATCTTTTGCCAGATATGATATATACATATATAAAATTTAAAAACATTTATTTTTTTTCCAAATATTCTTCCTAGAGTAAATAAATATATACATATATATGTGTGTATACATATGTACATATATACATATATACACATATGCACATACATATATATGAGTATAGGGTATGTTCAGGGAGGACTAGTACTTTTGGTGTGATGACTGCTGAGTCCTTTTTAGGGCTCTTTCTACCTTTGGTGTCCACCTGTTCCACCCAACTCTCACTTGTGGCTTCAAGAAGCTGCAGCATGTACAGGGGCCACACCCCAGTACACTGTTTCAGTAGACAGGCCAAACCAGATTACGAGTAATCAAGGAGTCTCAAATCCATTGGTGAGTTAAGGGGGTGTCTACCCCAAGCATATGAAGACTTCTTCTGGTGGAATGGACAGATGAGAACAATTTATTCCACTGGTCATGAAAGCAGCTGAAGCATGCTACATGAAGTACTTAGAACTTGGTTAGAGACTGAAGATGCCAAGGTCATCCACTGTATCCTGAGTCATCCCCAGCTGTCTTGACCCTATCCTGCAAATGGACTATGATGACTCTGGAGGAGAGTGAGGCTAATGACTGTGCAACTCTGCCTCACTTAAATACAATTTATGCATGAATAAAAAAAAGATTTTATATATATGTGTGTGTATGTGTGTGTGTGTGTGTGTGTGTGTGTGTGTGTGTGTGTAGATAGGTAGGTAGATATGTATTATTGCCCATTAGCCATTAAGTAATAAAGTAAGGACAAAAATAATTTGAGTTCCACTATAAGGTCAACTACTTTATCTAAAACCAAGCACCTTTTGTCAATGCAGAAAATACTAGACAATGAAAATTTCTTGTAACTTGGTTATGAAAAGATAAGACAGATTAAGCCAATTACTAACATTTTCCCCTTGATACTATTCCTAAATTTCAATGTACTATAAATTACTTTTAGTTACTCGGGTAAATATTAGACTTTCATGTTTGTGAAACTGAGCAGAGGTTATTGCTTTATAATGTTTGTGTACACACTTTATTTTGGCTTTGAAAACAAAGGAGTAAGATGTAAACATCTGTAAAATGATAGGATCTATATAGAATGCCCTATTGAGGAGTGGCAGGATGGTGTATCGGAGAGAGACCACTGGATCTGGAGCCAGCATACCTGGATTCAGAACCAAGCCTTTACTCTTATCTACTCTCTGGTCTTAGGAACACTAGTTAACCTCCTCAAGATTCAGTTTCTCATCTAAAAATGGGAATAACCATCCTTATACTGTAATTCTCATAGTTTGAACCAGAAAGATGTTTTATAAACCCTAAAGGTACAGTATAAGAGTGAATGATGAAATGGCCTGGCCATTTAAAAAGTGAAGTATTGAAGAGTGCTGTAAACATTGGAGTGCTAGCTAACATTCTTCACCTCCCCAATATGGGTCATGAATGGCTCTGCAGGAAAATGGAAAGGGAGTCTTTTACCTTGGGTACAGTTGTGTCAGAAGAGGGGAAAGTTGTTGCAGGGAGGGGGATCCCGCGGGTGTCAAAGGGAACCCGCCCCCCCCCCCCCCCCCCGCCCCGGAAGGGAAGCCATAGCATTTACAAGTCCTGGAGGACTAACAAAGAGACTTGAAAGTGAGGGGTAGGGATAGCTATTACCATGACAAAAGGGTGCATTCTACCAGCTTTTAGTACCTTTTAGGCTAGGCTCCATTTACCCCATGATAGTTATTTTGACAAACACCAGTTTCATTCCAAGGGACAGAGCAAAACAAAAGATGTCCTCTGTGATTCAAATATGTCCATAAAAATGATAGTGTAAGGTATAGTCAATAGATGACCAACATGCTACAATATCATTTGTGAAGTTCAAGATATTTAGGATAAAGCTCCAAGCACATATGAGTGGCACCCCTCTTTTATTTTCTAATTTGCACAATTTAATTCAATTTAACAAGCATTAAAATTTTCTGAATTACATATAAAATTTTTAACATTTTTTTGAAAAATTTTGAGTTCCAAATTGTCTCTCTCCCCTTGAGAGGGCAAGCGATTTTATATATATGTGAAGTTGTGCAAAATAATTCTGTATTAGTGATTTTGCAAAAGAAAATACAAACCAAAACAATTAAACAAACAAGAGGAATTAAAAGGTTAAAAATATGCTTCAATCTGCATTCAGACTCTATCAGTTCCCTTTTTAAAATTTATTTTTAGATTATGACATTCATTTTCACAAAATTTTGAGTTCCAATTTTTCTCCCCATGTCTCCCCTCCCTCTACTCCACAACACCTTGCATTCTGATTACCCCTTCCCTTAATCTGCCTTCTCTTCTATCACACCCCTCCCTTCCCTTATCCCCATCTTCTCTCTTTTCTTGTAGGGCAAGATAGATTTCTATACCCCATTACCTATATTTCTTATTTCCCAGTTATATGCAATAACAATTCTCAACATTTGTTTCTAATAACTTGAATTCCAACTTCTCTCCCTTCCTCCCTTCCCCACCCATCCCCACTGAGAAAGCAAGCAATTCAAAACAGGCTATATATGTGTCATTTTGCAAAAGACTTCCATAATAGTTATGTTGTGTAAGACTAATTATATTTCCCTTCATCCTACCCTGTCCCCCTTTTATTCTATTCTCCCATTTGACCTCGTCCCTTCCCAAAAATGTTTACTTCTAGTTACTCCCTTCTCCCATTTGCTCTCCCTTCTGTCATCCCCCTCATCCTGCTTGTCCCCTTCTCCCCTACTTTCCTGTAGTGTAAGATAGATTTTCATATCAAATTTAGTGAGCATGTTATTTCCTCCTTAAGCTATATATGAAGAAAGTAAGTTTCACTTTTCCCCTCTCATCTCCTCCCTTTTCTCCTCCATTGAAAAAGATTTTTTTTATCTCTTTTGTGAGTGGTGATTTGCCCCATTCCATTTTTCCCCTTCTCCTCCCAATATATTCCTCTCTCACCCCTTAATTTTATTTTTTTTATAGATATCATCCCTTCTGATTCAACTCAACCTGTGCTCTCTGTCTATATGTGTGTATGTACGTGTGTGTGTGTGTGTGTGTGTGTGTGTGTGTGTGTGTGTGTGATCCCTCCAACAATCCAAATCCTGAGAAAAGTCTAAAGAGTTACAAATATTATCTTTCCATGTAGGAATGTAAATAGTTCAGCTTTAGAAAGTCCTCTATTATTTCTCTTTTCTGTATACCTTTTCATGTTTCTCTTGATTCTTGTGTTTGAAAGTCAAATTTTCTCTTCAGTTCTGGTCTTTTCATCAAGAATGCTTGAAAGTTATCTATATCATTGAATGATCTTTTTTTTCTCTTGAAGTATTATACTCAGTTTTGATGGGTAGGTGATTCCTGGCCCCAATCCCAGTTCCCTTGACTTCTAGAACATCCCATTTCAAGCCCTTAGATCTCCAGATCCTGGGCCATCCCGATTGCACCTCTACAACACTCGAATTGTTTCTTTCCAGCTGCCTTCAACATCCTCTCCCTGACCTGGGAACTCTGAAACCTGACCACAATATTCCTAGGAGTCTCTCCCCTTGGATCTATTTCAGGAGGTTATTGGTGGATTCCCTCAATATCTATTTTGCCCTCTGGTTCCAGAACACCAGCAGTTCTCCTTGATAATTTCATGAAAGATAATGCCTAGGCTCATTCCCTGATCATGGCTTTCAGGTAATCTCACAATTTCTAAATTGTCTCTCCTGAATCTATCCCCCAGGTCAGCTGTTTTTCTAAGGAGACACTTCACATCATCTTCTATTTTTTCATTCTTCTGGTTTTTCTTTATCATTTCTTGTTTATCATATAGTCATTAGCTTCCCTCAGCTCCACTCTCATTTTTTAAAGAACCATTTTCTTCAGTGAGCTTTTGAAACTCCTTTTCCATTTGTCTATTTCTGCTTCTTAAAGCCTTCTTCTCCTTGTTGATTTTTTGGACCTCTTTTACCAATTCAGTTAGTCTATTTTTAAAGGTGTTATTTTCTTCAGCATTTTTTTGGGTCTCCTTTATCAAGCTGTTGATTCACTTTCAAACTCTTCCTTAACCTGAGTCCATTGCATATTCATTTTGGAGGTACTGGATACAGAAGCCTTGACTTTCTCTGACAGAATACATTATTCTTCCTCATCTGAAAGGATGGAAGGAAATACCTGTTCACCAAGAAAGCAACCTTCTATGGTCTTATTTTTTTCTGTTTTTTGGGGCATTTTCCTAGCTAGTTACTTGATTTCTAAATCCTTTGTCAAGAGGAGGGTCCTAATGCTCCTCCTCACCCCAGAACCATACTCAGGGCTGAGGCTCAAATCAACTGCTCAATTCCCCTCGGGATTTTAAGCTGAGCTGCTCCCACAATGGAAGCTGCTACCCAACTCAACACCTGCCATTCAGTGATGCTACCCTGCTGCATCTTCTTTCTGGGGCCCATGCTGGGGAGGGGGACCCTGCTCCCCTCTCAATCAGCTGAGAAAGTCCTCTCACTGATCTTTGAAGCTTTCTTTGGAGCTTGTGAGTTGAAGGGATCTGAGACCCTCACTTCTGGGGATTCTGTCCCAGAGGTCTGTTCTGGTCCTGTTCCTCCTGGTGCCATGTGGCCAGGGCTGGAATTTGCTCCACTCAGCATCCCATGGGATGGACTTTTCCTGTCAGTCTTCCAGGTTACCTTTGACTGAAGATCCCTTTCACTCTGTCATTCTGTGGCTTCTGCTTATCCAGAATTTGTTGAGAATAATTTTATACAGATATTTTCTGGGCTGTGGGGGAAGAGCTATAGTATGTGCATCTTTCTACTCTACCATCTTGGCTCTACCTGAGTGGCCCCCCCTCTGAAGCATTTATAAATAAGGGGCCCAAGAGAAGGTAAAGAATTGGGGGGAAAATATCTCCATAACACATTTTTCTAATGAAGATCTAATATTCAAGATATATAAAGAAATGAAGCAAATATACAAGAATGGAATTCATTCTACCATGGTTATATTATCAAAGTATATGAACAGCCAATTTTTAAAGGAAGAAATCCAAACTATGAACCATCCCATGGGAAAAAAATGCTTCATATTATTATTTATAGTTAGAGAAATGCATAATTAAATGAATTGAAATTCCATATCAAACCTACCATTTGGCAAAAGTGAAAAGAGGAAAATAACCATTGTTAGAGGACCTGAGGAAGTACAGGCATACCAATGTTCTGTTGGTGGTTATAAAGTAGATCAATTATTCTGTACAGCTTAGAAATATACTCTAAAACATCACTAAATTATACATACCTGAATAAAGATCCCCAGTTCCTTTAACTCTCTCATGGTATGGATATGCTAGCAGGCCCAGTAACTTGTCCAATGTCCCACAGGGTAAGGGGCAATGCTATGATTTAATCTTCTGAGTTTGTGGTTGGTTCTCTTCCCCTAAATCATGCTTCTTAGCTCTGACTTTTCTTAAATAGGTTAATTTCTTATAGTTAATCATTGTCTTACCTAGACTGTATTATTGTGTTGTCCTAGGACTTATAATGCTAGATAGGGACAAAAAATCTAAATATTATCATGTTTTGTCTTTCTCTAATAAATGGGCTATCTTGTAAGATACATACTTTGAAATACCTGAGTACTTGAATTTTTGTATACTTCTGCGTTTAGTTTTACATCTAATTTATTTATTTAATTTATTATTTAATAATTTATTATTAAATTATTTAATCTAATAATTAATTTGTTAATTCCTATGACTACGTAGAAAACTGGTGTCCAGAAATCCTCCTTCCCCAAATTAACTTCTAAACAACAGCTTGCCCTAGAGCCACAGAACATATGTAAAAACAAGAATCAGTGTGAGGTTAATAATAATGTGGCCCTTGTTTTCTTTTTCCTATTATTCATATAAAAAGGAACCTCACCTAAACAGGTGAAGCTGATCCAGTCTCAGTTAATATCCTATTGTTGGATAACTTGTTATGATGAGGAGGTGACCATTTTTTGTTTCATTTTTTAAGACAACTGCAACACCACCACCACAGCAACAACTAGCATTTATATGGAAACTATTATATACTGGACATGCTGCTAAGCACATCACAAATCTCTCATTTGATCCTCATAACTTTGGAAGACAGGTGCCACTATTTTACATCATTTTACAGTTGAGGTAACTGAGGCAAAGTTAAATGAGTCACAAAACTAGAAAAGATCTGAGACTGGATTTGAACTCAGCTCTCTCCATTATACCACCTAACTACCTATGTAAATGAAGACTAGGACAGTTGAATACAAGTTCAAGCATGGTGGTAAGTGAAACTAAACTTAAGAGGGCAAAGGATCAAGGTCTGTTGTTTGAGTACCATCCTGACTCAGTCTCTGATGTTCTGATTGTCATCTTCTCCTTCTCAGTTTTTGTATTTCTTGATTGATTGATTAATACATTATTACAAAATATTATTTTTTCTTCTGCATATATATTCTCTCCACCAATATAACTCACCACCTGGAAGTCAATTGAATGGACAGTATTCATGAGTTGTTTCCTGATCTCATCTCCAAATCAGCCCTCGATGACTCACCTTTTGGTACTCTTTGTGTTTCCTTAGTCTGGTCCTTGGAAAACACAATAGCAACTCATTGGGAAGGCTTGTCCAAAACTCTTCTCTCATGTCTTTGCCTCCAAGAGTTTACCTTTGAGACCAATTTCACTTTACATTGTATGCATCTAAAATGAATCTAATAACTTTTGTCATGTGTCCCCCATTAGAATATAAACTGCTTAAGGACAGAGACCATATTTGTCTTTTTCTTCGTATCCCCAGAGCATAGCACATTATCTGGCATACAGGAGGCACTTAACTGATCTTGTTGGTTGATTGATCATTCTCAATTTGTCATTGTTTTCTCCTAATATCACCTCCCCTCCTTCTTCACAGTTTGATGGAAGAAGTCAAATATGCTAACAGGTGAAAAAACCGTGGAAGGTATACAAGCCTATGATCTTTATCATCCATGATTAAACAACAGCAATCACTTATTAAGGTCTTACTATATGCCAGGCACCATGGTATGGTGATGGATAAGTATACAACAAACTAAGTAAAAACCCTACTCTCAATGAGCTTCTAGTCTATTGGTGAACACAGCATATACATATGTGTATATATGCAGATTGTATAGAGAAAAAAATGCCAAAGAAGTACGATCATCACCTTTTTCTCTTCTAGCATCATCTTCTAATATTATTTTTTCATCGAGAATGGCTATCTCAAAAATTCAATTTTAAGCTAGTAGGGCTTAAAACTGCATTGAGGCTTTTGAGACATGCTGTATGAAATTTATTTTTTTATTCCCTCTCAGCAAACACCTGTTTGTGATTTCCTGTATAATTAGAAATGTACAAGATGTTAATACTTTGTTTTGAGAAATGTCTATGGGCATACTAATTTTTGATTGACCAAGTGATACCTTCATATTTTCTCATAGGAAACAAAAGAAACAAAGAAAGTGAGGGAATACACAGAATGTTGCCTTCAAATTGATGTGGGTAACACCTTATTTCATCAGATCACTTGATTTTCCCAACACAAAATGAAACATGCTTTTCCTACCTTCACAGCTGGCACTAATAAATAACAAGGCTGGAACAGATTGCAAACTGAAAGGCACTGTCACTGTAATTTCTCCTCTTTCCAGCCCCCATAAGGTGACACCTGTGGGGGGCTGAGGAAAGGGAACTGATACAGTAAAGAGGAGTCACTTTAAAGGTGCCTAGCAAAATTTCATTACGAAGGTGTAGTGAGCCTCAAATGTGAGCTCTTTTTTGTTAGCATGCATTAAAAGTACACATTGAAATGGAAGAAACTGATTTGCTTCCCTTAAGAGCCTCTAAATATATGAATTTTCCAACCACCAAGAGAAGTAGAGTAGAAAGGCAAATTAAAATAAGCTGTGATGCATACTCAACAGCAATACTGATGTTTGAAATTAGTGAATATTGATGTGTATTTTGGATTTAAACAAGGTGGGCTGGTCAGGTAGGGAGAATGAGAGATAACCATTGTACAGCTCACATGGTTCTCTGATATCTTCAGAATGTCAAGAAAGAGTAAATGAAGCCCTCAGCACACTGGGTGGAATTAAAAAATGAGGACTGACAAGGACAGACATATGGACAGACATAGATCGATTGTGATGGAAATTATTGGAGATGATGATGATGGTGGTAGTGATATGATGATGATATTGATGATAGCATTTGTATAGCATATATTGCATGCTAGACATTATAAATGTTTTACAAATATCTCATTTGATTCTGGCAGCTACTCTGGGAGTTAAGGAGTGAAATTATCCCCACTTTACAATTGAGAAAACTGTAGCAAACAAAGATTAAGTAATACACACACACACACACACACACACACACACACACACACACACACACACACATATATATATATGTATATGGACACTCAGGTAGTATTTATCTGAAATCGGTTATTTTTTTGCAAGGCCATCAAGATAAAGTGATTTGCCCACTGTCAAACAGCTAGTCAATGTCAAGTGTCTGACACTAGATTTGAACTCAGGTCCTCCTGACTCCAGGGCAAGTGCCCTATCCACTGTGCCACCTATCTGCCCCTTAAGACTGAATTTTTACTCAGGACTTCCCAATAGCAGACACAGTGTTCTACCTCCTGATCTACAATATGCATATTCATGAGATTACACACACACACACACACACACACACACACACACACATATGTGTGTGTGTATCTTTGAAAGTTTGAGTATATTCTATGAAAATAATGCCTATAATTGTCAATATAACACCATAACTTGGATAATAAGAAGCATATTTTGAAGACAATTACACATATGCAAATAAGCATGTATATACATATATGATATAATAATGCAAATGACACTTAAAAAGATGCATTATTATGTACTTTAATGTTACACTCTAAGGGCCACTGGACCCTGCCAGCATATTTGTACCTGAAACTGTATGTGTTATTTCTGCCTATAGAATGTGAGCTCTTGAAATTCAACAACTTTCTTGCTTTTTTAAGGAAAAAATGTATCCCTAGCGCTTGGCATAAAGTTTTATAAATCACAAGTGCTGAATAAATGCTTTTCATTCATTAATTCCTGCATGCACTTTTACTAAGTTTTTCTCTATACAAACTATCTCAGTCTCAGGTGACAACCATCATTACAGTAGCAAGCGTTTATTTGGAGTTTTAATATTCACAAAGTGTTTAAAAACATTTTCTCACTGGATCCTCTTAAAAACTCAAATGTAGGTGCTCTTATCATCCCCCTTTTTTCTTGTTGTTCAGTTATTTAAGTTATGCCTGATTCTTCATGACCCCATTTGGGGTTTTCTTGGCAATGATACTAGAGTGGTTTGCTATGTAGTTCTCCAGATCATTTTACAGATGAGGAAACTGAGGCAAACAGGATCAAGTGACTTACCCAGGGTCATACAGCTCACACAGGTCTGAGAGCAGATTTGAACTCAGGTTGTAGGCCAACTGCTGCATACACTGCAGCAGAGATTAAATGACTTTCCAGAGCCATGCAGCTAAGTAAGTGTGTGAGGTAATCTTTGATCTCAGGTCTTCCTGACTGCAGGTTCAATTCTTTGTCTACTACACCATCTAGCTTGCTCATATAAACTCTGAACAAAGACATAGAAGTGGGAAAATATAAACTTAGATATGAATTTGTAACAAAGGCTTGGAGGTGAGAGATAGGAGATGGCATTCCATGTGTGAGGAATGTTAAAGTCATTTTTTTTCCAAACCAGAGCTCTCAGGCGTATGGTTGGCCATTTTCCAGAGTGCAGCCCAAATAAGATTAAAACATAATTTGGGAATATTTAAAAACAGAACAATACATTAGAACACGAGTCTAAGTTAATATGATGTCATAAGCAGCCTTACATACGGTTTAGTGGTCCCTATTTCTGTGTGAGTTTGACACGACTCGTGTATAGACTAGTAGACTTGGGGAGGGGAGTAATGTATAGTCATAATGAAAGAATAGAATTTCCTGCTGCATTGGTTACTGATCAAAGAGTTAACTATTTTCGCTGTATCTTATACAAACCTCAAACATTTGTCCAGTAACATGCTCAGTTGTAATGCTGGGGTATGAACAATGACCTTACTAGATTATGATAAGGCTCCTTTAAAATTTCAAGCTCAGAACTTTTAAAGTCTTATGATGTATTTCTCTCTATATGAATTTCCTTGACATAGAATAATGATATTTCAAAAACAAAATATCTCATTAGCCATAGTTCCTAAATAGTGGGATACCACTCATAACCTATTTAGGATATAACTTGACAATGGACAACTCAAAGAAGGGATGATTAAAGCTCACAGGCACAATGGTCCTAAATCACTCATCTCCCCAAGCGCCTTGGATCTAGAAGTCCTAGGTAGTAGAGGCTGATAATTAGGTAAAGGCCATGAGTTTGAGCCCCATATGGACAATTATCTTCACACAGTACAAATCTATGTTGTACAGCCATGGAAGCTGTCATTGATGTAAGCCAGCTTTTTTGCAAGTAAAATGCCATTGGTGGTAGCAGAGTCTACTGAGAGGACATCAGCACAAATTTCTACTATTTTTAAATACAAGTTCTACCAGTGGTGACCAGAAGGTCATCTTTGTAGACAAATGTCAACACTCCAAGAAAGGATAGGAAGGCCTCTTCACTTACTGCTCTAGTAATGTTTTCATGATTGGGTAGGTGTGAAGTGTAAGGCCCATCATTAGAGGTACTGAGAGGTTTCAAAATTCCTGAATTGTTGATTTTTAGACAAAAACATCTAAAGTCCCCAAACCATGAACATGTCAGAGCCAAGACTCTAGAAAAATCCCCTTAATAACTCTCCCCACCACCACCACCAAGAGTGATCTCTTTACTCATTATAAACACTCCTGCTGTCATTGTGGAAAACAAAATAAATGTACCTATTGACCTATTTATATGCTCTGGTCTCTTTGTACTTAATTTCATTCTAGTTACATTTTTAACATTAGCCTAAGTAACTGGCCATGACAGAAATATCCAGGTGAGTTTCCTGGCTGGAAGCACAGACCACAGAAGCTTGTCAGCAGTATTTTTAAAGACAAGAACCATAAGCTTAATTACTTTCTACAAAAATCAAGACACTCTAAGAGTCAGGTCACATGTACGTCTTGAGTGAGTTGGAATTTACTATTAAAAATAGTGCATAGAGGAGGAGAAAGTTCCATTAAGACATCTGTTACGCTAAAACAGCAAGAAATGGAATGTTCAAGGAAATTCATATTCTCTGTAATTGAATTTCTAGTTAAATTAAAGTTAATAAGAGGATATTGTGTTAATGTTGTTATAACCTTTGTCAATGAAAACCTTTCTGAAATATATTAGTCCATTTTCTTGACCTGGTAATATTGCATGTTATTAAATATACTTTTGATTTAGGCTCTTACAGTGCCCTGGCTGAATCATTCTGAATATCTAGTCCTTCTCAGTGTCTAATTATAAAGATAAGTACAAAACTGAGGATATTGACTAAATATACAATATCCCCAAGATACAACTTGGACCTTTTTTTTAATCTGAATCTCTAATATCAATTTGTTTTTAATTCCTTGAGATTGGCCTATCTCTCATGAAAAACTGTGTTGGGAGGAGGGAAAAAGAGTCAAATTAATTTCTGAGTTCTAGTTAATCAAGGCTCTACCTTACTGTTACCTCAAAAGTGAGCTGAAATTAAGGTAGGCAGTTGATTTAAATGAAAAGTGGCATTTTATTCTAGGAATGGCATTACTTCAAGGAATGTATTTGAATTTTGAAGAAAAAGTCATTTAAATAAATTTAAACAACTCAGAGAACTATACCATGTTCCAATTCAATTTAATAAAGATTGGTAAAATTGATAAAATACAAGTCTAGTGGAGCCGTGGAAAACTGCACCTGCAATCACAGAACTTGGGGGCTGGGAACCGTAACTGTTTTCCAAAAACAATCCAGTAATGTACAATCAAAGCTGACAGCTTGTCAGACCCTTTGACTCAACAATCCAGCACCTGAGACTCAGTCCTCAGGTTGTTACTGGAAATGATGGCAGTAGTAGTGGTGGTGGTGGGACAATAGCCATACGAACAAAAATATATATAACAATTCTTTGTAAACAAATGCAGGAAATAACGTGTGTGATTTACAAACATATGATTGAAGAATGACTATGCAGATTGTGGCATGCAGAAATAATTGAATAATTTGCCAGAAAAAATAAATGCAAAGAACAAATTTTTAAAAAATAAGGGAAAACATGGCTGTAATAGAAAGGACAAATAATGGCTTTGAAGTCAGAGAGCCTGAGTTTAAATTCTACTTCAGACATTTACTAGTTATGTGACCTTATAAAAGTCACTTACCCCTCCTTGTGCTCAGTTTCCTCCTCTTTTAAAATAAAGGAAACAGAGTAGATGGCCTCCAAGCTCAAGATCCATAATCCTATGATCTATTAATCAGAACCTCTATTAGAACACTGATCGTGACTATTTAAAAAATAAAAAATCTCAGTCAAAAGGAAGAAGTAAAAAGGAGTAGTCAGACTATTAGCATTTCTTTTATTCTCCATTTTAAGCATTTATTAAATGCTTACTATGTGCCAAGTACTGTGCTGAGTTCTAAAGACACAGAGAAAAACAAAATCAGACCCTGCCCCAAAGGAGTTTATATTCCTTTTTTCTTTCTTTTATATTTGTATTTAAAGTTTTGAGTTTCAAATTCTATCCTTCCCTTTCTCTTCCCCTGCTCCCCTCTTGAGACTGTAACAATCAGATATGTTATATATGTGCAGTGTAAAACATTTCCATATTAGTTATTTTGTACAGAAAGACTTGGATAAAAGAAAAAAAAGAAGGAACGTGAAACATAGTATGCTTCGTTCTGTATTCAATCAATATCTGTTCATTCTCTGGAATTGGATAGTATGCTTCATCATTAGTACTTTGGGATTATCTTGGATCATTGTATTGCTGAGAATAGCTGTCATTCATAGTTCTTCAAAGATTAATATAGTGGTTATTGTGTACAATGTTCTCCTGATTCTGTTCACTTCACTGTGCCCCACTACATATAAGTCTCAGTTTTTCTGAAATCATTTTCTTATCATTTCTTGTACCACAATCATATTCCATTATAATCATATACCACAGTTTGTTTAGCCATTCCTCTATTGATGGGAATCCTTTTGATTTCCAATTCTTATCCAGTACAAAAAAGAGCCGCTATAAATATTTTGCACAAACAGGTCCTTTTTCCATTTTGGGGGGAGTATCTTTGGGTAGCAGTGGTATAGATGGATCAAAGGGTATGCACAGTTTTATAGCCCTTTGGGCATAGTTCCAAATTGCTCTCCAGAATGGTTGGATCAGTTCACAACTCCACCAGCAGTTCACTTGAACCCCAGTTTTTTCATATGCCTTCCAACATCCAACATTTTCATTTTTTTGTTATATTAGCCGCTCCACTGGGTGTAAGGTTATGTCAAATAGTTTTTAAATATCACTTATTTAAAGTTAAGCTTCAGTTATTCCTATGTTCTCTAGGGTTTTCATTAGGAATGGGAGCTTTATTTTTCAGAGGCTTTTTTCTACATCTAGTGATATAATCATGAATATGTGTGAAAACTTTAAATTCAACAAATCTTAAAATTTAATCCTAAAATACAATATAGTTTAAATGGACATTTAATGACAACAGACGGCCCTAGCCCTAGCTGAACTCATCTGTGCACCCTTACAGCCCAGGATACACAAGTATTATACATTTGAAGATCACTCACACTGTATGATATACTATTCTTTACTTAAGATTTTTAGAGAATAAAACACACTGAAATGAAATTTAAAGGCAGTATCTGATCTAATCACTATATTTAGGCTGTTTAGACATGTAAACTTAAAGAATTTAAGCTGGAAACACCTGGATTTATTTTAATTCAGTAGACTTTGCCTTTGGACAGGCTGGAGTACTGTTTGCTTGTTTTGTTTTTCCAAAAGGGTATTTCCCCCCAAGAAACATGCCATAGGTGGAAGTCATATGAAACTATTAAGTAGGCTTCCCTCATTATTTAGTACATGAAGACAGAATAAATAACAATAAAGCTTTCTAAGATCAAAATAGAAAGCTCTGACTTTGATTTAAAAACCTTGAACTTAACTAACTCAATCAAATCCAAGCTTAATCAACTCCTTTAAAGAAATAGAAAAGTGCGATAACTTGGTTATGATTTATGACCATATGGTTATGACCAAAATGCAGAAAATATAACCATAATAATTTAAGGACAAATCTTCCTAATCTACATAATACCTTTATTAGGACTGCTGAATAAATATTTTAAACAGTCATTTTTGATCAAAATTGTCTGAGGAAATAATTTTAAATAGCATTCTTATGGTACATTTTAAAAAGAGCGAAATGAAAAAGAAACTCATTACAAAACACTTCCTTTTTGTGATAAATAAAGTAGTAGCCAATTTTTACTTCTTTGTGGTTTTTTAAACATTTGCTATCAAAGCTGCACTTTCTACTTTCTTCTTAATGCCTGCAAAGATACAGATGGATAGACAGATAGACAGACAGATAGACAGATAGATAGAAAGATAGATGGATAGATGGATGGATCTATAGACTTAGATATATATAGATATAGACCTATTAAGATAGATATAATTATATCTACATGGGTATAATTATATCTGTATATCTATATCTGTCTATACCTATATCTATCTATCCATCCATCCATCTATCCATCTATCCATCTATCTATCTTTCTATCTATCTATCTATCTATCTATCTATCTATCTATTTGTTCACAGATATTCTTCTTGGGGTTTTCCAAGGACTTCATCAATGTTTTCTCTCCCTAAATGATTACCTTTTCTTGTTGGCATTTGTGTAAGACAATCCTGGAGCCTGACCAGTCTTTAAGCCAGAAGCTACTAGAGTTAAGTTCAGCCTTGTGCTTATCTCCCTTTTTGATGTAGTACACAAGAGAGTAACGTGTGTGTGTGGCCATTTCTGAAGAAAAGTCTTCTTGCCAAACTCAGCGTTGTCGATCGTGAATCTGACTCAGCTCACACATTATGCTTAATCAATTTGTCATTATTTCTGTATTTGAACGTGTTTGTCATGTGTAACAAGGGAAATCTCAAAAAAATAAAGATAACGGTAAAATGGACAGGCACTTTTTGATTCCAAAGGCTCAAGAATTGTTTTGTGAAAGAAATTATCTTAGTTTGTCCTAAGTAAACATTAAAAGCATGCTAAAAATAATTCTCCAGCTCTCATGACCCCGGACTGTCTATTCTATCGTCTGATGATGGAAGGAGAAGGGCTCAAAGGCGGCCAGAATCAAGCTTCCTCTCTAGCTTTCTTAATTGCCTCCTGGTAGTTTATTGAAGCTTCATGATCATTAGTATGTTTCTACTTATTTCTATCAGTGACACCATGGGAGATAATAAGAGAAATTAAAAACAATTACATTTATTTCTCTTCAGATTCAAAAAGATTCAATGAGGGGGTGGACCACATGGAAAACAAAGCCTATGTACAGTGATGAGAAAAAAATAAAATGAATATATATATGTGTGTGTGTGTGTGTGTGTGTGTGTATGTATGTGTGTACATATATATATGTGTGTGTGTGTATATATATATATGTGTGTGTATATATATATGTGTGTGTACATATATATGTGTGTGTGTGTATATATATATATACATATATATGTATATATATGTACATATATATATATATATATGTACATATATCTACATATATATATCCTAGTACATCTAGATGTAAGGATTTGGGGAAAGGTTTACCAGGGAGGGCAGGATATGCAAGACTTTGGTGACTAGCTAAGTTATATTTCCAGAATGATGATTGGTAATGTTCCCTAGATGTGATGTGGCATTTTCTTTTTTTATTCTGAAATTAGAAATCATCAAAAAAGAAAGCATTGTAATAATTTGTACACATGGTAGTGTGGAGGATAGAGCACTAGCCCTGGAGTAAGGAGAACCTGACCTCAGATACATTTTAGCTTTGTGACCCTGGGCAAGTTGCTTAACCCTGTTT
This sequence comes from Potorous gilbertii, assembly GCA_028658325.1. Lineage (NCBI taxonomy): Eukaryota > Metazoa > Chordata > Mammalia > Diprotodontia > Potoroidae > Potorous > Potorous gilbertii. Next base: position 473,271,008 of record CM053769.1, on the reverse strand, counting down.
GGCTCGGTTTCCTCATCTGGGATACGAGTAAGAAAAAGGAAATAGCAAATCACAGTATCTTGCCACAGATGGAGTCACAAGGAATCAGACATGATTGAAATGATTAGAACATATTTGCCCTACCGCAGAGTAAAGTACATGAACCCAGGGAGAAAGTGTCCCCTATTTTGAAATATTTATCCTCCTGTAATAAATCCAGTTTCTTTCATTTAGTGGGAGATTTGCAAATTTTTCGTTGAATAATAATAATTAAGTAGTAACTATGAGATTGGATACATTTAAATTACCTAGATCTGTATGACTAGGCAGACTGTAACCTTGGGGAGGGGATTACAAAATCCACCTATCATAAAGTAGTTCACATTTGTATAACATCTTGTTTTGTGAAGCATTTTACCAATATTATCACATTCCATCATCGCAACAACCCTGAGAGGGAGGTGATATTATTAACTCCCTTATACATCCAAAAAATCAGAGGTAAGGTAGCCAGGTGTGAGTAACTTGCCCAGGGTCATGCAGCTAGTCAAGTTTAAGACTTAAGACTTGAACCCAGGCTTTCCTAACTAAACGCTACTCTTTCTATTCCATCTACTACACTGTCTCTTCTTTTCTAACGGTTCAGAATATCAATAAAAGGCATTTGGCTGTGATTATCAAGTGTAAAGGGGAATCCAAAGGTCTTGGCAATTCAACGCTCTAATGGATAGTCCCAGTGCCATCAAGATTCTGTGTGACACTGTGTAAATCATGTAATTTCTCTGGGCCTCAGTTTTCTAAATTGAGAAGTGGGAGAATCAAGTAAGGTTATTTCTGAAGTCCCTTTTATGTCTAAATATCTATAATTCATGTTTCAAAGATATCATTTGAAAAACTAACCTTTCCATTCACCAGATTGGGAGTGTCCTCTACTCACATGCAAGATGTACATCTTCTCTCTCTTTTTTATGTTTGCCAGGCAGAACAAGATAATGGTCATCCTCTCCCTGCATTTGCCAGCCTTCATATTGAAATCTTGGATGAAAACAACCAGAGTCCTTACTTCACAATGCCTAGTTATCAAGGCTATATCCTGGAGTCTGCCCCTGTTGGTGCAACCATCTCAGACAGTCTCAACTTGACCACCCCTCTCAGAATTGTTGTCTTGGACAAGGATGTAGAGGATGTGAGTTGTGTTTTTGTTTGTTTGTTTAAATGTATAGTCAAAATTATAGATTTGTTTATGTCTTAAAAGTTGATGTCAAGAATGCCTTTGAATTTTATGGCAGGATACAGACACTAGTAATCATTGTAAATGAAGTATCTGTGAGAAACTCATTTGATACTTTTGTCATGGTGGCCTGATATAGAGGGTATAAGAATAGAGTCAGAAGGCCCTAGTTTCAAATGCTAAGTTGAAGAATTGACTAGGTCTATGACTAAGGCTAAGATATAGAATTGTAGATTAAGAATTCAAAAGGCTATTTGAGGATACCTTTTATTTCACAGATGAGTATGCCATGGATGTGGCATACTGACTTGCCCAAGGTTATACTGAAAGTAATTGATAGAGTCAGTATTCAGTTCCAGGATCTCTGGTCCTCTTCTGTTCTACCAAACTGCCTCCCCAAGCTAGGGAAGATCCATTTTTCTCCCTAAAGTTTTCCTCCATAAAACTTCCCAAAGCAATTGTAGATAGGTCTCAATCTGCATTGGTAGGAATGTAGATTTATACCTACATACCACGACCTACCAAAACCTAATGGTATTTTGCCATCCCTTAAATGGAGCCATGATAGTTGGTTGGCATTGTTAGCTAAGATGTCCATTGCTGGTTTCCACTTGTTTTCATGAGGCAGACAAATGGTGGTGCTGAGTAGCACCAGTGTCAATTTGTTGTAGATTGCATTCTACCACAGTTGTCTAAATGTTTTTCAGCTATGTCTGACTCTATCACTCTATTTTTATTTTTTGCAGAGATACTGGAGGGGTTTGCCATTTTCTTCTCCACCTCATTTTACAGATGAGAAAACTGAGGCAAACAGGGTGAAGTGACTTTCCCAGGGTCACAAAGATAGTAAGGCCAGATTTGAATTTAGCAAGATGAGTCTTTCTGACTCTAGGCCTGGCACTCTGTGCCCTCTGGCTCCATCCAGTTACCCCTATAAATTAACATCCTCCTCATAAATGAAGAAACTGAGATACAGAATAGGGCACCAGATTGACAATTATCACAACCTAGTAACCAGGTGTGGGAACTTCCCCTGGCTAAGCTCAGTTATATCCTCTAGATTAAATTATTGTCCCTCATTTGTCAAAAAAAAATATTTAAAATTCTTCAAATGTATGTTGTTTTCAACGTCCTTGGGTGCACACAGGAGACAGTGAGAATTAGATTCAAGTCAGGAAGCTCTGAGTTCAAGTTCTTGTACATACTGTCTATACGGCCATAGATATAGTAGTTATCCTCTGAAGGCTCTAGGAAACTCTTTAGGATTATACAGGATTATGTAGGATTATATATTTTAGAGAGGGTGTAGACCTATACTAATGAAAGGACTTCTTCCTCCAGGAGTTCCTTTACCAGTGAAATCACCAGAGCTCACATTTGCAAGAACTATTACAGGAAACTAACTCCCAGTAGAGATAAAGTTAATATTTGTTGGTAGAATGTCTAAGGGTGTGGAATGTTGATATTCGTGCCATGTCTGATTTTCTCACAGGTTCCACCAGGTGGCATTCCTGTAGGTAGTATTTAATGCTGTGTGTGATTTTGTAGTTTGCAGTTTCATGGATATGGGAGGGTTGAGGTTTGGCATGTTCACTGATGTGATGTTTTCTATTTTTAATTTTCCTTGGAAGGTCAGATTACCCCTCCACAACTGCCAGATATAAAGTTATTTTAAAACTACAAATATTTTAAATTGCATTTTAGCCTGTATTGCTTAATATTATTTCAAAGTTTCTGAGATACCAACTTTCTGAATTAACTAAATATTCTGATATCTTTGACCAACCCAATGATAATGGAACTTGCTTTGCATGTCTTCATCTATGTATTTGTGATACTTAGGTGAATCTATATACATTTCTGTGTTTTGTAGCTATAATAAATAACACACATGACAGGACAATAATTTATACTAAAATCCTCCAAATGGTCTGTGATTATATCAGTTTGGGAATTCCCTCTAACAGTTAAGATCTCAACAGATTTGGATCTTCTGCAACAGGTTCCCATGTACTCCCAAACAATCTATTATTTAACTTCACACTTAGGGACACCAACATTTAGTTAACAAATCCTTTAGGTTCTTCCAGTTCTAAATACAGGTGCTCAACTGATTGGAAGTTTTCTAGAATGTTTGTTTCTTTTCTTATACTGCATGCATTTGCTAAATTGTGTTTCTCTCTGTGTGATCTGGGATGCAAATTAATCTCAGCATAAATAGCATTAAAATTAATGAGACAACATTCAGGCCCCTTGCCTTCCAGGCAGAGTGGAATCTGTGACATCTGCTTACTCAATTTGTTAGGTTAAAGACCAAACACCATCTAAGGTCAAGCAGTGAGGGGAAAAAAATAGAGAATTTGTAAACTGACTTCTCTACACTGCAATTCAGTGAATTAATTTGTAGTTGGAATAAACTCTTATGTGGTCTCGATGGCCATGTCTAAGAACTGGCCCAGCTTGGTATGTGAAAAGGACATAGTGATCTAAACATAGAAGAATTTATTAATGGCTTCTAAAGAAAATATAGCACAACAAAGGGACCAATAACTTTGGGGATGAAAATATAAAGAGAAAGACAATTAGGTTATTTAGGAATGATTCTTTGTCATGATATTAACTTACATTTGTTGTTCTCTAGCTGACAATATATACTCATTGATTTGTTTTTCTTCTCAAATAAAGTAAATTCAAACGAAAGCTGGTAAAATTAAAAGTAAAAGTCAGTGATTATTGGCTTTGAAATTTAGATAATTCACTTAAATTTGTCATTCACAAGTAACATGAAGGAAAACCACAACTTGCTCTACAAATTAGTCTCAGACATTTGGGCTGCAAATTAAAAATAGAAGATGAAATAAATTTCATCTATTTATGCTGAAAATATCTTTTGAATAGAACTGGCACCTAGTAGGTGCTTTGAAATATTTGCTGACTATGTCTTGATTAATGTTTAACCTGAAATACCTCTATGTGTGTTTGTGTGTATGCCTTCAAACTTCATTATAATCAGTTAACATATGATAGTTTCATGTGAAAAATTACACATTGAGAAAATACATTCTCTACAAGGAAAAACATGTTAATATCAGAAAATAGCTGGACTGGGTGATACATATGTGCATATGTATCTGTGTGTATTTCATATGATTCATAGTACTAAAACAAGAGAATGCCATTATAAAATTTTATTGTGATATTAGTATTTTGAGTATATTGCTGAGTGGAAAGTATACTACTACCAGTGAGGATGGAAGTACTCCATCTTAAAGATGAGTACTCTAGTTTTTTTTACATGAATGAAAGGTGATATCCTCTTTACCATACTCCTCATATTTATTCATAATAATCTGTCAACAAATAAGCATATAGTAAGTGTATTCCCTGTTAAAGGTGCTGTGCTAGGGGTACATATGAAGAGTTATAAAAGTAATTGCAAAATACATTCAAAATATTTTCTTGGAAGGAGTACTATTATGTGGATAGTCTTAGAAAGATCTCATGTGATATAAGGTAAATGATCTAAGGTTTAAATGAAATATTATTTGAACAATATTTTATTTTATTATTTTTATCAATTACATGTGAAAATAATTTTAAGATTTAAAAAAAAATTGAGTTCCAAATTTTTCTCTCCCTCCTTCCTTTTCCCCTTATTGAGAAAGCAAGTAATGTGATACAGATTATACTATGTGAAATTGTGTAAAATATATTTACATACAATATATTTACATATAATATTTACATATTACATATTTACATATTACATAATCATGTAAAATATATTTACATACTATTTACATATAGTCATATTGTGAAAGAAAACATGGACCAAACAAAAAAAAATAAAATGAGGAATAGCATGCTTCAATCTCTGTTTCAAAACCAGCAGTTCCTTCTCTAGATGTAGATAGCACTTTTTATCATGTTCTTTGAAATTATCTTAGATCACTATATTACTGAAAATAAATGTCATTCAGAGTTGATTATCATATAATATTGCTGTTTCTATGTACAATATTCTGGTTCTGTTCACCTCACTTGGCATCTATCTGTTCATGTAAGTCTTTCCAGGTTTTTCTGAAATAATTTCTTCCAGCCCAATACTGTTCCATTACAATCATAGACTACAACTTGTTCAACCACTCTACCATTGATAAATATCATCTCAATTTTCACTGCTCTGCCACAATAAAAATCTGCTATAAATATTTTTGTACAAATAGAACTTTTTCTACTTTTTTTGTCTTTTTGGGTATGAACCTTGTAATAGTTTTCCTGGATCACAGGGTATCCACAATTTTACAGCTCTCTGGACATAGTTCTGAAATGTTTCCCAGAATGGTTGAATCAATTCCAAGTTCCATCAATAGGGCATTAGTATCCCAATTTTCCCACATCCTCTGCAACATTTTTCATATTCTTTCTCTGACATATTAACCAATATGATAGATGTGAGGTGGTACTCAGAATTGTTCTAATATGCATTTCTCTAATTGAAAGTGATTGAGAGCATTTTTTTCCAACATGACTATAGATGGCTTTGATTCCTTCATCTGAGATATACAGGCAATAGGAAATACTAAAAAGCAGAGATAAAGAGTGGATAAGTTCCACACATGAAAGATAGCCTAAGGGAAGTTACAGAGATGATAGATGAAATGTTGAATGCTGGGAATAAGATAGAGACATAACTTGATAGATTAATGGATGATATAGATGATGTATTAGATAGTCATATAGACAGATGACAATAGATAAAATGAATAGATGGATAGATAGATAATTTATTAACTGTTTAGTATAAAGCAGTCACTATAGCAATGTAAGAATGCCAGGGAGTCACTAACCAGAAGGAGGCTACATTACAATAAATAAAGAAGACACTGAAAAAGGGACTGGAAAGGAAGAAGGCTTTCACCCAGATGAGCATCATTTGGATCTGGTGGCTAGAAAGTGAGGCACAGGTTTAGATCCAAGCAAGACATGATGATAGCTCAACTTCCACATCACAGGTTGATACCAAGGATAGTCTAAGTTTCTGGTAGGAAGAATTGTGGCATAGATTGGAGCTGGCAGCCAGTTTTGCTGAACCTTAATACCCACAAAAGACAGTAATAATTATGGACTGGAAAGGTTGGCTAGAATCAGATTGTGAAGGACCAAACATCTAACAAGAATTGGTGTGATGAAAGAAAGACATTGAAAGACAGGATATGAAAATCAGAGATGAAAGAGTAAAGTTAACTATTATAAAGAGACGAATTGAGTATTATCCACTTGGAGTACCCCTGGGCCTGGGAATTTGAGTAAAGAAATAGAAAAGGAGTATTTCCATTGGTCTTAGTCATAAATAGCAGTCATAAGAGCTAGATTCCTACAGGGAATAGGATGACAGGCATTCCTCTGGAGCAAAACTTTTCTTAACTTGAAGATTTTTTTAGAATCCTGAAATATGTTAAGACCAAGTCTTAAAAAACAAAAGTAAGAGAGCAGAATCAAGACATGGAGGCACCTAATTGGCTTCTGCCTAAAGACCCAGGGGAAATCAAGTGCCTGATCTGCATCTCAGCTCTGAGCGGCATCTCTGTGAGCGCTGGAGTGGTGGAACTGCAGGGGATTGTGGTGAGGAACTCCTACTCACAGATCCTGGGCAGAAAAATTTTTGGTTGCTCCCAGACCAGTACACAGGCCAGGAGAAGAGTAAACGCCTCTCCTTTGATTGTGCTGCCTTGGAGAAACTGAGAACTTACAGGTTCCTAGAATATACCCTCCCCTTGACAAAGGACTCAAAAGTCAAGTAACTGGCTGGAAAAATGTCCAAAAAAGGGAAGAAAATAAGACTATAAAAGGTTACTTTCTTGGTGAACAGGTATTTTCTTCCATCCTTTTGGATGAGGAAGAATAATGCATAACATTAGAGGAAGACATAAAAGTTAGGGCTTCTGCATCCCAAACCTCCAAAATAAATACGGAGTGGTCTCAGGCCATGGAAGAGCTCAAAAAAGATTTTGAAAATCAAGTAAGAGAGGTGGAGGAAAAATTAAGAAGAGAAATGAGAGTGATGCAAGAAAATCATGAAAGGTGAGTCAACAGCTTGCTAAAGGAGACTCAAAAAATTCTGAAGAAAATAATACCCTTACAAATAGACTAACTCAAATGGCAAAAGAGGTCCAAAAACCAATAAGAACAATGCTTTAAAAAGCAGAATTAGCCAAATGGAAAAAGAGGTTCAAAAACTCACTGAAGAAAAGAATTCTTTAAAAATTAGGATGGAAGCTAATGACTTTATGAGAAACCAAGAAATTACAAAACAAAACCAAAAGAATAAAAACATAGAAGGCAATGTGAAATGTCTCGTTGGAAAAACAACTGACCAGGAAAATAGATTCAGGAGAGACAATTTAAAAATTATGGGACGGGGGAGGGGACAAATGAGGAGAAAATTTGGAACCCAAAATTTTGTGAAAATGAATGTAAAAAGTTAAATAAATAAATTTATATTAAAAAAAGAATGAGAAGGAAAAAAAATAAAAATTATGGGACTACCAGAAAGCCATGATCAAAAAAAGAACCTAGACATCATCTTTCATGAAATTATCAAGGAAAATTGCTCTGATAGTCTAGAACCAGAGGGCAAAATAAATATTGAAAAAATCTATCAATCACCTCCTGAAAGAGATCTGAAAAGAAAAACTCCTAGGAATATTGTAGCCAAATACCAGAGTTCCCAGGTCAAGCAGAAAATATTGCAAGCAGCCAGAAAGAACCAATTAGAGTATTGTGGAAGTACAATCAGGATAACACAAGATCTAGCAGCTTCTACAGTAAGGGATCAAAGGGCTTGGAATATAATATTCCAGAAGTCTAAGCAATTAGGATTAAAACCAAGAATCACCTACCCAGCAAAACTCAGTATAATACTTCAGGGGAAAAATGGTCATTCAATGAAATAGAGGATTTTCAATTATTCTTGATGAAAAGACCAGAGTTGAATAGAAAAATCTGATTTTCAAACACAAGAATCAAGAGAAACATGAAAACATCAACAGGAAAGAGAAATGATAAGGGACTTACTAAAGTTGAACTGTTTATATTCTTTCATGGAAAGATCATATTTGTAACTCTTGAAACTTTTGTCAGTATTTGGATATTTGGAGGGATTACACACACACACACACACACACACACACACACACAAAAACATGTACAGACACAGACATATATGTATATGGACAGAGGGCAGAGAGTAAGTTGAAAAGGAAGGGATGATATCTTAAAAAAATAAAATTAAGGGGTGAGAGAAGAATCTATTGGGAGGGGAAAGGGAGAAATCAAATAGGGCAAACTGTCTCATAAAGGAGGCAAGAAAAAGCTTTTTAAATGGAGGGGAAAAGGGGTAAGGAGAGAGGGAAAAAGTGAAGCTTACTCTCATCACATTTGGCTTAAGAAGGGAATAACATGCACACAAATCTATCATACACTACAGGAAAGTAGGGGAGAAGGGGGGAGTAGTGGGGTCAGGAGGAGGATAGAAATGAGGTCAAATAGGAGGAGGGAGTAATTAGAAATAAACCCTTTTGGAAGGGACAAGGTCAGAAGAAAGAATAGAATAAATGGGGGACAAGATAGGATGGAGGGAAATATAGTTAGTCTTACACAACATGACTTTTATGGAAGGCTTTTGCAGAGCTACACATATATAGCCAATATTGAATTGCTTGCCTTCTCAGGGGATGGGTAGGGAGAGAGGAAGGGAGAAAAGATGGAACTCAAAAGTTTTAGGAACAAATGTTGAGAATTGTTTTTGCATGTAACTGGGAAATAAGAAATACAGGTAACAGGGAATAGAAATCTATCTTGCCCTACAAGAAAAGAGAGAAGATAAGGGGATAAGGAAAGGGAGGGGTGTGATAGAAGGGAGGGCAGATTGGGGGAAGGGATAATCAGAATGCACAGTGTTTTGGGTTGGGGAGAGGGGAGAGATGGGGAGAAAATTTGAAACACAAAAGTCTGTGAAAATGAATGTTGAAAACTAAAAATAAATAAATAAACATTAAATATAAAAAAAATTGTCCAGCATAAAAATAAATACATGTGCATATCAGTGAAATATGTTGAAAATTTGTAAATATTTTATATATACTTACATATATTCATATACACATATTCATGTACTCTCTTTCTACAGAATGCAAAATCTTTTTTGGTGGGGTGGGGAGACTATTTCAATTTGTGCCTTTTAACAATTCCCTGAGCTTATCACAGTGCTTTATACCTAGTAGGTACTGGAAAATGTAGATTGATTAGCTCATTGATTGATTTGTGCCTTCATTCAGTGAGTAATTAGTAAGTACCTCCTGTATTCATCCTTTTGTACAATGTTAGGTGAGATGAACAACATAAGATAATTCATATCCTGTGTCCTCCTGGAGTTTACAGAATAATAAAAAAGAAACAAACATTTTATATGTAAAACCATATGTTAGCTAAAATAATTGATTAACCCTACTATATAACCTTTTTTAAAGTACATTGCCCAAAATAAAAAAGGACTATGGTTGGCTATAACATCCAAATGCAAGTGGCCTCCTAACAGAGAATATCTTAAGAAGTTCCCCATTGTTAATTTGTCTGGGATTATTGAACTTTGGGAAATGCCAGAGGTTGAATTCCAACCAATATTCTACAACGTAAGTTGTTAACAGAGAATCTGATAATAAGCACAAATAGCTGCCATCCAAGTCACTTAAAAAAAGAAACAAAAAACTTATGTGAAGGCCTTTAAAGTACTAAATTGTTATTTTTTTCTATTTCCAATTCCTCAGTTTCGATCATGTTATAGGCTATATCAGGGATCTATATGAATTTCATTGTCTTTACATGCTTAAATGCAAAGCCTTTAAATTAAGGTATTAACTTAGCCCATCATGGCTTCATTTCATGGCTGTTCTCTGTTTGTCTTCAGTGCCCCTCCTCCTCCCACACATTCCTTATATCAAGACTATGTGATATTTAACAACATTACTCTTGAAAATAACACAAAATGGAGTGCCATATTTGGATCCTTGGATCATTTAAAATTCTTTAAAAATCTTTTAAAAATTGTGCTAATTTGTGTTTGGGGGTAGGTTATAAATTAACAGTACATTCACAAACAGGGTTGGGGGGGATAGTGGTTAAAACTATATTAAAAATATAGTTCTGTTTATAACCTGACTGGATATATGGGGCTCTCTATCCTGAACAAATGAGTCACTTGTCAAGGACATAAATCTTGTGGGTTACCTGCTCTTTCTGAGAGAATGACTTTTACTTACTGAAAACCACATTACCCTCATGTATCTTCTGTACCTATCAATGATCTCCTCAGATCATCTTCCTTTTCCTGATCACATCCTCCCTTACTTTCACATATCCCAAGCATCCTCCTCATGTCCTCTTATCACAACTAAATTTGTATATATATATCTATATATCTATATCTATATCTATATATCTATATATATGTTTTCTGGGCCTTGCAGTTTGCTAATATAATGGTTTCATTCACTGAATTATTTTATGTGAACATCTTATCTTTGAAGTGATATACTTTAAAGATCTAGACGATTCTGGAGAATAAATTAACTTTCAGGCATGACCTTTTTGCCATACTCTGTCTCAGACTATTTATCATTATTTCAGCTTCTCTTTCAAGTAGTTCAGGTAAATCCATGTGTTTTCAACTTAGTGAACTGAAACTATTTAATTAATTTGGGTCTTCTGTGATTGACTCCTCTCTGGAAACATCCTGTAGAATTAGAATATGGATAAATAATAAGCATGATCATTAGGGAATATTATTCTATGAACAACAGAGTTTCTCTTTCATCAAACTGTCAACTAGTAGAAGCCATGAGAGATCGTGGAAGGGAGGCTTGATTGATAAAGAAGAACATGATTGGAGTCCTAGCTCTGCTATTAATCCCTTAACTCTCTCCAGAGCAATATATCATCACAGAATCTCTCCAAACCTTCTGTCCCTGAAGCAAACCTAGAACCCATTGGAAGCAGTCTAAGGGTTAATAACTGCTAGTGACAATGGCAAACTCTCCCCATTTCCTGCTCTTTAGAATACTTATAGACTTTAGGAGACCATATATGAGGATTAATGGAAAGGTTTTTTTTTTTTTGAGAAGTCAAGTGAGATTTATTTACGTTAGTAAAAAAAAAAAAAGAGACTCTCAGGAACTAGAGCATCAACCACCATTTAGATAAGGTAAAGATGGTATTTGAAGAATTGAGGGCTGATGACAGCAGTAAAAATATAGGATGAACATAGGTGATCTAATCTACAATAGAAGTATTGAGGTTGGGAAGGCTCCATTGATTACATAGAGAGGAAGATGGGCATTCAAAGAGGAAAATAAAACTTTCCCTTGTCTCTGACCTCTAGGCCAGTATTGTCACCATAGATTCTATCTTTCACTTTGCACATTGGTATGGGAAGAGTGCAAAATGTTATGGACATTGAAGAATCATCTGAGGAATTGTAAGGTATTATGAGAGAAAGGAAAACGTGTAGGATTGTCAGGGAGTAGGGGGATGAGGGAGCTAGTTATAAACCTTGAAAGTCAATGAAGAATTTTTGTACAAGGCTACAGTGAATATTCCAATTTAAGAAATATGTAAATTACAGCCAGGGAGTAGAAAGATAGCAAAACATTTCGATCATGCCAAATGTTTCATGTATTTGAAAATTCTAGAAATATACTCATCAACTCAACCACCTAATGAATCCCCCACTTTATAAAAGCAACAACAGAAAACTAACAAACTTTGTCACACTTGACTCTTGAAATTCTCCACCTTTGTACCAAAAGAAGGGAGGTGCTAATGTCATCTCATCTCATCTGGTCTAATCTCATCTCATCTCATCTCATCTCATCTCATCTATCTCAGGGGTCAAGACCTTTACAATATGAAGCCCAGAGAAGAACAACATCTTATTCATAGTCACTCTGGGTCTGGTTCCACTGACTTCAAGCATAGAATTCAGAAATTTTTGTGTATAAATTAGAGACTACCTAGTGGTTTGGTAAATGGTAGGAATGTGCTCTTTTTCTTTAGAGTAATTAAATTTTCTTTACAAAGTTTTCTTTCCTTCCATGCATTCATTAATCACACAAATGAGTGTTTTCCCTATTGTGCTGTCCCTTCAAAAGGATCAGACTTTTGGAATCATTTTGCTTCATCTATGAGTTACTGAGGTGAAAAATCCACCTATTGTTTAGTGTAATAATTTATGTAAGTTCTTTGTCTATTTCATTTCATAAACTCTGAGATTGCTTCTAAGTCATGAACAAATGGTTCATCAAACTCTTAATGAATATATATGTATATATATATATTTTTTTTTTTTTAAAGACAAAAGATCCAGAGGTTCATCTCTTTCTGAATGACTACACCTCAGTCTTCACTGTGACGCCATCTGGTATAACACGCTACCTCACCTTACTTCAACCCGTGGACAGAGAAGAACAACAGTACTATACTTTCTCGGTAAGCTTCCTTGCACCTCTGTACAAAGGATTCTAATGTCACTGAATGAGGCCATTTTTTCAAGAGTGAAAAAGGCAGTGTATTGTGGGTGGGAGTGAGGGCAGTAATTTTGATGGAGTAGCTCAAAATTTATATCAATAAGAAATATCTTCTGCAGCTTTCTTCTTTTTGTGACTATAAAGTCATGAAGTTGCATTCAAGATTGTAGATATCTGAAGTTTGCATGTATTAAATTTATCTTAGTAATACCCTAATTCAGAGAGGCTAAGTGGTGTACTTGTTAGGAGGTCAACCTTAGAATCAGGAAGATTTAGGTTCAAGCAATGTTTTGGACAAATGTTGTCTGTGTGACTATGAGCAAGTAACTTGACCTTCTGACTGATTAACTGTCAGTGATTCTATTATATAGGGTTAGTAGATTTACACCAGTGGAGGGGATTCCCACACCTGGCCTGAAATGCCCCCCAAATTATGAAATCATAGGTATGACTCTCCATTCTTCAGAGAGAAGAGAGTGAAGAGGGAAGAAAGGAGAGAGGGAAGAAGGGAGGGAGGAGAAGAGAGAGAGAGAGATTTTACAGGGAGGGAGAGACTAGGAGAGGGTGAGAGAGGGAAGGAGAGAAATACAGAGGTAAATTTGGATAATCCATTGAAATTTTCAAAATTTCACTTTGCTTGATTCTCACAATGACCCAATCTTTTTTTCTGACCATCATGTATTGTTATTCAGTCTTGATCAGCAGACAACCTTCTATTTGAATGAATAAAAGAATTCTAAAATGAATCAGAAGGTTATCCACATATTGGATTTTTAAACATTGGTAATATTTATACATTATTTTTATCCCTACATAACTCAGATATGTTTATCAACCCAGTTCCAAGTCTCCTGTACATTGAAAATTAACATTCATTCTAACAGCATCTAGTCCTGGGAATAAAAGTGATAGAGTTGACCCTACCTATAGAATTTTCCTAGAATCCCAGAACACATTGCTTTTTAATATACAAAAGTCTGTATACATGTTTCTGAGTGTGTTTATTGAGAGGGGGGGAAATTTCCTTTTTAATAGCAAGGGATTTTTTTTGTCATCTGCATCACTAGAAAAAAAGTCTGTTTTAAGAATGTGCTCTATTCATGACAATTCAGATTAAGACTTCTTCATTAAAGGTCTGGGGTTATTTTTTCTTTAAAGATAACTGCATTTGATGGTGTCCAAGAAAGCAGCCCTGTTACAGTCAACATCAAGGTGATTGATGCGAATGATAACACTCCAACTTTCCCTGCAATCTCCTATGATGTCTATGTTTACACAGACATGAGCCCTGGGGACAGCGTCATACAGGTAATACCACATGGCAAGTCAATCTTCCTTTCTAAGTGACAATGACGAGAAGCTTTTGAAGTTCTAAAAGAAGTCCATGAACATGTTTTCATTCAAACTTGAATGACCAATCCTGTAATGAAGCTACAAGAGTTATTATAGTCATCTTATAGATGGAGAAACTGAGGCTTAGAGGCATTAAATAACCAGTCTGTGATCACAGCGCTAGTGTCGGAGACAGAGTATGAAACTAGGGCTTCCGTTTTTAGAGTCCAGTACTCTATGCACCTTGCCATATTTTTTACAGTTCCGTAGTTAGGAAGATACATTTAGTTTTCTCATCTCTAACTCCCTCTGTCTCTTTAATGCAAACATTTTCAGCCCCCAAAAAGAGAGAAATGAAAACATGTTCAGGAACAATTTGATATCAGAATTCTCTCCATTGGATCACATTGCCTCTCTTTTGATCTTTTTTTCTCTATTCATTTATATTCTCAATATCAAAGAGTAAAATCTCACTGCCCTTTGCTATAATTTAGTCTGACCTCATTTCATGTTGAAATGGAAGAGCAAGAGACTAGAATGAAGGATCAGACTCATTTGTCCTTTCTTTGCCTCCTATACTTTCACCGTGGGAAAAAAAAAACCCTAAAAACTAACAACCCTCCTTCCCTAAAAAAAAATAGTCTTAAATTTTCCTTCAATTCCAACCATAAAGACACAAAGTATCTCAGAAAAAGACCAATAGGAAGAGCAGAAACGTGGTACGGTAAGTAGGAAATAATAGTAATAAAACAGTAAAAAAAGTTGAGATACCTGGTGTGTTCATATGTAAAAAGTATCTTCTATTCAGGTAAAATAAATTAGCAAAAAAGCAAATAAAACAATAAATGCATACAAAGGCCAAAGTACCTAATGGTATAAAATCACATTTATATCTTTACAACGCCTGATACCAAACTGTGACCTTGAGTAAATGGTTTCAGTTCTTTGGACGCCAGTTTCCTCAACTGTAAAATCAGACAAAAGGGTTAAATATCCTCCCAATTCCCTTCCAGATGCACATCTTCTTTCCTGATTTCTGTTAATTTTTCCCCCTCCTTAATTATCCAACTTTTAAGGAGTTGAATTTATAAACTGCCTTCCTAATGTCATAAATTTAGAACTGGGAGGGAACCTAGTAGTTATTGAGTCCAACCCTTGCTTCTTTATAGATGAGGAAACTGAGACCAATAGAGGGGTTAGAACTTACTTAAGGTCATGTAGGTTATTTTTGAGGAGTAGTTAGGATAAAAATAAAGAATACATCATATATCCCGTCACATTTTCTGCTGCATTTGCCTTTGCTAAATGATAGCTCCTTTTTTGAACACTTCTCTTGGCTTTTTACAGCATTATCTTTCCCTGCTTCTGACTCTTTTCTGGGTTGTCCATTCTCCATATCCAAGCCCCTATAGGGGCTTAGGAGTTCTCCAGGACTCTCCTCCCAGACTCCTTTCTCTTCCAATGCTTCTCTCTATTGCAATCTTACTTTCTCCCACAGCTTCAACACCAAAATAATGTGGTGAAACAGTCACAGGACAGTAAGATCTCAGCTCTTGAGCTACTAAGAAGCTTAGAGATCATCTAGCTTCATTTTATATGCAACACTGTTATAACAGTTAGTTTACTTTGAGTAAGACAATAACTGAATTACTCTGAGTGCTTATGGTATTGCAATTAGAGCACACGATCCATAGTCAGGAAGATTTGAGTTTAAATATGGTGTCAGACACTTACTAGATGTGTGACTTCAGGCAAATAATTTAACATCTGTCTGCCTCAGTTTTCCCATTTGCTAAAACAAGAAAATAATAGCACTTACCTCCTTTTATCCTTATGAGAATAAATAAGAAAATAATTGTAAAGTGCTTAGTATGATGCTCACCACATGGTAAGGGCTATATGAAACTTCACTATTTTTTATTAGAAAAATTCCTAACATTTAGTAAGAGACTGGACTCGCTGCCTAATTTTCTATTTATAGCCATCTCTAGACAGCCTTTGTCATCTGTGGCCAAAACAAAATCCATTTATTGGTAGCATTTGAATAACAAAACAACAAATTGTATTACCTGTGTATAGGCAGGCATTGGGAAAGGGAAGTGGAAAAGATACTGAGCACTTAGTGGTACTTTGTACAGCCTAGGCTTTATAATCCTAGCTGCCTGCAGAGCTGGATGACTCTCCTTGACATCTCCTTCTACAGCTGAGTCCTACCTTTTCTTTGACACTGTCCTTGAATGCAAACTTGCTCCAGTCTCTTGAACTTATCCTTTCTCAACTCATTTGAGAATTATAGATGATCCCAAGGGCATTTTCAACTTTCCTTACCTCTCTAAACATGATTTTATGCAATCTTGCTACAGTTTGAAGGGCTTTTCCACTCTTAATCTAAGGCCTATGAGATTAATTGGGCATCTAATCACTACTTAAATGAAATAGAGTTGAGGAAACCAACTGTCCTACATTTACATATAGAAGAAACTGAGTTCTAGAGAAGTTAACTGACTAGTCCAACATCAGTTGGTTCTCAACAATAAGTAACAGAGCCCAGATTTGAACTTGTGGCCTCTGACTCCAAATTCAGAGTTTGTTTGATTTTGTCACATTGTTGGGCTTTGAAGAAGACCTGATTTCAATGTGTGACTCTTGGCAAGTTCCTTCACCTTTTTGAGCCCAACTTGTGAAATGAGAGTTTGGAGTTGAAAAACCTTTGCTTCCCTCTCTGGAAGTCAGTGGTGCTAACTGCTATCTATACCTCTACACTTTGACCTTTCCAGCAGCCTTCATACCCACAGTCACCTGCTGGCCAGCTTTGAGACTTACCAGTTATGCAACCAAAGCTTGTTGCTTCCCTATGGAAATTGGACTACATAACATGTGTATACCATATAACTTGATGATAGTCTGACTATACATACTCTGACAAAATAGTTAGATAGTTAACCAGAAATAGGCTTTTCCCTTTTATGATGACAAATATTGAATCATAAAGTTGTTAGCAATCTAAGTCATAGAAACAAGTGAAATTAAAACTTCATTACCCTTTAGTTTCTATGATTGTCCAAGAAAAGTAAACTTTTCTGTTTGATAACAGTGTATGATTTTGAGAGGGATATTCTAACTGAATTCCTTCATGAACATTGTCTTATTTTATCATGTTGCTATTTAGTTAGACCTAGCTCTCATTTTTTTATGTATGGTTTGAGTTTGGGGAAAAAGTAATTTATCAGAAAACAAAACATCAATGGACTAGGAAAGGTAACTCTTAGAACAATGGAGATTCTGTGGTGTAGTCCTGTAGCTCAGCCTGTATTTGCTCAGGAACTCAAGGGCTTTGGGAGTATTTGAAATGCATTATTTCCTCATGTATTTTGTTTACAACACAAATAATCATTTGCTTATATAAATTTATATTTAATGTATGTTTTCCCTAGAAACATAAATTTTAGACATAATCACATGATAAGTTCATTTTCAGTTCTCTGCTGTTATTATTAAAAAGAAAAAAATTACTATTAATATTATATTTTCAGGTTTATGAAATGTTCATGATTGTTTAAAAGTTGCTAACATGGATAATGGATGTAATTTTCAGATAATGTAATTGACAAATAATAGCATAAATAATATAATTAATAAATAACACATTGTTATTAATAATATATTGAGAATACTCATATTAATGATATGGTTTTATTTATTAATAATAATAGCTGGCAATTTTATCGTACTTAAAGATTTAGACAGTACCTTACATCATGTTATTTTATTTGATCCCCTCAATAATTCTGTGGGATAATTGTAGTCATTATTCCCTATTTTACAGATGAAGAAACTGAGACAAATGAAAGTTTCAGTGACTTGCTTATGGTTACACAGCTAATTAAGTGTCTGTGGCAGCACTGAACTTAGGTCCCCTTGACTCAGAGTTTGGCATTAAATACACTATATTACCTAGCTACCTTTGAAGTGCAAAGTTTTTAATAGTATTTTATTTTTGTCCAATTACACGTGAAGATAATTTTTAATGTTCATTTAAAAAAAACTCAAGTTCCAAAATTTTCTTCCTCTCTCCCCTCCTTTCCTAAAATAGTAAGCCATTTGATTTAGATTATATATATTCAGTTATGTAAAACTTGATTTTACCTAAAATTTACATAAAAAATTAGTCATGTTATAAAAGAAGAAACAGAACAAAAAGAAAAAACATAAAAAATAAATTTAAAATCATATGCTTTAATCTGTATTTGGACTCTATCAATTCTTACTCTGGGTATGGATAGCTTTGTCCATTATGAGTCTTTTGGAATTGTCTTTGATAATTGTATTGTTGAGAAGAGCTAAGTCATCCGTAGTTGAATATTGTGCAATGTTCCTGTGTACAATGTTCCCCTGGTTCTGCTCTTTTCTCTTTGCATCAGTTCATGTAAATCTTTCAAGGTTTTTTTTTCTGAAATTTATCTGCTAATCATTTTTTTATGAAACAATAGTGTTCCATTACATTCAAATACAAATTGTACTCCAATACAGATTGTTTGATGGGTATTCCCTCAATTTCCAAGTTTTTGTCATCACAAGAACTACTATAAATATTTTTGTACATGTAGGTCCTTTTCTCCTTTTTAATGGACCTTTTTGAAATACAAAACTGATAGTAGTACAATTGGACTAAAGATATACAAAATTTGATTGCCCTTTAGGTGTAGTGTCAAGCTCCTCTCTAGAACAGTTGGATCGGTTCACAACTCCATAGTGCAGTACTATTCCATTTCTCTGTCTTCTCCTTTTTATCATTTTCCCTTAATGTCATATTAGCCAGTCTGATAGGTATGAGGTAGTACCTCAGAATTATTTTAATTTGAGATGTAAAATTTTAATAAGCGTTCTTTAAAAAATTATTTTTAGTAGTTTTAAAAGGCACCACAAAGAAACATCAAAAAAGGTAAGCTCCGTTATATTGGCAGCTTTATAACAATTAATGCTCTATTACATCCTTAATGCTCAGATATCAGGGCTCTTCCAGAGAAAAAAGATGAAAAATAAGACTAGAAAAAAAAGAATGAAAATAAGGAGAAGTAGAATAGGAAGAAGAAAGAGAAGGAAGAAAGAAGGGAGAAGCAGAAGAAATGATGACTCCTTGCACAGTATTCTCATCTGTGTAGAGAGTTAGACTAAGATTCCTAAGATTCCTTTCATCTATAGATCAACAACTCTAAGACCCAAGAAGAAGGATATGATGTGAGGAGATCATCTTGCCTTCTACTAACCTGATATTTCAGTTTGGACACCATTAATGAAATTTCCAGTTTGATTATAGCTATGCTCACTGTATATTCATAGTATTTTCACAGCATACAAATACAAATAGCTTTCATGGTTTTGTAGTTTGGAAGCAATGAGTCTAGTTCATAGCCCCTAGAAACTGAACAAGCACTTCATGGTGTTGAGTGGAATGAGGACTCCACGGCTTCTAAGTCTACCCCAAGTAAAGACATCCTCCTCCTTGTAGCAGTGGAAGAACATCATGTACAAACATTCCTATTCTTAGTCCCAGCTCCATTTTCTGCCAAACTACAAAAGGTGGAGTTGCTGCTGTATTTGTTCCCTTTCCATTTCCCATCATAGGCCATTGCAGTGAGCCTAGAGGTATGTTGTGTTCTGAGTCTCTGTAATCACAAACTAATATGTGGAACCAAATGTAGACAGAAAATATGGTCTAATCAGCCATCTTGGTCTATTACTGTTTACCTCAGGGTTACTATCTCAATTTCTGGCCTATCAGTACTATTATTAGATTCTTATGAAATTTGTTTTATTTTTAAACTATGTTTTTAATTTTGTTTAAAATTCTCTCCCTCCTTCATAATTCTTTCCTACTCACTGAGAAATCAAACAATATGATACCCATTGTACATGTGAAGTCATGTAAAGCATGTTTCCATATTAGCCAGGTTGCAAATAAAAAAAGGAAGAAAAGTAAAGTTAAAAATGCTTCAATCTCATTCAGAATTCATCAGTTCTCTCTTAGGAGATGGGTAGAATTTTTCATCATGAGTCCTTTGGAGTTGTCTTTGACTATTGTATTGATCAGAGTAGCTAAGTTTTTCAGTTGATCCTCATTACAATATTGCTGTTACTTTGTACAGTATTCTCCTGGTTCTGCTCACTTTACTTTGTATCAGTGCATATAAGCCTTTCCAGGTTTTTTAAAACGCATTCTGCCTCATTAATTCTTAATGCACAATAGTATTCCATCACAATCATATGCCACAACTTGTTCATCTATTCCCTAATCAATGAACGTCTTCTCAATTTCCAGTTCTTTGGCAACACAGAAAAGAGCCACTATAAATATTTCTGTATATGTTGACATATGTGTTTTGCTGGAGGAATAGGAGAGAATTTCTTAAATGTAATTGTTTTTATAGCTACAATTAATTACATTGAAAGGTTTCCTAAATTACAGAGTAGAAAGAAACTTTATAGAAGCAAAACTTTATAGAAATTCTGATGGTGGTTTCTTAAACAACAACATTCACCTATCAATCAGTCAATTAACAAGCAGTTATTATATGCTTACTCTATGCTAGGCACTATGGTAGGAAGGTTATGGATTAAAGATGTGACAAAAAATTAATTCCTGCTCTCAGAGAAGCTAATTAAATCTTCTGTGACTTTAAGGCATAATCAATCATCCCAATATTCTTGAGAGAACAGCACAAATGTAATTTAAAATAGTTTGTCAGGGAGGACCAGGATATGAATCCAGTCTTTGACACTTCCCTTTGTGTCCTAGTGATTTGAGCTTTCTGAATTCTGTTTTCTCATGTATAAAAATGAGAATGATAACAGCACCTATTTAATCTAGCTTTGTGAGGATGAAATAAGAAAATGTATGTAAAGTGCTTTGTAACACTCCTCTCTCGGTTCTCCATCTACTTATCTGAGCATTCCTCTTAAGTCTTACTTGCTGACTCATGTCTCTCTACAATCTCCCAAAAAGTAACCTCATGAATATAGCTCAATTTAATTATCTAATGCTAATAATACTATTGTATATAAATATATGTATATATATAATTATAGTATTAATATTATAACAGAATTAAAATGACATAATGATAGAATATTGTAATATTGTATAAAATGCACAATGCCATTACAATAGTATAATATATTATATACAATGTAATATATAAATATAAATATATATATATATATGTATGTATGTATCTCTATTAATTATGCTTATCATGCCCACGTCTCTAATGTCCAGCCCTATTCCTTCTCCTGAGTTATGGTCTCACATCACTAACTACATTTTGGATGTTTTTAATTTCTCATCCTATATGCATTTCTAGCTCCTGAAATCCACAAGAAAATTCATTATCTATCCCCCTAAATTCATTCCTCTTTTAAGCTGCTCTGTTCCTGCTGTGTGTACCATAATCCTTTAAGTCATCTCTCCCACTCACTCCCCTGATATCCACCTGGTCACCAGATACCTCCTCAATATCTCTTTCATCTGTAACTTTTTCTCTTTCCTCTCGACCTCATTTCAGATCCTTGTTACCATTTGCTTGCATTGTTTTGGTAGCCTTCTAATAGACCTTCATATTTTAAGTATCTCCTCATTTCAATCCATCTTCCACACAGCTCCAATCTCCCCACACACACCTTAAGGAGTAGTGATGTTCCAAAAATACAGGGCTATCTTCATCACTCTTTCTCAGTAAACTCCGGGGGTTCCTTGTTGCCTCCAGAAACAAATTAAAAACTGCTCATTTTCACATTCAAAGTACTTTAAAATATGGCCCTAAGCTACCTTTTCAGTCATGTTAAAAATAGTTTTCTTCATATTGTCTATAGTTTAGTCAAACTGTCCTTCTTAATGTTCCTCCAATGGTTCCATTTTGTGTCTTCATTCCTTTGCACTGATGTTTCACCATACCTGAAATGCAGTTTCCTCACTTTCACTTCTTAGAATCTTTCTATTACTTTAGGACTCAGCTCAAACTCAACCTTCTTCAGGAAAGCTGTCATGTACTACTACCTCCCAGATCACATTGTATCTACTTGGTGAATATTTCTTTATACTTATATATATACTTATTGTTTCCCCTGATGTAAGACCCTTGAGGGCAGGCAACATGTCATGTTTGTCTTTTATCCCCAAAGCTTTGCACTATGCCTGGTATATAATACATTTTCGTCGATTTTTGTTGATTAATTATCTAGTTGGTTGATATTGTTTATGAAATTGTTATCATTCTCAGTGTTACAGTTGTCACACGCAAATCTGGTAAAATCAGAACACAAAGACTGGCTTACTACCCATAATTCCCAAAGGGTAAAGTCCTCTTGTTATGCTTCTTTGAGCCAAGTATCCTGGTGGTCCTGCTGGGAGGCAAGCTAGGCTAACAGAACCACGTGTTCCAGACCTGGAGTCAATGACAAGATTTTTATCATAGACTAGTATAAAATAGAGTGATCTGACACTTACCCTTTGCATGATACAATGAAGAGTCCCAAAGAAATAGTCATTAGTTACTGGTGTATCTTTATATACTTCCTCATCCTAGAATTACTCTTTTAGTAAGTCTTACTGGAAGGAGGGAGCTTTTCCTTCTTTTTATAGGTCACCAAACACTGTTAGTCTGAGAGCTATGTCTGTAGGGAACAAATATCCATAGTGATGAGTTTATGTTACCTTAAAAAGCCAATTAAAAAATATCACCTCAGTGGCTTAGAAAGTGTTAAATATCTCATCTTCATTTTCAGATGTGGCAACAGAACAGGATTTTAGTAAAGGAATCATAGCAAAATCTTTCATGGAGTAGAGGGAAAATTATAGATGTTAATAATCTCAACTCTACTGCACAATGGCATTCATTTAAGATGTCGACAAATTGTATCCAAAGTCAGAATTAGCCAGACCTTTGTACTAATGGAAAACATGGCAGTTCTCTGAATTTTTATTAATGGTCCATTACCCTTTCTGAAGATAAAAGAACTTCAAAGGTAGCCATTGTCTAAGGAAATGGGAACATCACTGATTAGTTAATGTAGAAATGATTCTGCAAGCTGATTTACAAAGTCTTCTAGAGCTTAGCTTGTCTCCCAAAAAAATAAATGCATGCCCTCCTCTCCTGTCCTCTCCTGCCCTTTCCTCCTGTCCTGATTGCCAAATTTCTCTCTTTCTCTTTTCCATTCCTCCCTCTGTCTCTTCTTTCAAATATATATATGTATATGTCAATTTCTCTATACCTATATGTACATGTGTATATAAACATATATACATAAAATATACACATATCTTAGTATATCCATATATTTGTATATACAAGTATATAGATATCTATGATATCATGATCTTTATAGTTATATATCTGCAGAAAGATATGACAAAATAGACTATAGCAAATGAAGAAAATATCATATACAAAGAAATAGAAACAAAACTTAAACAAAGATTAAATTCAAGCACAGAGGTCTCCATACTGTTCCCCTTTCCACATTTTAGTCTCCAGCCAAACCAGCTTTCTTGTTTCTGTTTCCATAGGACACTTCAATTTCTATGCCTCTGTACAAGCTGGCCCCCATGCCTAGCAAACTTTCCATCCCCAAATCTGCCTGACCATGCAAGGAGCCTTGCAGGATGTATGGTGATTTAAAATATTAACATAATCTATTTTCTACAGTATTTATTTTGCTAAATATTTCCAATTATACTTTAACATGGTTCTGGTCATGCTCAGAAGTGTTGCTGGCCTCAATGTAATCACATGCGCAATGCCTCTGTCAGAGAATAACTTGGCTCCTTTGAAACCTCAGTTCAGATGCCACTTCCTACAGGAAGTTTTTCCTGATCTCCCCATGCCCCTTTTACCTCTATCCCAATAACTAATAGGAAATATCATGGAATACCTAGGAGAGTTTCCTCTTCTCAATCAATTTTGTCATGCTTGACTCTTCTTGAAAAATATATGGGAGTGGTTTGCCAGTTTCCTCTCCAATTCATTTTACAGGTAAGAAAACTAAGGAAAACAAGCTTAAATGACTTGCCCAAGGTCACACAGCTAGTAACTGCTTGAGGCTGGATTTGAATACAGGTCTTCCTGACTCCAGGTCTGGTATTCTATACACTATGCCAACTAGTTGAGTTCCCATTATCACAGGATGTTTTTCATTAATGAGTTCTTAATCTATTGTACATCTGTTACACATTCATCCTTTTGGCCTGGTAACTTCCTTGAACTTCTGAACCTCAGCATTTTTTTCACTGTAAAATGACAGGAATAGGCTAGATAACTTAGGCACTAAGCCAAAAGTATTTGTGAAATTCAAATTTTTCTGGGTCATCTCCAGTAGACGTTGAGCCCCATGGAAAGAAGAGACACAGAGGGTTTTGATGTTGTTGAATATGTCCAGGATATGTAGGACAATATTTCAAAGTATTAATTGATCTTCATCTATCTGTATGAATATACAATATGAGCCATTAGTCTTATGGTAAGTGATCTTTACTTGGTAAAGTGATTGAAAACACAAGAGGGTACAGAATATCCTCTATTTATCCTATTGGACAAACACTTATTAGGCACCTACTAGATACCGTAATATGTGCTAAGTGCTGGGAATATAAATATAAATAGTGATACTGACAAATCCTTCAGGGGCCAGGGCAGTTTAGTGAGGGGATAAGAACTGCTCAAAGAGCCATAATATTGATTATTCTGAGTTAGTTATGTAGGAAAGGTTAAATAGAGTGAAATGAGAAGAAAGAATTACTTAGAGTTATGGGCTGGCTTCTATGAAGGCTTTAAGGAGTGTTCACTGCTTATATTCCTTATGTCCATCTAGATAACTCTATGAAGAATTCACTGAAGCTACTATTGTCCCAAATTTACAGATTAGGAAAGTGAAGCTAAGAAAGTCAAAGTCAGAAAGCTTAGGGTTCACCTGATTTCAAATATGTATCATAGCTGTCTATGTATTATTCCATGTCGACATTATTCCATGAAGGGTCCATTTACTGAAGAAGGGAGAGACTAGAAAGAAGGGAAACAATTATGAAACTGTTATTATGGCCCAATCAAGAGTCAAGAAGAATCTGAATTTGAATGTTAACAATAAGGGGGAAAGGGTATGAGAAATAAAAACAAGACTTGGGAAATGTTTGTGGTAGAGAAGTTAGGCAGCATGGGAAGAGCCAACCCTAAGTTGTGAGTCTCTGAAATTCCTGAAAATAATTTCAGCCTCCATTGAGGTAGGGAATTTAGGAAGAACAGTGGTCAGGGGCAGGTTTCGGAGTTCAACAGGGAAGCCAAAATAGCTTCAAACCAAGGTTACATAAGCTTTTTCAGGTGTATTATAGAAGGGGTCTTGTTCACATTTGGGTTGGACTCAATTATGTCCAAGGTCCCTGCCACCTCTGAAATTCTGTGAATTATGAAACATATTGGATCTAAATAATAGAAAATATTTCTTCATTCAATACAAAACTAGGGCAAATATCAGACCATTGTGTATGGCAATTCTTTTCACCCTCCTGGGTCTCTGTGGCTTTCTCACAGAATCTCAAAGATTTCAGAACTCCCCCTCATTTCTACCCAAGGTGGTCCATATATCCACTCTAGAGCAGCACAATCTGACTCTTATCCTTCTCTTAAGAACAATTCGGCTGTTTCTACTTGGCCTAAAGCTTGGTGTCATTTCAGCTACTGTGATGTATCAGAAGCTGTAGTGAACCTACCTTACTGTTGACCCTTTTAGATCATTTGCCAACTGGAGACTTCCAGCTAAACCTTCAACTCTATTGGCCTTTGAGCACTTTGAGAGCAAGGATTTTGTTTATTTATTCATATTTTGCCTTTCTTTGTATTCCCATCACTTACCTCAATGGCAGGCACACAGTAGGAGCTTGATGACTGTTTTTGGACTGATTTTTTTGACTGTTGTACTATCCAGATGGTTCATGCAGCAAGTACAGCAAGTCTCCATCCCAAGTCTCAATACACATACTCATTCCCCACTAATAGAAATAATACTGAAAGAGCAGGAGTATGTATTTCCCTTCTTCTCTTTTTCCTTTCTCATTCTGCAATCAGGAAAAAAGGGTACTCTGTTACCATGACAATTAGCTATTGCTAAGTATTTGAGTTAAATCATTGTTCTCTTTTCAATGGGAGAGCTCTGCCCCTTTATCTCACCATATCTGCTCCCTTTGTTTGGCCCTTACCCCGGCTTCCCCTGCTGACTGACCTTATTTTTGAATAAATCAATAACCTCTTTATATGTTTGCCTCTTAACCTGGAAACAACCTGACAGAGGTGCTGTTAACATCACAGCAATACAAGTCCCCAACTACCTGATCAGTCCAAAATCAGCCAGAATTATCAGCAGCCAAAAGCCAGCCAAGAAGCCTGGGGACTTCCAAATGAATGGGCCTCTGTTAACAACCTATTGACAACTCAAATGTCTCATTTCTCCCCCCCTTTCCTTTCCCTTTACCTGATTCACCCTTCAAACTCTGCAGGCATTTATTAAGCACCTACTATTTTCTGGGCAGTGTGCTAAATGCAGAGGATTGAAAGTCAAAAATGAGTCTCTGCCCTTTAGCTTATAATAGGAGGAAACTAGGGATAAACATAAGTACAAAATATATACCCACAAAAAATAAAAATGTTGGGGTTTTTGAGTGGGAGGGCACTAGCTATTAGAAAGTCAGGTAGGTGGCACTTGGAAGAAACTAGGTGTTTTACACATGAAAAGTGGGGTGAGAGGGCATGCCGGCAAGGGGTATAGTCTGAGCAAAAACCCAGAGTCTAGAATAGAATGATGTTTAGCAAGAAGGCCCAATTTGCTGGTAACATAGATTTTTATTTATTTATTTTTTTGCAAGGTAGTAGTGTCTTCTCTCTTTCTGGTTGTCATTCTTACTTTTTTTTTCAATATCTAACTTTACCAGGAAGAGGAGGTGGGACATGGAAAAAGCAGAGAGACAGAGAAAGCAGGTTTCATACCTCCAAAGAAATTCTGAATTTATCCTGTCTTAGGTTCAAAGAGAGTTTCCCCAGGGTAAACTCAGTACAAAGCCATCCATTTTCATGTAAGCAATGATTCTGATGCTCCTTATCTCTCTCTCTCTCTTTCTCTCTCTGTCTCTCTCTCTCTCACATACACACAGACACACACACCTCTTTCATAAAGTTCTTTTCATATTAAAAGTTTCTATCATTCCATCTTACTCATCAGCAAGTCATATTATTGAGTAATAGTCATGCCATGATTTAAGAATTAAATAAGATTCCTCCAATCCATAAGCATTTATTAAATGCTTGCTAGATATATATTTTAAAAAGCTACATTCACAAACCCCAAATTAAGAATCCTTTTTCTAGTCTAAAACCTTCATTTTAAAGTCAGAAAACCGAGACAAAGAAAAATCAAGAGATTTGACTGAGGTCGCACCAGTACCAGCTGGGCCAAACAGAATTTGAGCTTATATTCTTTCAGCTCTAAATTTCATGTACTCTTTACTACAAGCCATTTCCCTAAATCTTTCTTGACTTCTTTACTTGTCAAGCATTTTCTGCAGTATTTTGTGAGAAGACGTATGAAGTTATATGTGTTTATGATGTTTCAGGCTCTGTTTCTCTTTTATTTTTATTCATTCATAGATTATTTTAATTTTTAGTCATGTCTTTTGTCATTAAAAAAAGCTAGATCTAGACTTTTTTACTTCATTGATATAGGGGAGTGGCTGATGGGAAATTCTCATCATACATACATTAGTTGCTACTCTATAACTTACAGATTTGCAGAAATGCTGAGGGTACCATGAATTTCTGGGAGTTGTATGTAGATGCTCAGTTAGTAAATCCAAAGCAGGAATTTGGAACAAGTCCTCCTGGTTCTAACTGCTTCTTCTCTCTATGTCTTTTTTTTCTTATTCTTTATGATACTTGTCAAACACATACCTGCCTTGAATTCAATTATCCTTTCGCTCCTGCTTACAAAGTAGTTATTAAAAAAAAATTAAGCCAGACTAGTCGTAACAACTATTTCTGCCTCATCCCTCTTGACACGTCTTTTCATCTTGATATGTTGGCATTAACCACAAAATTTCATTAGCTAATTTAAATCCCAGGAAGAATGTTAAAATCAAATCCATTTAGAGCTAAATTTTAATTAAGATTTCCTGAGACATTGTGCTAAGTGATTTACTAACGTTAACATAGATTATATAGCCTGTATTACCTGCATCCACTCTTTTCCCAATTTCATCCACCAATAAAGAAGAACAAGTTTACCTGGCATGAATAGTTCCCTTGTTCAAAAATACATCATTCATTTTGACTGTTTCTGTAAACAGCTTCTGTCTCTTCCTTCAGGACCAGGCCTGACATTCTTATCCTACTTCCGTGATCCTTTTATATGATGATTTTCCTCCCAACAACTGCATCTCTCTACCCCCAAACACACTTTAGCTCATAAGTGCTCAGTTTCACTCTAAAATCCTCTTTTCTGTCTTTATTGTCTTTATGTAAATTATTTCTATTAATACTCTCTTATTTTTATGTGTGAATCATAATCAGAATTTAAATGGCAAATCAGGTAATATGGTCATTTATGTACATAATATGGACACAAAAAATGAATACATGTAAATCATGTCCTTTTAAGGAAATTTACAATGGTGTTCCCTAGTATAAAGCATTGAGCACATTATTATTTTTTAAATGGGAATAATTTAAACTAAAAATAGAGAAACATTTTCTTTTTGCAAGATTTAAATTTATTTATTTTTAGTTTTCAGCATTCATTTTCACAAGATTCTGAGTTTCAAATACTCTCCTCATCTTTCCCCTCCCTCCCACCCCAAGAGAGCATGCATTCTGATTACTCATTCCCCCAGTCTACCATCTTTTTATCTTCCCTGATCTTATCCCCTTCCCCTTTACTTCCTTGAAGGTCAAGATTTCTATACCCCCTTGCCTATATATATCTTATTTCCCAGTTGCATGTAAAAACAATTTTTTAACGTTTGTTTTTAAAACTTTGAGTTCCAAATTCTCTCCATTATTTCCTCCACTCTCACCCTCATTGAGAAGGTAAACAATTCAATATAGGTTATCCATGTGTAGGTATGTAAAATGATTATGTTGTGAAAGACTATATTTCCCTCCATCCTATCCCATCCCCCAATTATTCTATTTTCTCCTTTGACCCTGTCCCTTTTCTAAGTGTGTGCTTCTGACTACCCCATCTCACTATCTGACCTCCCATCTATCATCCCCCTCCATCCCCTTCCCCTTTATTTTCCTGTAGGGTAAGATACCTAATTGAATGTGTATGTTATTCCCTCCTTAAACCAAATCCAGTGAGAGTAAGGTTTACTCGTTTCTTCTCACATTCCCCCCTCTTTCTGTCCATTGTAAAACTTTCTTTCTTGCTTCTCTGATGTGAAATAATTTACCCCATTCTATCTCTCCTTTCCCCTTCTCTCAATATAGTCTTCTCTCATCCCTTAATTTTATTTTTAGATATCATTCCTTCATATTCACCTCACCCTGTGCACTCTGTCTTTCTATCTACTTATCTATCTATCGGTCTGCCTGTCTGTCTCCTCCAAATGCCCTAATACTGAGAAAGTTCTCATGAGATACAAATAGCATCTTTCCATGTAGGAATGTAAACAGTTCAACTTTAATAAGTTTCTTATGATTTCTCTTTCCTATTTACCTTGTCGTGATTCTCTTGATACTTGTATTTGAAAGTCAAATTTTCTATTCCACTCTTGTCTTTTCATTAAGAATGCTTGAAAGTTCGTTATTTCATTGAATGTCCATTTTTCCCCCTGAAGGATTATACTCAGTTTTGCTGAGTAGGTGATTCTTGGTTTTAATCCTAGATCCTCTGACCTCCAGAATTCTAAGCCCTTTGATAATGTAGCAGCTGCTAGATCTTGTGTTATCTTGACATTATTCCCACAATACTTGAACTGTTTCTTTCAGGCTTCTTGCAATATTTTCTCCTTGACCTGGGAACTCTGGAATTTGGCTACAATATTCCTAGGAGATTTCCCTTTGGGATCTCTTTCCAGTGGTGATCAGTGGATTCTTTAAATTCCTATTTTACCCTCTGTTTCTAGGATATTTGGGCCATTTCCCTTGATAATTTCTTGAAAGATGTTGTCTATAGATCATGGCTTTGAGTTAGTCGAATAATTTTTAAATTATCTCTCCTGAGTCTATTTTTCAGGTCAGTGGTTTTTCCAAAGAGATATTTCCCATTGTCTTCTGTTTTTTTTTATATTCTTATAATTTTGTTTTATCCTTTGTTGATTTCTCATAAAGTCATTAGCTTCCATTTGTTCCATTCTAATTTTGAAGGAATTATTTTCTTCAGTGAGCTTTTTGACCTCCTTTTTGGTTTGGCCAATTCTTCTTTTTAAGTCATTCTTCTCCTTATTGACTTTTTGAACTTCGGTTGCCATTTGGGTTAGTCTATTTTTTAAGGTGTTATTTTCTTACATATTTTTTTGGCTCTCCTTTAGCAAACTGTTGACTCATTTTTTATGATTTTCTTGTATCATTCTCATTTCTCTTCCTGATTTTTCCTCTTCTTCTCTTACCTGTTTTTCAAAATCCTTTTTGAGATCCTCCATGCCCTCTAACCAATTTGTATTCCTCTTGGAGGCTTTTGATGTAGGAGCTTTGACTCAGCTGTCTTCCTCTGGTTGTATGCCCTGACCTTCCTTGTTACCAAAGTAAGATTCTATAGTCTGAGTTCTTTTATGATGTTTACTCATCTTCCCAACCGAACACTTAACTTTCTAACTCTTTATCAAGGTAGAACTCTGCCTCCACTGGGGGTGGGTTTTGGGGTGGGTTTACTGTTCTAGGATTCAGAGATTTTGTATCCATAACTCTATCCCCCACCATCTTTGGGCCCAGAGCTCCAAAAGCAGCCTCTGCTGCTGCTGCCACCCCAGCCACTGCCTGCCCTCACTGCCCTTGAGCTGGGGCCAGAATGGTCAGACCATGTCTGTGATTCTCTTTCACCCAGCTCCCACAGAGTTTTCCTATTGACCTTTTTGGTGTTTGTGGATTTAACATATCTGGAAACCACCACAGCTGCTAATAATTCTGTCCCCTGGATCCTGCTCTGGCCCCTTGTGCCTATGAAGTCCACCCCAGACTGTGCTCTACTCTCTACCCTGTGCAAAATACCTTTCCTCTCCACTTTCCAGGTTGTCTTGGGCTAGGGATTTATTCCACTCTTTCATTTTGTGGGTTCTGTAGCTCTAGGATTTGTTTAGAGTCATTTTTTACAGGTATTTGGAGGGATTTGGGGGAGAGCTCAGGGAAATCCCTGCTTTTCCTCCACCATCTTGGCTTCACCCTCTGAGAAACATTTTCAATAAACTCATCATTGGAGTGAGTCATAGTAAATTTGTACTGAAAGGAATGTGTGTGCATGTGTTTATGGGCATACATATATGTGCATTCTTTTCTGGTTCACTAATGTAACACAAACTAATCAGGCTCATGTGCACCCTTCTCTTCAGAAGTACAGTTGTTCTTTACTTTATTCTGCCTGATACTTCCTCAAATTTCTAATAACTTCTGCTGCCTGTCAGTAAGAAACAGAAAATTCAAATTTCACAATTACCTATGTGCCAAAAACCAAGAAAGTTGTCATAAGAGAGAAAGTACTGGATTTAAAGAAAGGCTGGGGCTGGAATCTTGGGTCTGAAAATTGTCTACCATTTTCTTTTGGCCAAGCCCCTCTATGAAGCTGTTTCCTTATCTTCAGAAAGGTCAGAGGAATATCTCTAGTCTCTGTGACACAATTTGTTCTGAAGTAAAATGGAGATGATATATGCAAGGCACATTCAAACTTTTAAAAATCACATAAATGTTCATCAGCGTTATGATTTATAACACTCCTCAGTATTTCTTTCCTTCCAGAATCCACTTTCCAAAGCTGACCAATGAGCATCCTTCATTAGTGAATTTGTATTGGACCCCTCTCTGAGGACTGCAAGCAGTTGCCCATTTGGGAGGCTTAGCCATTTGATAGAGATGACCACATTACCAGTGCAGGAAGAACTTTAGGCAGTCATATTAAGTGCAAGTAAAAATGACATTTCTGGGGTAATTAGGAGGAAGAGCACCTAAGTCTTCCAAATATCACTTTTGTTGGCCAGTTGAAGTAAATCAATCCAGTTAAAGATTCATTCCCAACTCTTACTGAGTTCCAGTAAAATTCAAATATTTCTGGGCAAAGAATGGATAATTCATTTTTAGTGCAAATGAATTTTATCACACTTTTTTTTGTAATAAGGAAGATTTCATGGAAGGAGATAGTAAGAATCCAAAGAGAAAAAAAGCTGATGGGAAAGCTAGACAAACTAGGGGAATTAAAGAATGAAAAGGAAAGAATTTGCAATTTTTCATACAGATGCTCTGAGTGTGTGTGTGTGTGTGTGTGTGTGTGTGTGTGTGTGTGTGTGTTGGGGGAAGATACCTGGGAAGGGAAGAGAGAGTAAATGAGAAAATGAGAAGTTTCTATAATTTTATTGCTACATGATCCTAGATTCAGTACTAGATATTAACTTTTAGTTCACTTACACCAATCTTTTTCATTTTATATGAAGGCACTGAAGGGCAGAGAACTTAAATGATTTGTGGAGGGTCACATAGGTATTAGCAGACACATAGTAGAAGAAAGAAAATTTGGTCTCAGCTTAGCCAACTCCAAATCTCTTACCCTTTCCTTGGAGGTTCCATCCTTTTTACCTTTTGATTTACAGGAAAGGTAAACCTGAAGAAAACGAAATTCCTTCTTTATCTGCCCCCACCAAAGAAAATAAACATTTTTTGAACTGTGATTCTCTCACCACCAGAGGAGAAAACTTTATTTTTATTTGTTAATGTTATTTTCCTCTGAAAGTTCCTTAGGTAAAAGGGATGGGGAAGAGAATTTGGTGACAGGTTGATTCCTAAGGGATTTATGTGTGATTTTCAATTGCAGCTCACCGCCGTAGATGCAGACGAAGGGTCAAATGGGGAGATCTCATACCAAATCCTCGTTGGGGATCAGGGTGACTTCGTCATCAATAAAACCACAGGCCTTGTTACCATTGCATCAGGAGTGGAATTGACAGTGGGGCGGACCTATGCTCTCACCGTGCAAGCAGCTGACAATGCCCCACCTGCAGAGAGAAGGTAATTGCATTTTAATACATATACACAGAGTCTCTTCTTCAGGATATATTTTTAGCCTCATAATTAAGTTGAGCCACAGTATGTTTTGTTTTTTCTCCTAAAAATCTAAATTAGATTAGGAAGGCCCAGCAACTAGATTCCTGGGAACTGCCTGTGCCACTCTTTAATTTGCTGAAAAAAAATCAGTAATAAAAGCAGTTATTAAGCCACCAAAGAATTGAAAATTAAATTAACTCTGTCAAGTTTATATGTTTAGTTTGATGCAGGACTCTGCAATGGATGGCAATTCTGAGGCAACAGAGCCATTGTCCCCATTGTTACTTGAGAGCAATAGATAGGTTTCTCCTACACATCAGAGATCCCAGAGCATAGACTCTTTTCTCAATTTAGACACTATTTGCATTTCATGTTTATTTTGTTGTCAAGGAGTCATAGAGTTTGAAAATCTAAATAGGCTATGTGTTTGTCCTTCGTTACCGAAGACCATGTCATAAGAGAAATAATGACATGACCTGCACCTGACTTTGTTTTGAGTGAGGGATGGCTTTGCAGGTCACCAGCCTCACTTCTCCTCCAGAACCATTTGAATCCAGTGACCAGATATTCTTCAGGATGACTGGAGATGACCCAGGATGAGGTAGTTGGGGTTAAGTGACTAGTGAGTGTCAAGTGTCTGAGGTAAGATTTGAACTCAGGTCCTCCTGACTCCTGCATTGGTACTCTATCCATTGTACCATCTAGCTACCCTTAAATAGGCGAAGAAAAAACTTAAACACATTAGTGAATGATAGTCATATAAAGTTAGTATGGAGAAACTGACCTGCACATATGTTGGCTTATATAAAATAAACTCAAGGTGATGATTTTGGTGGGAAAAGTGCAGCGTTTGGGGAACATCAAGAAAGACTTCATGAAAGGGATGATGCATGTAAGTCTTGAAGGAGGTGAGGAATTATATTAGGAGAGGTGGAAATGAGGAGAGTGGGAATTTTAGGAGCAGGAGTCAGCCAGGACAAACAGAGATCAGGCATGGCGTGTTGTGTAAAGGAGAAGCAGAAAGCCTTGCTTGGCTAGGCAATAGAATGAACAGGCAAAACTTAAAATAAGGGCTAGCAAAGTAGATAGGACATGCCTCCAATGGCCTAGAACAGGAATTTTTAAAAACTTAGTGTATGCTTTAACAGGACTTGTTGTATTGAATCTTTCATGAAAGAATCTATTTGCTTAGGCTTATGAAGATAATGAGTTAAGATAAGCAAGAAAACAAGGCTTTTTGCTTCTTTATTTGTTTCCTTGTTTTCCTAAACAGAGCTTGGCCCACTGAACTAAATCCTGAGGAGGCAAGGTCATGGGTTCAGCACCTCTAAGGAGAGATGATGGGGTGCAACACACTTTTTTCAGCCCATTTGCCACCAGCTCTACTTCTTTGGGAGTTCTCTGAAACTCTCCAATACACCCTGTACCCTGCATCCCTTTCCATCCCCTCCATCCACCTTTACTTTTCTACTTTTTGTGTATTGTCTTCCTATTAAGATTGTAAAGTCATTGAGGGCAGGGACTGTCTTTCTTTTTAATTATATTTGTATCCCTGGGTTTAGCACGGTGTTTGGCATGTACCAGATGCTTTATAAATGTTTGTTGACTGATAAAAAAAGAGTCTATGCCTTCAAGGAATTAACATTCTAACAGTGAAAGGCAGTATATTAAGGAAGATGAAAAGTAGGATAAGGAGGTGTATTACTGTGTAGTAACACAGTGACATACTCATGAAAATTAAAATTAGATTTGGGAGAAGAATGAGTTAAGGATTTCTTGGGCCTATCCCTACGTGGAGGCCTCAAGAGAAACTCAGCAACCTGAGAAGGGGGCAGAAGGCAAAGAGATGTCCCAGGGTAAGAAAGTCACACGACATAGGGGTTGGTCCAGGTCAAAAGCGCTGTTGAAACATGAATACCAGAGAGTCAGAAGCAAAGTTAGGAGGGAAAATCTTACTCTAATACTCTAGATGGGTGTTCCTTTATAAAATTTTGGTGTGAAAATCCTGCTTATTAAAATGTGGCAAAATTTTGCATGATTGCGTTAAAGGCCAACCTTCTATTACTCATGCCCAATATCTGTTGCCCCTTAGAACACATTTCTCCCTAGAAAGTTAAATACAGGTTTATTCTGGTGGCCAATCCTTTGCTGGTCTTGATTGTTTCAATTGAAAATCATTAAATTATTTTCTACGATCAGATATGAAGTATGGATATCACATAAACATACAAAGTTCAGAATAGTAACTCTCTCTTCATTTCCTGGGCATGTAGATGAATTTGAATGTGGATTTTATATATCATTCTATAGTTTAAAGCTCACAGAGATATCACCTGAATTTTTTTTACTTTAGAAGTAAAATATGAAGGAATATTTCATATTTGAGATTGGGAAAACCTTTCATGGACTCATCACTTATCATGAGATTGGGAAAACCTTTCATGGACTCATCACTAATCAGTGTTTCAATTTTACCCCAGGGAAAGGTAGGGTAGAGATACGAGGTAAGAGAATAGTTGAGTGAGCTTTATAAAAGTTGACCTTAAGGTCTCGTCAGAGTTTTCCAGGTCCCTAAGCTATGCATACCAGGTAACTCTTCTGTTCCTCAGTCTCCCTATGCATAAAAATGTCACTTACTTTGAAGGAATATTATAGATCTTAATGATTTAAAGACTGAAATACTTTGACCTCACAAGTTGGAGTGTAGCACTTATACTATCGAGCTCTGGCTTTCATTTAGAGATATTGAGAAGTCAGCCCCACCAGTACAGAATTCATTTCCTTCATCATTAATTGGATCTTTAGCTTAGATTGCTTGGTTGTTAGATTGTCAAAAGATTGTAGATGTTGAAAATGGAAAAAAAAGATTAGTTAAAAAGAAGTTTAAATGATATTCATTCATGATAGAGTCGTATAAATATAGCATGGAGAAATTAGCACTGCTTGGAAGGTCATGTGTTATAAGTGACAGTCACTGGAAGTACTTTTCTTCAGGTGGTAGAGTAAAAATCTGCAGCCAAATGGAGCTTCAAAAACAGTAACAAATAAATGGCTCTCAGGAAAGAGGAAGATAAGAAATATCAGCGAGATAAGCATCAAAAGAAAACAAAACAATAATCACAGCAACAGAAGATCATACTCTATGGTCACAAGGCTCCTCTCACCCCGACACAGAAGCCTCGGTGGTTGCTTTGTACCCTAGGGTCAGTGCCTGCATACAGTCATTACTGTATTAATAATAAAAGTTGGAAGCACTCAACTGGTGGAGGAAGTCAATCATCAGCTGCCTTCACTGGTCCCTCAACAGTTGTCCATCCAGCATCTTCCACAGACCTACGGGGGAAGGTTCAAGGGCTACACTCACATTGGACAAAGGTGAGGTAGAGGGAGGAGAGATTAAAAAAATAACCAAACTAGTGGACATCCCATTGCCACCAATTTAAAATTATGGGATGTGAAGATTTTAGTATAAAATTGCAGAGAAAAAATCATTCTAAAATAACCCTAGAGAAGACAATGTCCACAAGGATTCTAATAGTGAATGGAAAGTCTCATCAAAAAGAAAAGTGAAGTAAGACATAAGGAGAGGAATAGAGGTTCAGAAAAGATGACTGGAAATCTTGAAAAGCAATGTATTCTTTGAATAAACCTGGAAGAAGAATATTACTGAAAAAGAGCAAAAATGAAAAAAAAATATCTGCTATCAAAAACATCTCACCTAGAAAACAGGCAAGGGAAAAATAATTTACATATCAAAAGGCTGGCAGGAGAACATGATTAAAATCAAAACAAGAATACCTTTGTTCAAGAAATCATAATAGAAAATTGCCCAGAAGTATTAGAACTGGAGATAAAAGTGTAGATTAATAGAATGGATGTCAAAGATTGAGAGTAATCCTTGGTATATGTTAGCCAGAAATATGATTTTCAAGATCCTAATTTCTCTGGTCAAAAAAAATAAAATATTCTGAGAGGCTCAGATAATATTAATAGTATATAGACCTGAATTTTGTCCTTCCTATAATATACAGATTATAATAGATGACTTTTAGGGCCCCTTCTGCTTCTATTACATATTGATGATTCTGACAATTCATGTAACTTCAGTCAAAATTGGGTCAGCTTCTGTATAGACTATAATTAAAAAATAATATATTAGCACATTAGATATCAGAAAGTAAAGAAGATGACTTTTAAGCAAGATTATACTACTTTTTAAAAAATGTAATTCTACCTAGGAAATAAAAAAGTTATTTAACACATCTGACATCTTCCAAATCTTCTGTGGAGAAAAACAGAACTGGGTAGAGGCTATGAAGGATAAATCCAAAGGACAAAAGAAATATAAAATCAATGACCAATTTTGAGTGAGTAGAGAGGGAAAAGGTCCCTTCAGAAACACCTAGTGGTCAATGTGGGGAGAAAACAGAAAAGGAGGGAGCTTTTATGGGGATCTAGGTTCAAGTTGGATGATAATCAATGGAAAAACCATATTGCTATATTTTTATCTTAGGGATGTTAAGAGAACTCATGGAAAACCATGAACATGTTAGATGAACCTCCTGTGATAAATGCAGGGAAAGATACAGCAGAGGGTTAAATAGGATAGAAGGTCCTGAATAAATTGTCATTTTCATTGCAGGAAGGAATACCCATGTTAATGACAGTGCTAGAATATTTATGAATTACTTTCCAAACTATATGTTAATATCATCTTAAAGTAGAACTGTT
Organism: Potorous gilbertii; assembly: GCA_028658325.1. Lineage (NCBI taxonomy): Eukaryota > Metazoa > Chordata > Mammalia > Diprotodontia > Potoroidae > Potorous > Potorous gilbertii. The sequence goes on along the minus strand of CM053769.1, from coordinate 473,232,879 downwards.
ATGATTCCAGGACTCTAATCACTGTAATGGTGAGTAATAAGAATAACTCATACTAATAATATTATTTTGAAATTGTGGAAAATATGCTTATTTCAAATAATTTTTAAGCATATTATTTTACTGGCAAATGTGTGTTAGTTCCTTTCAACGCTTTTACAGAAAATCAAGGGTTATATAGTTAATTAGCATTACTCAATATGATATTTATCAGATAGAAAGTGACTCAGAGCTCTGGACCTGGACTCAGGAACACCTCAGTTAAAGTTTACACTATGGTGCACTGAGCAACTCTTTTAATCTCTACCTCTATTTCTTTATCTGTAAAATGTGAATGATAGTACTACCAGCCTCCTAGGTTTGTTATTGTGAGAATCAAAAGAAGTAATGCCTATACAGCCCATTTGAAACCTTAAAGTGTGATATAAATGACCATCTATGATGATGATGATGATGATGTTTCATTGTAGTTATTTATTGATAGACTGCTGGGTAAAATAATATACTGATTATTCTCTCCATCCACATGGATTCTTTCATTGCAGCACCTCACTATAGTGGTAGCCATTAGGAAAAACAGAAGTATGTGACTAAAAGTAAGTATTATAGTTGAAAAGTCTTCCTACCTATGCATCCCTGGATCACATGAAGAATAAGAAGTAACTAGAAATTCTTTGGTTTTTCACCGGGGCATCAAGTGGAAGGGGTATTGAGAAGACCCAACCCTGTTCACATCAAACTCTTTGGAGCATATTGCAGCAACAGTAGTGGTGGTGGCAAAGGATAAGGTGGTGAAGGATGTCAGTGTCCTGGGTCTTCTGGGAAGGATGCAGCAATTTGGCGGCTTGCTCATGAACTAGACTAGAAGAGCTCAAATGATTTGCTGCTGCCCACTAGAGCAGTGCATAGGTCACATTCTAATTCCTTTCCCTCCCTTGATGTGTCCTGGATGTAGCTGCTACAAAAAAGAGAGTCACCTACCTACCTCCCTCTTGCTCCCCATTCCTTAGACCTCATTCCTTTTCCTGGACTCTACATTTTCCAAATGCCTATCATCACCACCACTGTAGCTTGTGGAGGAACATGAGGCTTAAGAGCGAGGTACCATGGTCTCCAGATGAACAGAAGTCAAAAATAGATCCTTCCCAAAATTTTCTCCCCTTAATGTGGGCATGTGAGGCAATGCTCTACTTGTCTTCCCTTTGTCATTGCTGCTGTGATCTGATCAAAGATCTTTATAGTGATCAGATGGGTATTCACACTGTCCTCCACTCAGTTGGTTGACCCTGCTTCACTATTTACTTTGAAAACAGTCTTGATCTCTGAGGGGTCCCACTATCTAATATTCACTTTCACTATGTGTTATCTGTTAAATATAAATCCACCATTCTACTGCCTGTGATCATACAAAAATGATCATGGGATTATAGCATTTACTATTTCATAGTTGGGTGCATGTAGACTACTAGACTATCAATGCAGGTTGAGTTAGATACAGATGGATCTTTGGAAGAAAAATCTTCCTGAAAACTGCCTTTGGAAGGCTAATAATTGTGAAACTTGATTTCTTTGTAGGGACTGAGAATCTCTGAATTAAATGCATATTTTCTATTGATCCCCTTAGTAATATGTCTTATAAACCTCAGAAATCTGAAATCCTTTCATTATCTAGGAAGGATTATTTTTGAGGGGAGAATGCTGTGATTTAATCAGTGTAAGGACTTCCTGGTGTGGAAACTGCCCTCAATAATGTTGACTGACTGGTTCATCTATGATTGATTATAGTCTTAGTGATTCAGTTGATTTGTTGAGATGTTTCCTCATTACATTGTTGTAAATACGTACTTTCTTTCCCATGATAGCATATAAACTCCTTGAAAGCAAGGACTATTTTATTTGTGTATTTGTATTCCCAGTACCAAGAAGAGGGTCCAGCACAGAATAGGTCTGTAATAAATGCTTTTTAATTGACTGATTGAGTTTCATGTTTCAGAGGCAAGCTTGAATCTTAGTCTTCCTGATAAACCCATCGTTTTAACGCTGAAAATTATTTTGTATTTATATTGATTCTCTTTTGCCTATCTGTGACTATATACTGAATACTAGCTCCCCAAAGGTATTTTTGATTTTGTGTCCCAGCAACTCCATAATGTCCAGAACCTAGGAAGGAACTATAACATACCTAGTGACTTATTAATTATATGTGAAGCTAGTTTAACTGAGAATTATCATTTAATTAAATAAGGGGAAAGGAGGATAAAGTGGCATTAGCCCATGGAGAAATCAGGAAAATTACCAGAGAAACAAAACTGCAGCTTACATCACTCATCTCCTGAGCAGGAAGAAAACATGTGGGAAGGGAGGGTCCAATTACAAACCAGTGGGTTGTGTCTGTCCATAAACATGAAAGGGTTGTAGGTCATTTAATCACACTCTCTAACTTTTCTCTGATTGGAGACATTACTCTATTTAACCAATTGGCTTCCATTACGTTCCTATATTTACATTTCTGGCTTATATATTTCCCACTTCTTCCCTATGTTCTCATTTTCCTTTGGTGGTACATAGAAGCACTTGACAATAAAATGAGAGAGCTTGGCCCAAAGCCAAAACAACTTTGGTTGTATGCTCCGAAAGAAAGAGTCCTCTTCACTGAATCAAGGATCTTAGAGAATTTCAAATGAGATTATGTATAAAAATATTTTATAAAGTATGATAGAACTCATTATATTTCCCCTCACACCTTCTCTTCCTCTGAACTTTGCTATTACAATCAAATACACCACTATCCTCCCAGTCACCCAGGCTCAAAACATAGGTGTCATCCTCAACTCTGTTAAACTCACTGTGCATATCCAATCCATGATGAAATTTGTTATTTGTACTACGGCATCTTTTACGTACATCTTCTTCCCTCTATATACACTTTCACTAGGCTGGGACACATCTTCGCCTCGACTATTTCAGTAGTCTGATTGGCCATCTTGCCTCTTTTGTCCCTCCTCCCCCATTCCAGTCATTCCTCCACTCAACTCCTAAAGCAATTTTCCTAAAGCACAACTCTGAGCATGTGAACACCATCTCTACACAATAAAGTCCAAGGGCTCCCTATTACTTCCAAGATCAAATATAAAATCCTATATTTTGAATTTAAAGCCCTTCACAACCAGGTTCCCTTCTACTTTTCTAGTCTTCTTACTTATGGACTATTTATGACTGACTTGTGGTGGAGCCTTCTGATCTCATATAGATCTGATCAGCCACATTTGGGCACATAGTACCTTGACCCAAACATAGTGATATCATTTTGGTCCTCTTAAAGAATGAAGAATGACAATCAACCAAGCCATCTTACTCTTTGTTCCCCTTCCAACTCCACACTTTTGCACTGCCTGTCCCTCTTTCTTGGAACTGTCTCCTTCCTAACCTCTTTCTCATGGTTTCCTGACTTCCATTAAGACTCAACTCACATTCTACCTCATGCAAGAGGCTCTTCCTGGTGTCTCACTTCTACCGCTGCACATACTAATGCCATTCCTTTGATGTTAACTTCCATTTACACTGTATCGATCTTTTATGCATGTACACACACACATATATCTATATGTATATACATATATATGTAGTTATTTTTGTTCAGTTATTTTATTTATATCTGAGTCTTCATGATCCCACTTGGGGTTTTCTTGGCAAAAATTCTGGAACGGTTTGCTGTGTCCTTCTCCAGTTCATTTTACAGATGAGGAACCTGAGGCAAACCAGAGTTAAGTGACTGATCCAGGCTCATACAGCTAGTAAGTGTCTGAGCCTAGATTTAAATTCAGGAAGATCAAGACTTCCAAAATTTAGGCCCACGATTCTATCCACCTTGATACCAAAGTGGCCTATACCTAGCTTTTTTATGTATATTTATAGAGAACTGCATATTGTTCCTTATTTTAGATGTGAGTTTTTTGAGATCAGAAACCAAATTCTAGCTGTTGTTTGTAACTTCTGTACTTAGCAAAATGCTTCTTCCATAGTATATTTATTGACCTTAGTTCATTGGCCTTAGTTTAGATTATCATGATTATTTATAATATGTTATTGTCAGTGGTTTCTGTATTTCACTTGATCTGTGATTTCATCAATGTGAGTATTCCCTTCAGTTTTGCCACCTTACTCCCTTCTAGATAAGTCCTCTCCTTGTCTTCCCATAAATCAACCAATTTTCCAGAATCAATTTTTAAGCTTCAGCAGTTTTCTTGCCCTTGTAATCAGATGTAGTCATTCAAATAGTAGATGAACATTTATTAAGTACCTCCTATATGCTAAGCACTGTGCTAAACATTAGGAGATAGGAAAACCAACCACATGGCTTATCATCTACCTCTTGGTTTCTGCGGCCTTTAAGAGACACAAAGACTATTTAGACACATCTTATTAAGAGATCAAGAAAAGAAAATACATGCTCTAGTTGGCAAACATTTATTTCAGTTTCTTCCTCTGTAAAATAATAATCCTTTTTAGGAACTTTAATGACAAAGTTTTCATGAAGAAAGTACTTTGCAGATTGTATGGCCCTATTGAAATATATGGTTTCACTACCACGGCCACCACCGCTTTTGCTTTTGTTATTTTTACCATCGACTGAAAACTAAATGGACATTTAAGGTGACGTAGTTCCAAACTCTTCATCTGGCAGAGAAGGAAACAAATCGGAAAAGTTGTCACTTGTTTATCATCACAAAGCAAGTAAATCAGAAGCCCAAGTCTTCAGATACCAGATCCAGAATGTTAATGAAAGATTTTTTTTCTGACAAACAATGTTGTGTAATTTCATTGTATATAGGTAGCTAGATGGTTTGGAGTAAGGAAGATCTATGTTCAAACGCAGCCTCAGAGACTTAATAGCTGTATGATCCTGGGTAAGTCACTTACTTCGGGATGCCTTCGTTTCCTCACTTGTAACATGCGGATGATGATAGCATCTACCTTCTAGGCTGGTTGTGAGTATCAAGTGAGATAATATCCATAAAGTACTTAGCACAGTGCCTGGCAGATAGTGAGCTCTGTAGAAATATTTGTTGTTATACGATCATCATCATTAATCCTATAGTAATGGAAACTAACATTTACAAAACACTTTAAAAATTGTCCAGTGCATTATACTGAGCCACAGAATCTGATTTTGAATCTCATTTCTGCCATTTAATTTGAACCTGTGTGATTTTGGGCAAATTACTTTACTTGGGCCTAAGTGATCCTATCTGTAAAATAAGTAGATTGGACGAGATTACTTATAAGTTCCTATCCAACTCTGTATCTAACATTTTATGATTTCTCTCCCAAAAGTTGTAGATACTCTAGGTATAATTATATATAACCATTTTATACATATGGAAATTAAGATCAAGAGGTGAAATGATTTGTCTACAATTACATTTGGAGTAAACGTATAAGTTCATGTTCAAAATCACAGAATTTAAGAGTAGAAAACTGCAGTAGTGAACTTAGTAGGACTACTTAGTAGTAGTTCATGTTGAGTCATTTGAGTTGTTGAGTCTGACTCTTTGTGACCCCATTTGGTGTTTTCTTGGCAAAGATATTGAAGGGCTTTGCCATTTCCTTCTCCGACTCATTTGACAGAAGAGAAACTGAAGGAAACAGGGGTGAGTGACTTGCCCAGAGACACACAGGTGTGGTAAGTGTCTAAGATTAGATTTGAACTTGGAAAAATGTGTCTTCCTGATTCCAGGGCCAACATTCTAAGTACTATGATGCCACCTAGCAGTCATCTAGTATAATCTATATGTGGAAGAAATCCTCAGCATAACATCTGAAAACTGTTGTAACAGCAAGCAAAGTGGGATTTTTTATTTTCTTTTTGCAGTTCAGTTTGCCAGGATCAGGTTAAATTGTGAACATCTAAAGGTTCAATCTCCTTTAAACCCTGATAGTTCACAACTGTGCTGAGTCATGTAGGTTTCATACCTACTGATTCTGAGCCAATCAGGAACCAAGTCTGTTATATATACTAGAAGGTTAAGTTGTTACTTTGGGGATTTACTTATAAAAAGGATGTTGTGATTCTCTGGTTGAGACTCTGAGTGGCTATTAAGTTCAATCCCCCAACTGCTCATATGTAAAGGCTCTCTTGATCTAACAGTGTATGTTGTTTGGTTGCTTGGTTGGTTGAAAGAGGGCCAGAATGACATCACCATAATAAAGTGAAGTTCCAATATGTAGGACTGTGGCTGATCAGACAAATATGAGCTCAGAATGCTCTACCACAGATAGTCCATGTGAACATTTGGGGTAGTTACTTCAGACTTGTGCATCCTACATTTCCTTTGTGCTGTTTCAATTCTGGTTTGCTCATAAAGCACAGCACTTTTTCCTGATGTGGGCTTACCATGCTCAGTGGTCCTGTGCCAGTATCTCCATGTCACACAATCAAATCCAAAGTTCTTGAGAGTGTCCATGAATTGCTTCTTCTAACCACCATGCAATCGCCTGGCCCATGAGAGTTCTCCATAAAATAGTCTTTTTGGCAAGCACACATTTTGCCTTTGAACAACATGACAATCTATCAGAGTTGCACTCTTTGAAGCATAGTTTGAATGCTTGGGAGTTCAGCTTGAGCAAGGACTTCAGTGTGTGGTACCTGCCAGGTGATCCCTAAAATCTTCCTAAGACAGTTCAAAGAGAACCAATTCAGTTTCCTGGCATGGCACTGGTAGACTGTCCATGTTTCACAGTCATGCAACAATGAAGTCAACACAATGATTCTGTAGACCTTCAATTTGATAGTCAGTCTAATATCTCTTCTGTCCCAAACTTTTCTTTGGAGCCTCTCAAACACTGAGCTAGCTCTGGCAATGCATGCATCAACCTCATTGTCAATGTGTACATCCTTAGAAAGTATCCTACCAAGATAAGTGAACTTATCCACAGCATTCAAAGCTTCTCCATTTGTTGTAACCCATGCTTCCATGTATGGATGGTGTGGTGGTAGCTGATGGAGCACCTTTATTTTCTTGGTGCTGATTATTAGGCCAAAATCAGGATAGGCAGCAGAGAATTGATCCATACCTTGTTGCATCTCAGCTTATCTCAGCTTCAGAGGCTGCATTGAGGGCACAATCATCTGCAAACAGAAAATCATGTACCAACAGTCCTTCTGATTTGGTCTTGGCTTGTAATTTTTTCAAATTGAAGAACTTACCATCAGTACAGTAGTTGACCTTTATGCCCTGTTCATCCTCATTGAAAGCATTTGACAACATGGTTGAAAACACCATGGTAAAAAGAATGGGAGCAAGCACACAGTCCTGTTTCACTCCATTGGTGACTGGGAAGGCACAAGAGCATTGTCTACTATCCAGAACCCAGGCAAACACATCATCATGAAATTGATGTACAATTCTGATGAACTCCTCTGGGCAACCAAATTTTGGCATACTTTTTCTTAAGGCCTCAAAACTAACAGTGTCAAAGACCTCGGTGAGATCTACAAATATTGTGTACAGACCTCTATTCTGCTCCTGGCATTTATCCTGGAGTTGGTGGGCAGCAAACACCATATAGACTGTTCCCCGGCCCTTTCTGAAGCCACACTTCAGAAAGGTATAGGGTGTAGATATAGGGTGTGTTCAGGGAGGACCAGTACTTCTGGTATGATGGCTGCTGAGCCCTTTTTGTGTTTCTTTACACCTTTGGTGTCTACCTGTTCCTCTCAACACTCACCTGTGGCTCCAAGAAGCTGGAGCATGCTTAGCAGCCACATCCTAGAACATATGTAAAGTATATAACAACATTGCTTCAATACAGGCAGTAACCTGAAGGTAGCTTCTCTACCTTCCCTATTCTTGTAGAGGGCAGCACCATCTTCTCGGTTGCTTGGGTTTGTAACCCTGGCATTATCATGGATTTCTCACAACTTTCATCCTTTGTAACCATGTTACTTCCAAGGCCTGGCACTTTCACCATTATAAAATCTCTTGAATATGCCCTCTTCTCTCTTCTGATATTGCTCCCACTCTGCTGTAGGTCTTTATCATCTTGCACTTGGACTACTACAAGAGACTGCTAGTAGGGCTCCCTGCCTCCAGTTTCTATCCACTTTGATTCATTGTCCATTCAGCCATTAAAATGAATTTTCTAAAGTAGAGCTTGGACCATGTCACTCCATCCCCAACTCAATAAACTCCAGTTGTTGTCTATCACATTCAAGATCAAATACAAAATCCTCTGTTCAAAGGCCTTCATAAACTATCTCACTCCTATGTTTCCAATCTTATTTGCTTCCCATCAAATGGTTTTTGATCCAGTGACACTGCCCTCCTGACCAATTCAGAATAAATCTCTCCTTTCTTTGACTTTGGGCATCTCTAGCTGTTTCTCATGTCTGGATACTCACAAATACACTCTCTCACACACAAAGATATATATATATATATGAAAGAAAGAGAGTTTCTTTTAAGTCCCAATTAAAGTCCCATCTTCTACAGGAAGTCCTTTTCTAATCCCTCTAGTTCTTTCCTTCTGTTAACTATTTACTACTTAAAATTTATATAGCTTGTTTGTACACATTATTTGCTTATTGTCTCCCCCATTAGGTTGTGATTTACTTGAAAGAAAGAATGCTTTACCTCTTAAAAAATAACTTTTATCTTCAATGAGGGGGAAAAACTAAAAATTGTTCTAATCATCTTCAGTCATAAAATGATCAAAATGAAAAGAAGTAATAGATTAAAATATGTTTGAACTGATTTGGGCCATCATGTACACATTTTAAGTAATTCAATTATGAAAGTTAGACAGTAAGCATATGGAGCAAAGTGGAAGGGTGTAATTGATTGTCAAAAGTGGCTATGATGTCGAAAATACGATGATGTTTAAGAAAAAATATTCTCAGCATATAATGACATGAGGCACAACTACAAGTTGAAACAAAAATCAAAGGCTTTTGAACATTTGATGTGTTAATTTCTACATTTATTTGTTTCAGCTACAATTTGTTTCTACCGTAGGTATGGCATTGTGCTTTCAGTTAGATTCTAACTTAGAGATTCTTAATATTCACGATCTATATCCCCTCCCTCCCCTCTGTAGAACACATCAAAACTCCAATGTATGAAAATGTAATGCCTTGGAATTTTGCTAAATTTTCTTCCTGGCTTTCAGGGGAACTTTGATATGTTTGAATCTGTCTGCTGAAACACCAATAGAAAGAGGAAGAAAGGAACTGATATCGTTCTTTTCAAGGCTTTCCCTAAGACATTCTCTACCCTGTCAAGGTCTTTAAAATAAAGTTCCACTCCTACCCTGGACCTTCAACCCTAAGCTCTTTCTCTCTGACTGTATGACTCCTGCCAGTATCTCCATTAAAGAAGGGCACCTGGGTGGGTAGGAGTCCAGATGGTGGAGTAAAGGTAGAGACTTGTCTGAACTCTCCCCCAAACCCCTCCAGAAACCTTTAAATAATATCATAAAACAATTCCTGGAGCAACAGAACCCACAAAATGATGAGACGAAATTATTTTCCATCCAAAGACAACTTAGAATTTCAACAGGAAAGGTCTGTTGCACCTGAATGAGAGTGAAGTGCAGGGGAAGAGGAGCCTTGGTAACTATGCCAAGGCAGAAAGGAACAAGAGTATTTGTACCTGCAGGAGAACAAAGGATATGGTCACAGTTTTAGGGCCAAGAGAAATGCTAGTACTCGCAAATATAGGGGAATAAATTTCCTTCCTGAGTAAAGAACAGAGCTTGAACCAGAAGAGCCGTGACAACACTTTTTCTTGGACCATACAACCTTGGAAAAACTGAAAACTTACAGAACCCCAGAACTAGCTCTCAAAACAGCCACACACACACACACACACACACACACACACACACACATATTGTGATAGTGCTTTCCACATTCCAGGAGCAGAGTCCAATGTTAACATAAAGTTAAAAGTAAAGATGTCAGGAAAAATGAGCAAGTACAACAATAAAAATGAATTACTCACAGGTAGACTGATTGAAAATAATAAAATTGACTACTTAAATTTATTTATTTGAGATCATACCAATAAAACTACCGAAATTATTTTATAGAGCTAGAAAAATTTAAAAAAATTCATTTGGAAGGAGAAACAGTCAAAAAACTCACTTTAGAAAAAAATGAAGAAAGGTGACCTAATAATACCAGATCTCAAACTATATTATAGAGTGGTAATCATTAAAACAATCTGGTAATGGTTAAGAATAGAGTGGTGGATCAATGGAGTAGACTGAGTACACAATCTGAAGTAATAAATGACTATAGGAATATAGTAGTAGAGAAACCCGAAGATCGAAGTTTTGCGGACATGAACTCTCTATTTGACAAAAATTGCTGGAAAACTAGAAAGCAGTTTGGTAGAAACTAGGTATAGACCAATTATCTCACAATATATACCAAGATAAGATAATGTATACCCAACATGGGTGCATGATTTAGACATAAAATGTGATAACACAACCAAATTAGGGGAATATAGAAAATTTTAGCTGTCAGGGTGGAATGTATGACCAAATAAGAGATTGATAGGATTATGAAAAGTAAAATGGATGATTTAAAATACATTTAATTAAAAAAAAGGTTTTTACATAAACAAAACTAATGCACCCAAGATTGAAAGGAAATCAGAAAAATGGGCAAGGAATAGTTATCATTTTTACAGTAACTTTCTCTGAGAAAAGTCTCATTTCTCAAATATTTAGAGAATCGCATCAAATTTATAAGAAAATGTATCATTACTCAATTGACAAAAAGTCAAAAGATATGACTAGGCAGTTTTCAAAAGAAGATATCCAACTTATCTGTAATCATATGAAAAAAATTCTCTAAGTCACTGTTGGTTAGAGAAATGCCAATTAAAAAGGCTCTGAGACACATCTCACACCTATCATATTGGCTAATATGATAGAAAAGGAAAATGATAAATGTTGGAGTGTATGTGTAAAATAAGAACCCTGATGCACTGTAGGTGGAGCTGTGAATTAGTCCAATTATTCTGGAGAATAATTTGGAATTTTGCCCAAAAGGCTATAAAACTGTGCATAACCTTTGCCCCAGTCATACCTATACTACATCTGTACTCCAAAGAGATAAAAAAAATGAAAAGGACCTATATTATATGCATAAAATATGTTTACACCTCTTTTGTGGTGGCAAAAAATTGGAAATCAAAGGGATGCCTATCAATTTGAGAATGATTGAAAAAGTTGTGTATGAGTGTGATGGAATAATGTTGTGCTTCAAGAAATTATAATCAGGAGGCAGAAAAACCTGGGAACACTTGTATGAATTCATGGAAAGTGAAGTGAGCCAAACCAGGAGAACATTGTTACAAGTAACAATATTGTAGGATGATCAACTGTGAATGATTTACGTGTTTTGATCAATACAGTGATCCAATATGGTAATCATCTTGTATTTTCTCCAAATCTAATCATTTTCACTGCTTTCACAGAACTATATGAGTATATTTTATATATCATTTTCTGTATATATGATTTTCTGTAGAGAATATAATGCATTGTAAGGGTATGGAACTGTTTATTTTTGTCAATGTGTCCTAGGATGTACAAGAGTTTCTAAAACACAGTAGGAACCTAATTAAAGTATACTAATTTAAAAGCAAAGAAAGAAAGAAAAATTATATCCACCTCCAGAGAAAGAACTTATGGAGTCTGAATGCAGAATAAAGTGTTTTTCATTTAAAACATTTTCTTACTTTTATGCAATGTGGATAATATAGAAATATGTTTTGCATGATTTCACATGTATAATTGATATCATATTTCTTCCTTCTAAATGGATGAAAGAGGAGAGTAAAGTGAAAACTAGCCTTTTTTTAAAAAAAACTGAAAATTAAAATAAACAACTTTTTTTTTACACAATGCTATGGTTGTAGAGAAGGTGCCAGTACTGCTCCCCATTGGGCAATGAAATCTCACTTTTGTGTTAAAATAAAAATAACATGATGCAGATAGACTAAAAATGATATTGAGTTTAAAAGTACCAATGTTAAATACCATTTAGATATATGACTTTATACTTATTCTGATTTCAAATTTGCTTTTCATTTCTTGTATAGTTTATTTTAGATTGTACTTTTCAGAAACTTTTTTTTGTTTTATTCAGAACTAAATTCTGTTTTATATACTTTAATAATCTCCAGATTCTTATTACTGAGACATTTGACATAAGCTAACATTTGTCAGCAAATTAAATAGCTTGAAATCTCATTTTAGCCTTTTTTTAGTATGTTTTCAGTTAACGAACATTTAGCTTTTCTCTCTGAGAGAAAGACAGAGATACAGATAGGATGACAGACAGAGACAGAAAAAGAGCGAGAGCGAGAGCGAGAGAGAGAGAGAGAGAGAGAGAGAGAGAGAGGGAGGGGGAGAGGGAGAGGGAGAAGGAGAGGGAGAGAAATTTCCTGTACTAAATATGTATAGTAAAGCACAAATCAAATTTCCACATTGGTTTTATGCAAATTTAAAAAGTTCAGATATCAAAGGACTGATTTTTTAGTCACAGATCATTGCATGAAAACATGGCTTCTGCTAATAGCTACCTATATTTTGGGGTCCAGCTCTTGAATCTCTGTGGGCCTCCGTGTACTAATCAATAAAATCAAAGGGTTTCACTCATTGGCCTCTGAGGTCCCTTCAGTCTCTGGCTCCATTATCCTATTTCCAAAGTCTACTTTAAAGACATTGAATTATTAGTCTTACTCATTTCAAATACACTTTTAATTCAGCATAAGAGTGTAATAGTGTATAGTGTAATAGTGTAATAACTGGCCATAAGAGTTGATTCCTATCATTTCAACAAGAAGATTCCTTCAGGGGGATTATATCTTTCAGTAATAGTAGATTTACTTGGTTAATTTTTTTCTTTAAATTCTTAGGTAATTTTGAATTTCCATGTGTTATCCTTGTAATGCCAAGAGACTGAGGAAAGTCTCCTGCTCATTGGATGGACTTTGGCATCATTTTCTTCCTCTATGGAATGAGGAAGTTGGTTCAATAGCTATGAAGTCCTTTCCATCTTGAGTTCCAACTCAATAGTTTATAAACATAATCTCATTAGAGATTTTACCTCCCTTTTCTTTTTCCCTGCAGGGATTCTATTTGCACTGTCTATATTGAAGTACTTCCTCCAAATAACCAAAGTCCTCCCCGCTTCCCACAACTGATGTACAGCCTTGAAGTCAGTGAAGCTATGAGGATTGGGGCAGTTTTATTGAATCTCCAGGTAAGAAGTTTGGTATCCATGTAATAACCTATTGCTCCAGAATGAGAGGCAATGGTTTATGGTGCTTCATAGGCAATAGATGGTAATCTAGAGAAAAAGAAACAAAATACTTGGCTTTGAATATAAGCATTTGTTTTTACTTGACTGATCTCCTCAAATCACTTATCTTCTCTTGGCCTCAGTTTATTTGTCTGTAAAATAAAAGGACTCTATCGAATGACTGCTTAATTCTTTTATAGCTCTATATCTTTGATTCCGTGACCTGGGAGTTTTAAGGAACTGTTATATGTCCATAGCTTTTAAAAAATGTGAAAGTGCATTGACTCACATTGAATGGAAATTCAGCCCTGAGAAGGGATCTGTAATCATTTGGGTGAAGGGTTTTGAAGTGATTTCTCTCTGCTGATTGCGGCTACTGTCAAACTGCTCCAATCAGCAGGGGTCTGCTGCAGTCACTGCAGGAAAGAACACAGGGTTTGTAAAAACAAATATTTTGTATTGCACAAGGGTTACTGTCCTTCATGTTTAAAGGCATTAGGGCTGTCGGTCATTTCTGAACCAGGATTTCTTTGTACCATAATGTTCACATTAAATGCACCATAAAAATTATAGAAAAGCTGGCCCACTGAGGAAAACCTATATCCATTCCATTCTTTGCTGTAGCTGATTACATCTGGATCTCAGAGTTCTCCATCAGTGAAATGAGAAGTTTGAATTACATTCCTTCCCTTAATACTGTTTGTTCTATGATCTCCCAGCTCTGACATTATATTCAGTCTTCTAAGGACCCTTTTAACTCTTTCATTCTCTGCAGTCTCTATTTTTCACCTCTACTGTTTTACTACCCCTTAAAATCCTTCCTTTGGTTCAATTCTTTCTTTCTTTTTTCTTCCTCCCTCCCTCCCTTCCTTTTCCTTTCCTTTTTATTTTTCTTCCTTCATTTCTTTCTCTTTTCCCTTTCTTTCCCTCTCCTCTCCTCTCCTTTCATTTCCTGACTGTGGCTCCTTGTCTCACCTGAGTAGGAAGTATACAGGTCAGTCACAGCACACCATCCAATAAATATGAAAACCTAAGATTTAACCTGCTTCATTTAGCTTCCTGGTATGGCTTCTCTCTCCTCAGGCAACCTCATAGTCCTGTATTCCTGGGTTGGGAGGTTGAGGGATTCACTATATTAGTGTTAGACTTATTTTTGAAATTTGATCAACTTAACCCACCTCAGCTTGGAAGCATCCTCATGCCCAACTTGGTTCAAAGTTCTTTTTTTTCCTGAGGATTCTTCCAGCTCTGACATTGCATATTCTAAGATCCCTTCCTGGTTCTGACATCTTTTATTCTAAACCCCACCTCTCACAGCTCTGACATTCTATATTCTTTCATCTAAAATTTTTTCAGACTTTCACATTCGTTATGCTGATATAAGTTCTAGCATTGTTTTCTTAAGTTTCTTCTGGCATTCTATGTTCTAACGACCATCCAACTCTTCAAAACCTAAGGTAGCTTCCTGTCCCTCCTAGATCTAGCATTCTGTGTTCTAAGTGTCCTCCTAAGTCTTACATTTAGCTTTCTAACATCCACTCCAGATATAACATTTGATATTTCAATGATTCTTTGATCTTTTCCATTCTATGTTCAGAATGGAGATATCTGGAGATGTCTCTGGATATAAAGATACATTTAGAGTTAGAGATCTCTAAGTCCTACATCTTATCTCCGTATCCAGAGATATGTGTGTGTGTGACACACACATATACACATACACACATATTTCTAAAGATAGTGATAGAATTTATATCTAGATCTCTAGAGATTTAGATGTAGGCATAGATCTATAGTTTCTCTCTCTCCCTTTCCTTGACTGTCAAATATTAGGAAACTGCAATCAAAGACTTTTTGAGTCTAAGTATTTTCCTTATTTTACCCAACACCTTGATTGGTACTAAGTTTGGGCTTGTTTTTTAATGAATATTATAAATAAATGAATGAATGAATGCACACACACACATATATACATATGCATGTATACATACACCTATATCTATCTTTAGATATACTAAACAAAAGGAAAAGTCAATTGAGGAAAAGATTCACTGATATGTGCCATAAAGTCATTGGTTTCCTAAAAGCCTTTCCAGCCCCTGCTGTGCACATGTGAGACAACGGATTTAAGAGTGTAGGATCTGAGAAAATAATTGTCCTTAACCCCAAAGTTAAGAGTGTTTCTGGTTCCTGGGGAGCTTTTTTCAGACAAAGCACATGGGAGGCAGAATCATCCCAACCCCTATGAGGGCCTGTTCATGTAGCTCCAATACGTACAAATCTTCTGTGCCTTCCTGTTGCCTGCAGAATGAAGGACAAACTCCTTTGCCTGGATTTCAAGGCCTTTAACAATCAGACTTTAACCCCACTTTGCAGCCTGATTTTAGGGGACCCTTCAATAGTACCCTAATCATTTCTGTAGTCCCCCTCTCTCATTGCGTTCACTCAAGGGTAGAAACTACTCACAGACTCCAAGACTCCAAGGTGGAAACTACTCACAGACTCCAAGGTAGAGATGAGAGGGACTTTAGAGTTTCATCTAGGTCAACACCTTCTTTCACATCTGAGAAAACAGAGACCCAAGGAGTTATGTTACTTACTCAAGCTTCCAAGAGTGCTAAGGGACAGAATCAGGATTAGAGCTCAGATACTGTTTCACCAAACCCAGTATCCCTTCCTTTTCACCACTTTCTCTCTTCTGCCATGCCTACTGACCTCTTTCTCCTCCTTCAAGGGTCAGTGTAGGTGCCATTTCTTCCCTGAAGCCTTTCCTAATCCTCTTTTTTGAAACTATATTTCCCCCTTGAGATTTTCCTAAATTACTGTCCCAGTATCTGTTCTGTGGCTCATCACAATTTATGTGCTTCTTCATTTATGTGCTCCACCCCCACTTCTAATAGATGGTAAGCTCCTTCAGAATAAGGGCTACATATGTATATCTTACTGCCTTGGTCATAGTAGGATCTTAATAAATGTTTGTTAAATTGAATTCAAAGAATGTAATAGAGCATGTTAATAAATGTCAAAATTAAAATAGTGTTTTGCAAAGCACTTTAAATATATTATCTCATTGAATAGTCCATCAACGAACATTAAATTAAGTAGCCTACAATGTCCTGGGCACTATGATAACTATTACAGATACAGATATAAATATGAAAAAAAAGATTCCTTCAAAGTACTTACATTTTAATGGGGGAAGATACTGTACAAAAAGGAAGCTGAAGGTAGGGGGATGGGAAAGGTAACCAGCAAGGTTCAGGTGGGACATGAAGCACTAGTCTCCCCTTTCCCCTCCTGAAATTGAGGTTTTTTTGAACTCATCATCCACCTTCTGAGCAGAGGGTAGAGAACTGTGAGTCCCAGGGCTGATTCTGTCTTGCTTAATGATGAAGTTTCTTAGGAGAATGGTCCAGCAATCCAAACTGTTAGACTTCATAATCACCATATTAGTAAGTGCTGTTTTTATTTTCATTTTATAGATGAGGCAACTGATGTTGTAGAGGTAGAAGGGACTTGCCCAGGTTCACACAGTAATGAGGCCCTGGATTCAGAGCTAGAGGGCATGAAGGCAACTCTAAGCTCTAACACTTGTAACTTGAGTGACATCAGGTGAATTCCTTCACCTCTCTGGATTGTAGAGTCCTGTCTTTGAAAAAAAGAGAGGGTTGAATCACATGACTCAAAGATCTTCTTTCATAAGCCTATTAATTGAACACAGAAATTTTATGTATAATATAAATTATATATATATATATGTGTGTGTGTATGTATGTATGTGTAGATATGTATGTGTATGTACAACATAATTTAATATATACAGAAATCTCATAGTTTTTCTTCCAATTGCCACAAGCCACAGGGTAACCCATTGTAAAGAGGGCAAGATTTGGAGGAAGTAAGGAAGAAAGTGGGTCTCAGTCCACACCAGGACACTTACAAACTGTGGGACCCTGGGGAAGTCATGAAATCATAGCTTTGTAAGGTAGGAAGGAACCTCATTGGCCGCTTAGTCCAACCTTTACCTGAAAAATAATTCCCTCTACAACATACCAACCTGTGTTTGAATACATGTAGGATGGGCTATTCCACTCCTTCCTGACACAATCCATCCCCCTTTTGGACATCCCTGTTTCTCCCCTCCTGTCAAGACTAAGTTTAACTTTCTGTTCTTCTCCATTCTGTGTCTCAGTTTTCTTGTTTGTAAAAAGGATAAGCCATTACTTTCACTACATGCTTTGAAGTCTTGGTCTGGAAAAAAAAACTACCATGTTATCTTAAGATAGTATAAAAGTGAATTCAGAAAGCAGTAGAAAACCTATAATAGTTGTATAATCCTAATGAAAGGAGGTGAGTTGAAAGAAAATCCTTTACCCCAGACATAGTGTCTATGGTGCTGAAGCTAAGAAAATAGTTAAGATGACATGTCTATTGAACCTTTGTCCTCTTTGTGGAAAGAAGAGAAAGAGTGATGATTGCAGCTGGATGCTTCTATTAAGAAGAGCCAGGAGAGCTTATCAAGTCATTTTTTGGGGGCCACCAAGTACCCACTGTCATTCACAAGCCATTGAGATTAAATTTGAACCAGTGACCCCCAAGTCGAAAAGCTTCTATCAAATTACTCATCCAGAGACCTTGGATAATAGGCACCATTAGAGGTACTGAGAGCTGCCTGGAGTAAAGACCCCCAGGCTACTTTGTCTAGCCCCTGCTGCTGTCACCCTCAGACTCATCACTGGTCCATTTAGACCATCAGTGGTTATGGGACTTTGTTTTCAAAAGGAGGGAGGGAGGGATAGGCTGGGACTCTTTGAAAGAAAATCAAAGTGCTTATTTTGGAAGAATTGTGAGTATTTTCTTTTTCTATTTTTCCCTTAATGTTCTATCTCACAGAAACACATACATACACACATATACACATGTGTGCACACACATGTGTCCCTATTTAATCCCAGAAAATGGTTTTGGTCTGTTTGATTTTCTTCCCTGTAACATACATAGTGTGCCCTAACTGTGGTGCCCAGGGAATAATGGCTTCCTGCTGAGCACCACAGCATCAGCTGCCTGACTTCTCAAAATGGGTGACCCTGCAGAGCAGAGTCTGGTGAGATTTTTCTCTTTCAGACATCTCACTTTTAACACTATAGCAGCAGAATGAGAAGCCTGTGACCAGAGGGTCACCCTCAAAATGAGGAAGACCTGAATTCAACTCCTGTCTGACACAGGAAAATAGGATCATGAATGTAGGCCTGGATGAAGAAAAAACAATCATCTAGTCCAGCCCTCTCATTTTTACAGATGAGGAAACTGAGACTGAAAAAGGCTCAATGGTTTGTCTATAGTTATATAGGTAGTAAAAAACCCAGGTCCTCTGATTTGAGAGCCAGTGAGCTTTTTTTTTTTTCACCTCCCCCTTTGGCTATACTCCCCTGTTACGGATTCAGAGTTTAATGTAATTTGCCCCCTAAGGAACTGACATTTCCCTGGGAAGCAGCTGCATGTGACCAAAGCTCCAACATACAGGCATTTAAGACCAAAGAGACTTATGGGGTCAAAGGAGAGATTTGAAAAACTCACTCGAAAAAGTTGAGGAGGGAGAGCAGACTTTCAGTTGAGCGGATAGGGGTAGGAATTGGGAAATATTTCAAGGATGAGGAGGAACCTGACTTGTACTTTGGCCGTTTTCTGGGACATGGAGGTGGCATTTGTCCTAAGCACTTTAGATACATGTGTAGATTTTCACCTCCGTACATTTCTTCCCTTCTCCCCATCTAAAGGTCTAGGTCATACTCAACCTACTCCTAATAAGAAAATCACTGAGCCTACAGAGTTAAGTAGTCATGTTGGGAGAATGGGATGCAGGAGAGTAGTTTTGATTGGTTGGAGATCTAACATATTACCTTAAAAGAGGAGTTTTGAAGGCACCTAAAGGGGGAGATAGGAGAGGGAAAGAAAGATGAAGGTCATGCCTAAAAAGGTGTTTTAGCTCCAGATACAAGCAGCTCATCTGGTTCATAGTTGTCAGATCTCCCCTTTCAGAATCTTCTGATTCCGAGATTCCTCCTTCTCCTTGAAATCTTCCCTCATTCGCCCCCTCATCTTCCAGGATAAAAGTCTGCTCTCCATCCTCACATTTTCCTAGTGAATCTTTCATATCTCTCCTTTGCCCCCATCAGACCTGTTGGTCTTATATGCATGTATGCTGGAGCTTTGCTCATGTGCAGCTCTGCTTCCCAGGAGAATGTCAGTTCCTTAAAGGCAAATTGCATTTCCTTTATCATCTTTACATCTCTAGCACATAACTCAGTGTTTTACATGCTGTGGGACTTAATACATGTTTGGTGAATTAAATTACCAAGGATTTGTTTATGGGCCTGAAGAGATGAGTAGGAAATGTTATGTTCAGGCCTTTAAGTTTAAGGTTGACTCTTCCAGTGGTCATTGTGGAATAAGGCCCTGCCAGAGTCAACACATATTACTTTAGCAGAGTTCTGGCTGTTAAAAATGTTTTCTTTTCTTACTGCCAGTCCTTTGTTATTCATGAAAATACAGAAGTATTTGCTGAATGTCTGAGCCAGTAACACTGTAAAACTTATATTTAGTCACCACATTCTCCTTTTATCTTAGATGTCTAAGCTGATTGACCTTCTCTGAAAGAGTATCAACTTTTCCTTTTTCACTCTCATGTTGGTAATTCTGTGGATCAATAATATAGTCCTGAGAAAAATCACAGAAATGCAAGTGCTTAAAACATAGGGGCTTCATAACTGCTACTTACCTAAGTGACTATGAGGAAGAAGATTGTACGTACTTCACGTGGTCTACCTTGGCTACTAGAAAACAATGGTCCTTGTATCCAGCATGAACTTGTATGCAGGGAAAGAAATTAATTATGTGATTTTCTATTTCTCTGGTGCCTTTGTCCTCTGACGGAAAGAACATTGGATAAGGAGTCCAGAGACCAGTATTTGTGATTTGTGTCTAGCACAGTCTCATAGAGTGATTCTGGAGATGTCACTTTGTTGGTCATCCTTTGATCGATTCTTCTCTTTCTCATTTCTCCATGGCCCTCAGTGGTTCAAGAGCAAGAAAGAGGAAACCTTGTACTGTTATGGTGCTTAATTGTGTCTATCAAGCCCCCAGTAAAAGATATGTATATCATGTATATATATACATGTGTACGTCTCTATATTTGTATGTGTAGATATGTGTGTATATGTGCATGTATGCATGCATACACATATACACACACATATATACATATATATATATTTCTTATAGGGCGCATATCCACATCTATCTGTCTATTTATTTAATACAGCTAGGTGGTACAGGGGATAGAGTGACAGAGTGATGAATTTGGAGTCCAGAAGACCTAAGTTCAAATTTGGCCTCAGGCACTAGCTGTGTGACCCTAGGCAGAGTTTCCTTATCTGTAAAGTGAACTGGAGAGGCAAATGGCTAACCACTTTAGTGTCTTTGCCAAGAAAACCTCAAATGGAGTCATGAAGAGTTAGATATGATTGAATATATACTTATATATGTATGTATGTGTGCACATGTACATGTGTACTTGTATACGTATGAGTATGTGTGTACACACATGGATATAAAGATAAGAATTGGCCTCAGTACATGATGGGTGGTCCATTCCTTCTAAGATGTTCCACTCCCTTTTCAATCGTATAAACCTACATATCTGCTCTTAAAGTTATGAGGAAGCAGATTTGGTGCACAGAGTAACCTGGCTCCCCCTTCCTCAGGACACGAATCCCTCATTTAGGTTATGTCTTCCATTTCTAACTTGTGCAGTCTCAGCAGTATCACTGCTCCCTCATCACTCCTCAAATATCGCTCATACCACCATACTAAAGGTCCCACTTCAGTTGTAACTCGCATGTTCTCTTACCCATTCCAGGCTTAGTTTCTATTGCCAGGTTAATAATTTGAGATTGCCTATTTTCTTCCTCAGTTCAGGTGATGGTCTTGCTAATTATTTTTGGCTGATGTCACTGAGGTAGTTGACAGTGGTCTCTAGAGAAATATTTTCTCTTTGATGGGTTCCTGCAGCCACGAATCCCATAAATTTGATTTTTCTCTTGAGAAAGACTCCTATCAGTTCAATCTGAACATTAGCACATCATCCTAAGCTCCCAGGACCCAATCGTTATTTTTACCCTCCAGGCTCAGCTTTTCCTTGACTCATCAATCCCAGTAAGGTAGTAGCTTTGTGATTCCTTATTTCATTGCAAATCCTCCTTTATATTCCGCAATCTCCTGACATAATTTACTATTCAATTTCCTTGTCCCTAAAATTAGTGGCCAGGACTAGGATATCTGTATTGTCCCTTCTAGGTCTAAAGTTTGTTCTTTGGTTCTTCTGGTCCAATTTTATCATTTTTTTTAGGTCAGAGAATTTTAGGAGAGACAGTGTTATCAAGGAAGCACTGTTAGGACTTAAGACAAATTCAAGCTAGTGAGAAGCAATTGCAAAATTACAGGAGCTTTGCAAGAGATGCTCAGTTAGTTGGAAGCTTTCTGAGAAGCTGCCCTTCTGCCCCCAGGGTTCTGACTTGGCTGCTAAGTGAGGCTTTGATTAGCTTTGAAATGTTCTAGAAATTCTCTACAATTAGGTTACATTTTTACCCTGTAAAGGTGAGAATGATGTTAAAATCTGACATTAAAGTGCTTTATGTACATCCTTACATGTGCATTTTTACATATGTTTCCATCTCCCTAGAGTTAATTTTTTAGCTATCTTCTAAATATGATCTGAGACCCCTGAAAGGAGGGCCTGGCTCACTTTGTTTTCTGTTTGTATACCCTTAGGATGATATTTGAAATATAGTAAATGCTTCCTATACTAGATACTATGTACTAAATGCTCTACTAAATGATTTTTTAATCATTTATCAATGTCAAAAACCATTTATTAAGTATTTGCTGTGTTCCAGGCACTGGATTAAGGTCTGAGAATATGAATACAAGTTAAAAAAAGAGATAGGCCCCCAATTGATAAATGGTCAAAGGATATGAACAGGCAGTTTTTAGAGGAAGAAATTAAAGATAGCTATAATCATGAAAAAATGCTCTAAATCACTTTTGATTAGAGAACTGCAAATCAAAACAACTCTGAGGTATCACATCACACC
>CM053769.1:473158979-473210309 GCA_028658325.1 Potorous gilbertii | reverse complement strand
ATTCATTGTTGGTGGAGCTGTGAGCTCATCCAACCATTCTGGAGAGTGGTTTGGAACTATGCCCAAAGGGCTACAAAAATGTGTATACCCTTTGACCCAGCAATATCGCTACTAGGACTGTATCCCCAAGAGATCATAAAAATGGGAAAGGATACATGTACAAAAATATTTCTAGCAGCACTCTTTGTAATTGCCAAAAACTGAAAATCAAGGGGATGCCCATCAATTGGGGAATGGCTGAATAAATTATGGTATATGAATGTAATGGAATACTATTCCACCATAAGAAATGATGAACAACAATACTTCAGAGAGGCCTGGAAGGACTTATATGATCTAATGCTGAGTGAAAGGAGCAGAACCAGGAGAACTCTGCACACAGCAATGACCACAGTGTGTGAGTTTTTTTTGGTAGACTTGGAGCTTCGTAATATCACAAGAACTTTAAAAAAAATTTCCCAATGGCCTTCTAAGGCTAAATGCCTTCCACACTCAGACAAAGAACTATGGAATTCATTCGCAGAAAGTAGCAGATAATTTGTGTGTGTGTGTGTGTGTGTGTGTGTGTGTGTATTATGTTTTGATTTGTTATATGATTTCTTCCATTTATTTTAGTTTGTCTACAGAACATGACTATAGTGAAAACATATTCAATAGGGAAGTATGTGTAGATCCTATATAGAATTGTATGCCATCTCAGGAAGGGAAGGGGGTTGTGGGGAGTAGGTAGGGGGGGAAAATCTAAGTTTTATGGTAGTGATTGTAGAACATTAAAAATAAAAATAAATTAAAAAAATAAAAATGAGATAGTTCCTGCCCTCAAGTTGCTTAGAATCTAATTTCAGAATAGCACACATAAAAGCAGGCTGGGATAGAGGAGGTACCAGGCAGAAGCATGGTAGAAAGTTTTGATTGCAGCCAAGAGAGGAATGAGACATGATTGGCCTGGACCTCATCCTTACACAAAGGTTGTGTGAGAATCAGTCAGAGTCAGAGGCCAGAGTGGGAAGAGGTACTTCTAATCCATGAATTACAGAGTTGGATTAAGCTGGTAGGATAGAGGAAATTCAGCATGTGCCCTGGAAAGGAATTTATTCATTGGATCCTCACAATGGCCACTGGAATTACTTGCCATTATTTCCCCCATTTTAGAGATAAGAAAATTAAGGGTAAGAGTTTAAGTTATGTGTCCAGGGATCATAAGATCATAGATTTAAAATTATGAAAGATGTTAAATGTGTCAAAACTTCATTCCCTTTCATTTTCTAGATGAAAAACTGATACTGACAGAGGTTAAGAGACTTGCTCAGGGTCACACATCTAAGAGCATTTACAAGCTGAACCCAACTTTTCCTGACTCCCAGCCCAGTGCTCTACCCATAATGCATACTGGAGAGCACAACAGATGACACCATAAACCACCAGCATAGGACCCAAAAACTATATAGCATTTTTAAAATTAGGTATTGGTAGAAGTTGCAAAGAAGGAAATTTAGGCTTACTGTAAGGAAAAACACTCGTAAAATTAAAGCAATCCACAATTGAAAGGGGTTGTCTTAGAAAAAAGTGGGCACTCCCTCTCTGGAGGACTTCACACAGAGGACAGATGATCATTTGCCCTTGGTGTTAGAGTAGGAATTTTTTTTAGTTTAAATGAGTTGTTCTTAATCTGGGGTCCGTGAACCTTCAGGGAACCATGAATAGATTTCAGGAGATCTGTGATGTTGGAAGGGAATAAAATTGTATCTTTTCTTTCATTTACCTAAGTGAAATTTAGCTTTCCCTTCAAATGATTTTAAAACATTACTCTGAGAAGGGACCGGTAGGCTTCACCAGACTGTCAAAGGGGTCCATGACACATAATAGTGCAAGAATACCTGGACCAAATTCTTGTCTCCCAAAATTCTGTGATTCCACAATGCCTGGAGATTTTTGATTTTGAAATTTCTTCTGCTGTTATCATGGAATTCTTTTGTCATTCCTGAGTCTTCATGATTTTAAGTTGAAAGATTAAAGACTTGGAAGGGGACTTTTCTTCACTCCTGCATATGAGTCTCCCCATAAGCCCCCTCAAATATCCCCTGAAATATGATTGATTTCCATGATTGGCAATTCTGCAGCTCACATGTGTGAGTAATGGAAGGTTTGTTAGTTTCCCTTTTTCTATCATTATCACTTTGTTTGGTTATGAGGAAAATGCTTTTTCCCCTCACATTTTTACAAATAATGAGTTTGTGTGGTTGTTTTTCTACCTTATTTCAGGAAGAGTAAGATTATTAACATGAATGAGAAATGTGAAATCCTCTGTAAGAAGATAAAACTTAGAGCTGAGTAAATATATATAGTTATATTAGCATACAGCCTGATAGAATCAGAATTTCTTGGGAAGTCCTAGGAGTTCTCTCTCTTCCTCTTCAAGAGGAAAGCTAAACTTCGGACCTCCAGAATTACTTCCAAGTACAACACCACTTCAAAAAGGTTTTCCAAATATTTTGTAGCTTCAATCATTAAGAGACTGCAGAATTCTAGATTCAAGACCTATGATGTTGAAATTTATTAGTAGTTTCCATATTCACAAATTCCTGAATCCATTCTCTCATGCTTCATCAAACTGAAAGTCCGCCTGAGATTGTGTGACCCCTCCCCCATCCTCCCACCTCATTCCCATCCCACAAATTATTAAGGCATATTGAGTATGTTTTCTGATGTCTGTAATCAATAGAGTAGACATGGCTAGAAAACCAGTCTCTGGGGTCAGTGGAGAATAGAAAAGAATGTATATCCAGATACTTAGCGCTATTGTTAGAATGACAAATGGGATGAACTGAGAGAGATAGTGTGATTAGAGTAATGTGACTGTTTGAAAGTTTAGAATTTGGGGAGATGGGGCATCAACATTACTGCTTGGTAGATTTGTCAAGGTATAAATCCCCAGTGGTTTATCAGGTTGTATTTATATCAGGATGTGGGTATACCTAGCTGCAGATTCTTAGGGGTTGGACTTACTTTTAGAGAAAACCTTGATTTAGTTAAACAATTGAAATTCAGGTGCAGCACAGAAGCAGACCTCTCCTACCCAAGTGACCTGCTAGTAAGATTGAGTCTGAGTTTCTGTACCTTCCCTGTGCAATGAGTCTAGCATCTGGAAATGCCGATGAAAGAACTCTCACTGAACTAATCAATTAATCAACCATAATTTCTTAAGTGTCCAATATTTACACATCCAAAATGTGTGTTGGATTTATGTCAGAGGGCCTGAAACCAGTAGCTAGATTATCTGTGACCAAGGAACTTTGGAACCCAGTTCTCCAGACATTAAGCAAAATAGCGTTCCCTTTATTACTATAGGTAAAATATGTATACGTACACGAATATATGCAAATTTTTGCATGCATACGTAATGGAAAAAGGAAGAGGCATTTAAGAGTCATAGAAGGTAGATTGCTGAAATCCTAACAAGGAAAACACAAGTTGTCCTTATTACCCCACACACTCACTGGGGCAATCGAGTAATCCTATTTACCTTAGTTTTCTCATCTATAACATGTTCTGGAGAAGGAAATGGCACACCATTCCAGTATCTTTGCAAAGAAAATTCCAACTGGGGTCACAGAGAGTTGGACAAGACTGAAGTGACTGAACAACAACCACAACAACCTCACAAGGTTGTGACAAGTATCCATTCAGATAACATTGTCAAAGACTTTGCAAACCTTAACCAAACTCGTCTATGATTAGTTATTTTTCACTCTTGCTAAATGGCACAGAAGCATATTTAGGTATATGAAAATGATAATGGTGGTTGTAGTAGTCATGGATGAAAGTGGCCTATAGTGGGAATGGCTTTTCTAACACAGACACAGCATGTGAGGACTGAGGTACGCTCTTTTCTGCTTTGCCCTCTCTGCCCATCTGAGTAAAATAGAGGTAGCAGAAACCTACTCCTGCTTGCCTCTGACCCTGCCAGAAATGTGCTGCAGCAGCAATACCTGAAGTTACTATGACAATTCGAATTTCCATGATAGATACTGAGGAAGGGGGCATTGAGCACTAGTTACTGAAATGCTCTGACTCTTCACTTTCTTCCTCATTGAAGCTTCAGTCTTGCATTTTAGCAGCTAGACATTTATGAATGAACTAACCAGGGAGTACTCATCATTGCATGTAAGGTAAGAAAGTTCTTTCACTTAACGTTTACCAGGAGAAGTGAGGCTGGTGACCTGCACAACCCTCCCTCACTCAAAGCAAGGTCAAGTGCAAGTCATGTCATCATTTCTGTGATGGCATGGTCTTCTTTGGCAATGAAGGATGAGCACAATCCTGTGAGTAGATGCAGCTGGCTGAATGGGGACACAGCTAGCTGGGTAACTCAACTCCTCCTTTCCTGTCTGTCTCCCCTTCCCCGTCTGTCTCCCCTTCCCCTACCCCTCCCTCTTCAAAAGACAGTAAATTTGAATAGCCAAAAGATGCTCAGTTGATTTGGATTTTATTGGCTCCTCTCCCGTCCTCTCCCCTCACCTCCCTTCTTCTGTCCCTTCCCTTCCTTTTCCCTCTCCTTCCCTCCATAATAATTCAAGGGA
Organism: Potorous gilbertii; assembly: GCA_028658325.1. Lineage (NCBI taxonomy): Eukaryota > Metazoa > Chordata > Mammalia > Diprotodontia > Potoroidae > Potorous > Potorous gilbertii. Next base: position 473,205,729 of record CM053769.1, on the reverse strand, counting down.
AGAAATGGTCATTCAATGAAATAGAGTACTTTCAAGAATTCTTAATGATTCACCAGAGCTGAATAGAAAATTTGATTTTCAAACACAAGAATCAAGAGAAGCATGAAAAGGTAAACAGGAAAGTGAAATAATAAAGGACTTACTAAAGTTGAACTGTTTACATTCCTACATGGAAAGATAGTATTTATAACTCTTGAGACTTTTCTCAGTACTAGGGTAGTTGGAGGGAGTATATACATATAGACACAGAGCACAGGATGAGTTTGTTAGGAAGGGATGATATCTAAAAAAATAAAATTAAAGGATGAGAGAGGGATATATTGGAAGGAGAAAGGGAAAAAAATAGGGCAAATTATCTCCCACATAAAAGAGGCAAGAAAACACTTTTTCAGTGGAATGGAAGAAAGGGAAAGTGAGAGGAAAAGAGTGAACTGTACTCATCACATTTGGCTTAAGGAGTGAATAACATGCGTATTCAACTTGCTATGAAGTTCTATCTTACACTACTGGAAAGTAGAGGAGAAACAGGGTCGGGGGGCTGTATGATACAAGGGAGGGAAAATGGGAGTAGGGTATAATTATAAGTAAATACTTTTGAGGAAGGATAGAGTTAAAAGAGAGAATAGAGTAAATGGGGGGGGCAGGATAGGATGTAGGAAAATATAGTTAGTATTCTACAATATGACTTTTATGGAAGTTTTTTGTATAACTGCACATGTATACTAATTGCTTGCCTTCTCAGTGTGGTTGGGTGGGGAGAGAGGAAGGGAAAGAAGTTGGAACTCAAAGTTTTAAACACTAATGTTAAAAATTGTTTTTACATGCACCTGGGAAATAAGATATACAGGCAATAGTGTATCAAAATCTATCTTGTCCTCCAAGAAAATAAAAGAGATAGGGATAAGAGAAGGGAAAGGTGTGATAGAAGGGAGGGCAGATTGAGGTAAAGGGTAATCAGAATGCATGCTGTCTTGGGGTGGGGGAGGGGAGAGATGGGGAGAAAATTTGGAACTCAAAATCTTGTGGTAATGAATGTTGAAAACTAAAAAATAAACAAATTAGAATTTAAAAAAATAAAAAAAAAAGCCTCTTAGCATCATCCATAACCATGATGGTTTGGTCCTCTTTGAGAATGAAGAACAAACACAAAACCATGATGACATGGTTACTGATCTAGAGGCAAACATCCTAGTGAATGAAGGCAAATGGACCTTAGGAAACATTGCTAGAAATAAGGCTAGTGGAGGTGACAGAATCTCAGATAAGCTATGTAAAATCCCAAGAGATGATGCTATTAAAATGTTGCACTCAGTGTGCCAGCAAATAGGAAAACTCCACAGTGGCCACTGGTTTGGAAAAGATCTGTTTACATCCCAATCCCAAAGAAACGAAATGCTGAAGAATGTTCAAATTAGTGAACAATTGCACTCATTTCATACACGATAAGGTTATGCTTAAGATTCTGAAAGCTAAGCTGCAGCATTATATGGTCTGAGAATTATCAGAAGAGTGGGCTGGTTTTCAAAGAAATAGAAAAATTAGAGACCAAATTCTCAACATTTGCTGAATTATGAAGAAAGCAGAGGAGTTCTAGGAAAAAACAAACAAACATCTACATGTGCTTCATTGACCATATTAAAGATGTTGTGTAGATAACCAAAAATATGACAAGTTCTCAAAGAGATAAGACTACTAAATGATCTTATTTTTCTCCCACCCTGTGTGCAGGCCAAGAAGCAAACTTAGAAGCAAACATGGAAAAATAGATTGATTTAAGATTGAGAAAAGAGCATGACAAGCTTGTATATAATCTACTTACATTTTTAACTTATATGGGGAATATAACATGCAAAATGACAGATTAAACAAATAAAAAGGCAGAATTAAGGTTGCTGGGAGAAATATCAATTTTAGATATGTAGATGACATCAATCTGGTGGCACAAAGTGAAAGATAATTGCAAAGCTTCTTGAGGGTGAAAGAAGGAAATGTAAAATCTGACATAAAGTTTACCATTAAAAAGAGTCCCTTCTGCATAGCAACTGGACCCATCACTTTCTGACAAACAGAAGGAGAAGAAATGGAAGTAGTGTCAGATTTTATATTCTTGGGCTCAAAGATCTTTCACTGCAAACAGAGGCAATAGTCATGAAATTAAAAGACACTTGCTCTTTGGAAGGAAAGCTATGACAAATCTGGACAACATACTAAAAGTAGAGACCTCACCTCACTGATCAAGGTCTGTATACTCAAAGTTATGTTTTAGTTCAATTGTAACATATAACTGTTGGAGTTAGACTATAAGGAAAGCTAAGTACTACAGAACTGCTGCTTTCAAATTATAATGAAAGAGAAGACATTTGAGAGCACAGATCAAGTCAAATATTTAAATAAATTAATTCATACAGTTCATTAGAAGGTTGAATACTGAAGCTGAAGCTTCAATACTGTTACTTCATAATAAGAAGATAGGACTTATTGGAAAAGAGCTTGATTTTGGGAAAAATTAAGACAAATAAAGGTAGAGAATGGCAGAGGATGAGATGGATAAATGGTGTCATGGAAGCAACAAACAGAATCTTTGATAAACTTAGGGAGAAAGTGGAGAATAGAAGGGCTTGGGGATCTGAGGTCTATGGGGTCACAGAGTCAGGCATGGCTGAATGATGAAGCAACAACATACATATCTCTATCTATGTTTATATCTATAGCTAGTCAGCTAGCTGACTAGCTGGCTAGATAGATAGATGATAGATAGATAGATAGATAGATAGACAGATAGACAGATGGATGGATATAGATAGATGAAGTGGGATCAGGATAAACATTTTGAAAGAAGTGGCAGAACTGAGTTTTCAAGGGTGCTAGGAACTATAAAAAGTGGAAGCGAAAATAGAGGACATCCAGGCATGGGAAATAGTCTGGAGAGTAAAGGTACAATGATTTGTAGGAGGAACATCAAAGCAGCAGTGTGAATGAAATTATGTGAGGGAGAATAATGTAGAATTGAACTGAAAAACAGATATTGGAACCAATTTTCTTATAAATGCCAAATATAAGAGTTGTTATCCTAGAAGCAATCCAGACTCATTGAAAGTTTATGAGCTGAGGAGAGTCACACCTGTGTTTTCAGAATAGGAATTTGGCATCTGAATAAGAAATGGGGAGGAACTTAATTCAGGGAAAACTATTGACAAAAGTTATAAGGGCCTGAAGGTCAGCAAAAGGTCTATACAAGTAGAAAGAAGGGGAAGGATGCAGAAGAGAGTGTAGGAATAGAAATGGCAAAACTCGTCAACCAGTGAGCTATGGAGGTGAGCTAGAGGCAAGAGTCAGTGCTGACTCACAGATTTCTAGCCCGAATGACTAGGCTAATGATGGTTTATGGGATATCCTTTACAATAAGCACTTAGAAATGAGAGACTTGGAAACTCTTATATAAATGTCAGCTATTCTAAATCTGGGCAATGATGTCATGGTATCCATCATGGCATCCCCTTTGGGCATTTAGGTTTTTGAGGTAAAGGATATACAACACTATCTTAGCTCTGGCATCAACTACTCTGTTCTTAAAGCCCTTTAGCATCCTTTTTAAGGAAAGCTACCTGCTTATCCCCAAGTCAGTGTGTGACTTGGTATTTATGATGTTTACATTACCAGGTCCCTGTCGCACTCCTCCCAGCCTCAGTCCCATGCCAGCTTCTGAGGCTTGAGACTGGTTAGTTTTTATTTTGGCACTTGATAAATCATTGTTGAATGGAACTGAATTATACTCCTGAGGGGAACTAGATTCAAGCAGAAAAGATGAACATGCCAGGTAGGAGGTGGCGTCTAAGCTGAACCTTAAAGGGTAGGAAAAACTTCAACAGGCAAAGATAAGGGATAATGGACTCCAGATACAGGGAATCTGAGTGGCCAGTAACAAAGAGGAATGAATGTCCTAACAAATACTAAGTATTCTGGAATGGTTAAAAAGGAGTGGACTGAACTTTGAATATCAGATTCAGGAGCGCGTCAAATGACTATAAAAAAACTGAGCAATAAGGAGCCATGGAAGGTGTAGGAGCAGGACCATAAACTGACTGGAGCTATTTATACAAATAACAGAGAAAATTACATAACCCAGTGGATAGCACACTAGGCCTGGAGTCAGGAAGACTCAGAATTCTTGTGAGCATCAAATGAGAAAATATTTGGAAATGACCCAGAATACTTCCAGGCATATAATAAACATTTAATAAATGCTGGTTTCCTTCTTTGATCTCTCAGAAATTTACTTGGTAAAAGAACTAGGAGTGCACAGACACAAAATCTAAGACAATGGTTCCCTCTTTGAGAAGAAAACATCACATATTCCAAAGTCGTTTTGTATGTTCACACCTGTTTCTGATGTTTAGAATTTTGTAATTGAAAATGTTTCCTTTCCTTTGAAAGCTGGATGAACTGTAAGTAGGTCTCACTCTAAGGCCTATGTGGCACATCGTCATGGATAGCCAGTTTCAGGGGCTGGGGTTTTAATAGCAGGGACTAGAATTACCTTTTGTAACTTGGCAATAAATGATTCCCACTGTTGCCTTGTCCCAGAGCTTATTGCTTGCCTGGAAGCTATTTATTACTTCACACACTGCCAGCTATTGTTGATTAAAGCTTAAATATGCAAATGCTGTAATTTTCCTGAGATTTTGATAAATAGGAACTGAGCAAAAAACAATGTTACAAGGTACACTGAATAAGCAGCTGATAGGAGAAAGCTCTCAGAGGGAACCAGCGCTTCTGTTGATCCTGAGAAATGCTTTTCTTTCTTTCTTTTTTTAAACTCACAGACTAAGAAGGTGACTCATTTTTTAAATACAGACATAAGGAAAGCAAGGGGGCGGGATTTAATGAAAGGGAGAAGAAAGAGAAATTGGAAGGGAAGAAGAGTCCAGAGCTTCATAAGATCACAGACACAGAGATGAAGGAAAGCTGAGAAATGATGAATTCTAACACCCATTTTAAAAATAAGGAAACTGAGGCCTGGCAAAGTGCTTGTGTTTTGAGATCACTCAGTTAGGACACATCGGAGGCAAGAGTTTTGTTACTCTAGAATTAGTGGTCTGACTACTTAAGTTGAGAATGTTGAATTAGGAAATTTAAGAGTCTAATGATTTCACTCAATTCCTTCTTTAGTGCCTTATCCTGGCCTGAGGAATCTCTTGAAGGCCATGGCAGTGGAACGCAAGTTGAGACCACTCAGACCAATCTGTAGAGACATTGAAAATGAACCTGGTAAAGTAATTTTTGTCCTCTAAGGATTAGCTCAACTAAGAGCATAGAATCTCCTTCACCAAAAGGGCTTAATTGGTGGGGTTTTTGTGGTTTCTGGCAAGAAAATTCATGCATGACTTACACAATTATGTGTGTCAGGGAAGGGCAGAAAGCCTGATCAGTGGAGAGAAGGCTTTGAAATCACAGGCATTTTGCAAATCAGGGCAGTGAGATGTAGTGGATAGAGCACTGAATAATGAGCAAGGAAAACCTGGGTTCAAATTCAAACTCAAATACTTTCTAGTTACATGATCCTAATGCAGTCCCTTAACTGCTCTAGAACTCAGTTTCCTCATCTGTAAATTGAGGGACTTGGACTCAGTGGCCTCTAAGGAGCCTTCCAGTTCTAAATCTATGAATCTATATACATCCATACAACTAAACGCCTTTACCTCATGTGTTGAAGTATTTATATGCCACATATACTCAACTAACCTGTCTATTTTGATAAATGAAGTGTGTGAAAAGGGCATCCCTGCACATTTTCTTTCCTTCACACACACATACACACATGCAGATATACAAACATACACACAAACAGACCCCATACATATACACATACAAGCACATATGCACTTGTATGTGAATATATACTTTCATAAGTCAAGGTAGATAGAATGCTAGGTAAGAAATCAGGAGATCTGGGTTCAAGTTCATAGACCTTTCATGGGCACAGGATGTCTGAGGCACTGAATTCAATCCCCTCTATAAGGAGGTAGCATTTTGCTAAGAATGTTTGTTTAGTTTTGCTTTGTTTTCCCCTGAGTTCCCTCTAAGCACCGTTCCAGAGCTAAGATCCCTGATTCTCTGAGATGAGCCTTTTTTCCTACCTTCAATCCAGGGCCTATTAAAAGGAGATGAAAGAGCTTAAATGGTGTCAAAGTATGTAAGACCTGTCACAATAAAGGAGTGGAATCCAGGGTAAGAAGACTTAATGAGGAGATGACACCATCACCAAGGAGCCATGCTTGTATTTGCAAGTCTAATTGCAATACTAATTACTCTATTACCATTAACAAGATCCCTGCAAATTGTACATTGTTATAATCCTCTAAGCACTACATAAATACCCCAATTTACCCTTACAATCTTCTTTTCCATCTTAATATATTCATTGGAAGATAAGGAAACGGGAATGTAACTATGTGGGTCCTCGTTTGTCCACCTTCATGAATCCTTGAAGTTTCTCTTACCATTTACCAGAGCTGAGCTTGTGATTTGTAGAGATCAGGGCAGAATTTGGAAGAATTTAGCCTTATTGTTGCTGACAGTTTTTCCTGGTGAGAACAAAGACCACTCAGATTTCTACAAGAAATGTTTCCTAGTGACAGAACTACAGATGTCCTTACGCTCACTCATGACAACTTTAAAGAATCAAGGTTTTGAGAGTTGACACATACACACACACAGACACACACACACACACACACACACACACACACACACACACACACACACACTCTTCTCACCCAGCTCTGTATTCATTCCACTCTGACTCTTGTTAAAAAAATTTAAAAACCCCAGTATTCTGGAAAGAAACAGAGGTTATCACTCTGTCTCTTCAATAAGTGTTGAGAACCTCTATTCTGGTATTCTTGATAAGGGCCCCTCAGTAAATTAACAACCACATCAACAAGGTTTGCAAAATTCTTTTCCCATATTATCACATTGGATCTGCATACCAGTCCTGTTAGGTAGGGGCTGTTATTTTCTCTACTTTCTACATAGGGAAATTGAGGTTGAGAAAGGGTAAGTGATTTGTATAGAGTAACACAGCTACCTAAGGTCTGAAGCAGTTTCAGAATTCAGGTCTGTCTTTCTCCAAGTGCAGACCTTTGTTCATTATTCCACCTAGTAGCCAGGAAGCCAACCAAAACAATTGTAAATCACTTGCATGTAAAACTGCTCTTGTCACTTCCTACTCAGATGCCTTTCCTTCTTCAGTCTAAATATTCAAGTCCCACTACCTGATCTCCAAATGACCAGAGGACTTGAGTCCTCCTCAGTGGACAAATTGGGCCCGTCCAAGCTTATTGATGTCTTTATCAAAAGTAATGTGGATAATGGAAGAGAAAAGGGGAGGGAAGAAAAATAGGTAAGATTATGATGGATCATATTTAGCTGGGTCATGAACTTCCAGAGAGTGAGATGCTAATGAACTCTGTTGAATTAAGCTTACATTTTGACCTTCTCATTAAATACTTTTATTTATTTTTTTTCCTGTTGGCTGTATTATCTCTAAGGATTTCTAAAGCTTCTTTAAATGCATTTCTTCTTGAGCTGAGAGACCCTTGCATCTGTTTACAATTTATCATCTGGGACAGGCCCATGGGACCTTATCTCAATCAGATACACATCTATTTCTGCATGGGCCTAAATCCCCAGATACTTCCCAGTTTTACCCAATGTTCCTGGCAGACCTCACATGTGAGTGCATTTATTGAGTCTTAATCAACCAGATTAACTTCACAGACCAATAGATGGGTACATCAACTGTTGTAAGTAGAAAGTTAGCATTTACTGTCTTACTTTTCATAGTAACTGATATTTAGAGAGTGCACTAAGGCTTGCAAAGGATTTTTCATCTAAGCCTTCCAACATCTCTGGAGATAGGTATTATAGGTATCATTGTGTCCATTTTACACAAGAGGAAATTATGGTTGAAAGGTGACACAGTTACCTGAGGTCTGAGGTATTGTCAGAACTCAGGTCTTCCAGTCTCCAACATGTGATTCTTGCAAGGTTGCACAACTAAGAAGTATATAAGGTAAACTTTGAATTTGATTTTTCTGATGGTAAATCTAGCATTCATTTCATAACACTATACGACCTGATGAAGACTCTTTATGTTTAATTATAATAAGGTTAAAATTGTGAAATTCTTCTTGGGAAAATATAGGCTCCTTGAAAGGAGAGACTACTTCATAGAATCATACATAATTGCAGAATCATACAGGTAGTCAATTAGCACTCAATCAATTGCACACCTACAAGAAATATCTACTCTGGCATACTCACCAGAGCTGTCATTTCAACCCTATGTCATTTCTTTGATCAATCCCTTCAGTGTAACATCATATCACATGGACTCAAACCCCTTCACCATCTCAAGTACTCTCCTTTGGATGTTCCTTAATCTATGGTACCCAGAACTGAAGGCAATACTACAGATTTGGTCTAATGGGGACAGAATATTAAGGAAATTGTAATCTACTTATTTCTGTCTCTTGAGTTGTAACCAAAGTGCGCAATAGTTTTCGTGACAGCTGTATCATACTTCTAAAGTGTTTTAAGTATGTCGTCCACCAAAACCCCCATATCTGTCTCAGAAAAGCCTAGCAATACCTCCACCATTTTGTACTTTGAAGTTGATTTTTTAAACCCAAGAATAAGACTTTACATTTACCCTTCCTGAATTTCATTTTCTCAACTTCAACCTAGTGCTCTAGCCTATCAAGATATTTTTGGATGCCAGCTCTGCAAAACAATGTGTCAGAATTCCCTTGGAACTTTGGGTTAGTCACAAATCTAATGAGAATGTGATGGGAGCTTTTATCCAAGTTATTTGCTATTTCTCTGTAACTCCAGTGCCTGATACAGTCCACTATGCACAGAAAGAATTTAATAAACATTTTCCCTGCACATGTGAATTGAATTCAAGCTACACTTTCCCAGAGATACCTATCCATAATTGTTCCAATTATCATTTATTTTCCATTGAAAGTGTCATCTGGAAGTCTTTCAGTCAAAAATACTGACTGACAAGTCCTACTCTTTGTGAAAGGAAGTGAACTGATGGCCACATGTGTGGTAGAGTATGAACTCAGAGCATCATAGATTTCTAGATGAAGGATGCCTTCCCTCAGCCTCAGAAGCCTCATGAAAGTCCAAATCTTTCTAAAGATTAGCAGAAAGTTCAGAGGATTTAACTGACTTTGCCATGGTCATACAGAAAGTAGATGGCAGAACCAAATTTAGAACCCAGGTTCTCTGACTTTAGGACCTAAAGCACATATTAGAGTCAGAAAATGTAAGTAAATTATTAATATGGGATGGGGGGAAGGGAAGGGTAACTGGTAACATTTAGAATCACCTAGAAATCAAATAATCAGCCTGTGGCTGTGATGGGTTCCCTCTCACTGGACATCTTCAAATTAACGGTGAATGACTCCTCATTGGCAATGTCATGACAGGGATTCATTTTCAGGTCTAGTTTGTACTAAATGGTCCCTGTGGTGTTACAACAACTCAAAAATTCTGTGATTCTTTAGGTATCTTTTCCAAACTCCACCAACTGTACCAGATCTACCCTTGTATTCCTTCAGGCCGAGCTCATTACCACCCCCCTTCATCAGGAAGCCTTTCCCAACCCTATTCTCCACTCCCCTTTCTAGTTTCTAATGTCTTCTCCACATCTTGTTGTATAGTTCCCATATGTACCTAGGCATTTTCATGGTACCATGTTGGATCTCCCATAGAATGTGTTCCTTAAAGTCAGAGACTGTTCTTGCTTTTGTCTGTATTACCTGAACTTCACAAAGGGTCTAGCACATAGAAGGTGCTTAATAAAGGTTATTTTTCTAAATGAATGATAGATCAACTGCTGAAATTGTCAGGTTCGCATAGACATTTCTCACAATACAAGACAACAAACAGGAAGATCCATAGAAACAGAGAAAAGAGACAGTGATATAGTAAGCGGTAGACCAGCAGAGACACAGGATACAAGAGAGAGGGGGAAGAGAGGAAGAGGAGGAAGACCAGGAGAAGGTGAAAAGGGGAGGAAAACCATAGAATTTAAATCCCTTTTCTGAAGCATTTTAATTGCTTTCCTGCCTTCTCACTGAAGGCTAGAGTCAAACTGATTAAAATCCAACTTCAAGTTGATTATTTCCTAAGTAACTTGGGGACATTTAGGGGGATTAATTACCATGAATGTTGAATATAAACTTTGCATTTATTTGTTCTTATAAAGAACAGTGTGTAAATATTCAATACTAAATTAATAAAGCCTCAGTCATTACTCCAACATTCATCTAACAAGTGCCTACTATGAGCAGGGAGCATTGTTCTAAGTCCTGCTGTGAGCCTGTCAGTCTCTGGTCCTCCAAAGGTAGCAGGGGCAATGTTGGAGTTGGTCCTACCCTTGCTACTTTGTGAAGAGAGTGCTGGCCCTTGAGTCAGGAAGACTCTTCTTCCTGAGTTCAAATCCAGTAGCAGACACTTACTAGCTACGTGACCTTGGACAAATCTCTTAACCTTGTTTGTTTCACTTTTCTCATCTGTAAAATGAGATGGAAAAGGAAATAACAAATCACTCCAATTCCTCTGCTGAGAAAACCCCAAATAGGGCCATGAAGAGTTGGATGTGACTGAAACGACTGAATGATAAAAATATCCCTATCTCATTTTTGGTCGTGTTTATAAAATTTCCAGACACAAAAATTTCTGATATTTTCTCTCTTGAAATTTGGTTTAGGAAAAAGGTTGTACCCTTTGCACCATAAAGCAGTTGGTGCATCCTACTATGAAATCCTAGTGTCCAACCAAAGGCATTCTATTTGTCCATTTTTAGTATCCACACTCAGACAGCACTCCTCTCTTTTTCCAAGACATATAATATCAGTCTAAGAGCAGGACAGAGGGAACACTGATTCAAGAAATGTCCTAGGCTAGATTTCCAGTAAAAATTTACTTGTTCTCTGCCTTTCTGTGCTTTGCTCAGACAAGCATTAATATAGGAGATGAAATGAATGGCAGTGACTCTATTTATCTAAAATATAATGGAATTTTAAAAGAAAACAAGAAGGCTGCCCTTGATTATATTTTCATTCAAGTGGATAAACCTTAAGAACTCTCTTCCTAAACTTCCCACATTCCACTCATACATGATACTTTTGTTATGTTGTCTTTTTCCATTCAGCTAGACCCTGTAGAGATAGAGAGGGTGTGTGTGTGTGTCTGTGTGTGTCTGTGTGTGTGTATTTTCAGAAAATCATAGGGTTCAGAGAAGGAGGAATTTATGTCTGCTATTCCTGGAATCATAGCCTCTCAAAATATGGGATTATCTCAGGGGACTTTGATTCTAACCTATTAAAGCTTCCAGTTTCTCTCTTCCCGGTTTTTCTTTTATCCCTTTCTTGTTTTTTTTTGTTTGTTTGTGTCTTTTTTGTTTTTTTGGTGAGGTGATTTAAGTGACTTGCCCAGGATCACACAGCTAGTATCAAGTGTCTGGCTGGATTTGAACTCAGGTTCTCCTGATTCCAGGACCAGTGTTCTATTCCCTGTGCCCTATAGCTGCCCTGTTTCTCATTTTTATAAAGGAATAGTAGAAGATGTAATATAGTGAAGCTAGTAACCAAAGGTCATATAATCAGTCATTCCATTAATCAATCAGTGAATATTACTAAGCACCTACTCTGTTCCAGGAACTGTGCTAAATTCTGAGGATAAAGAGAAAAGCAAAAGTCTCTATCTCTACCCTCAAAGCATCTACAATCTACCAGGGGAGACAACATATACATATGTACAGAGCAAGCTATGTGCAGGATTAATAGGAAAATATTAATAGAGGGAAGACACAATTAAAAGTGTCAATGTTCCAAGGTAGTTTCCCTGGCTCAAAATGTAATTTCCTTGAGGGCAAAGATCATTTCACTTTTTGTGTTCTTTCCCTTGTTACAATTGAGTCATATTCAGTCATGACAGGCTCTTCATGATCCCATCTTGGGTTTTCTTGGATGCTGGAATGGTTTACTATTTACTTTTCCATCTCATTTGTAGATGAGGAAACTGAGGCAAACTGGTTAAGTGAAGTGTTCAGAATCACACAGCTAGTAAGTGTCTAAGGCCAAATTTGAACTCACAAAGATGAACCTTTCAGACTCATGGAGTCTATCCACTGTGCAATCTAGCTATCCCTAACACCTGACATACAGTATGCCCGTAATAGATGCTTGTCAATTGATTGATTGATTTTCCAGAATCACAGCAAGCTGTTCTAGATCCCAGGGCAAGAATCATAGAGATCCATTTCAGGACCATTTCTGTTGTGGGACAGAGATCTTGAGATACCATGAGTCCCCTACTGTGAGATTTTTATAAGAATAGGGACCAGAGTAAGTCTGGGAAGGTGACAACCTGGATTGTGGACAGGAGCAAATAGGTAATACAACATCTGATACCCTTCTAGCTTACCTAATTATTCTCATTAATCACTAAGTTCAGTTGTTCCTGGTCACTGAAGGAGTGTAAATATTAAGAATGGTATCTAAATATCAGCAGATTGGGTCAAGGTCCAAGTTGATCTGCTTTGGGTATGCCTCTGACTATCTCTACTATGATCAAGTCACTTAAACTCTGTGAGACTCAATTTCCTTACCTGTAAAATGAAGGATGTATGCTAGATGGTCACTGGATTTGGAGTCAAAAAGATGAGAGTACAAATATCATCTAATACATTTATTAGCTGCGTGAACTTGGACAAGTTAATTGATTCCTCAGTGAATTGGATTTCTCATCTACAAAAATGAGGGACTGGACTTACTGACTTCATAGTTTCCTCCCAATTCTTCATCTAGATCCTATCACTGATAATATGCTACCTCTCCTTGGATCAGTTTCCAACTTGGCATTTTCCAAATTGGGTCCTGACAAAGATACAGTGAGAGAATTAGATTTTTTTTAAAATAAGGGAATTATAGCTGCACAGCACCCTTTTAAGGATTTCAAAGGGAGTGCATCTCTAGTAAGATGAAAAATCTTGCAAATCCAGGAACAACTTGGTTGGAAATGTGGAAATTTAATGGTTTGTGGATCATTTTATTTATAATACTGTTTACTCCAAAATTGACACAAGGGGCAGGAAGTCCCCAAAGCATCCCAAGATTCTAAAGAAAATCCATTACCCTAAACCTCCAAGACTCTTCTAGGTACTTCTTTGCTTTCATTGGTAAATTAATTGCCTTACTCCCAAGGAATTGTGTCTTGAGTGATTCACATGCTCAAGAGCCATGTTACACTGGGGCCATGTCAGAAATTCCAAAAGAATTAAAACTTTAATATTGAATTTCTATTTTCTCTTCTTGATATCACTAGGATACCATTGAAGTGTTATCCATCTTCATTATTCACTCCTGCCACATGAACAGCCTAGGTTGTTTTCTTTTTTACTTATGTATGTCTAAAATGCCATCTTTTATACCACATTTAATACATATAATTAAAAAAATTAAATAGATTGAATTCAGTAATGCCTAGGCAGGAGTGGGGGACCTATAGCCTTGAGGCTACATGTAGTGGTCCTCAAGTGGGGTCTTTTGCCTGAATTCAAACTTTACAGAATAAATCCCTTTAATAAAAGAATTTACTTTATAAAACTTGGACTCAGTCAAAAGGCCCCCCCCCATGGACCTAGAAGGTCACATGTGACTTCAAGTCTATAGATCCCTATTCTCTTCTGGATTTCGGTAGTTATACCCTTTTATAGGGTAGGGAAACTTTAGCAGAACCATGCATATCCCTGGAATCAGTTACAATCATGAAATATTGAAATATTGAAAATGACCATATAAAAATAGAGTACTTAAGATATACTAATCATCTTCACTGCTCCACTTTAAAAAATTTGAATCAAGTGAAAAAATAGGGTCATCCCAATCTCATCTCTTTTTTGGGGAGTAGGGATGAAGAAATATTACTATATAGCCTTTAAGAAGGGAAAAAGGAAAGAAGGAAGGAAGGAATGAAGGAAGGAAGGAAGAAGGAAAGGAGGAAAGGAGGGAGTGTGGGAGAAGATAAAGAAGAAAAAACAAAAAGAAAGAAGGAAAGGAAGGAAAGAAAGAAAGGCAGGAGAAAAAAGAGAAAGAGAAAAAAAGAGAAGGAAAAGGAAATGAAAAAATGAGTCCTTTTAGAGTCATTTTCAATAGATAATAGGAGGTCTAAGTTTTCCAGAACACACATCAACTGGAAGGGGGACAGAGAAGCCAGGATGGAGCCACCAATCCAGACAGTTTTTCTTCTTAGAGGGGGCAATAATTTTGATTTTCATTGTGATAAGGGCTAGGGCTATAATCTGTACCTCCATCCTGTCAGTACTGCCTATCTAGGTGGTGAGACTACCCAGTAATACTGCATTGGCATGCATGTCCTTAAGGATGTCAGTCGATATCATACTTTCTGATTGACTTGAAGGTAGTTTCAGGAATATCAAACGATTCCTCCTATACATAAAAAAGATGGTTGGAAGAATGCTTTGGGGTATCAGAAACACTTATTGCTACTGGGAATGGCCTGACCATGTGGGATTTCATTGCTCCTTTCTGGGGAAGAGCTAATGCATTAGTGTTCATTTCCTGAATGAAATCTAGGATAACCCAATAAAGTTACTCCTTGATGTTATATATAATTTCCCTCCCAGCTCTGGTAGTAAGGCTGTACCCTTTCTGGATAGAGGTCACTTTCTCTGGTCCCAGTCAGTCAGATTCATATGGAAGATCATATTTGTAAGAGTATAACCTTCACAGATGGGCACAGTGTACCCCAGTACCACAGTCCATATATGCTGGATGGCCACATATATGACTGGAATATTGAAGGTCTCTAATTTAATCTGTATTTTTTTTCTCTGTTAGCCATGGTGCTCAGGGGTTTTCAATCTACAATTCTTCATATCATCCAGTTGGTGTCAATACTATTTCAGGGTCACCATGTCTTATTTGTTTTTGCTCTGGGTCTCATTCCCCACATGGGATTCTTGTCTGCCATCGCACCCTGCCATCTGGAGCATCCAGCAATGGAATTGTCTCCTAAGAGGCCTGCTTTGCACATTAGTCTTGATCTGCTATGAAGACAGCCATATCATAATCCATAATGAATATTGAAGTGGTGAATTTAAACCCTTAAGAAAGAAAGGATGTGGTACAGCACCTATAGGGGAAGCGAGCAACTAACTAGCACATGGTAGATGGAGGAGATCAAAGCTATGTATTACCCATTGTAAAGAAAAATAATGTTCAAAGAGGTCCTATAGCTAGGAAATTGTTGTTTTTGTTCAGTCCTTTTAGTAGTGTTCAACTCATCATGATTCTTTTTTGGGGTTTTCTGAGCAAAGATACTAGAGTGGTTTGCCATTTCCTTCTCTAGTTCATTTTACAGATGGGGAAACTGAGGCAAGCAAAGTTAAGTGACTTGTCCAGGGATATGAACTCAGTTCCTCCTGACTCCGGGCCCAGTACTCTATCCACTGTAACACCTAGTTGCCCCAATAAATAGTAACCATAACTAAAATCTAGGCACCCACTCATCACTGATTATATTCCATTACACTTTCTCTGGTTAATCTATGTGATCATTAGTTAGAGTTCTTCTCAAATGTATTTCCATTTTCAGGTGAAATCATTAATATTTAAAGAGATTAAATGACTTGCTTTCAGTCCCACTATCCTGGCAGCAGAGCTGGAATCAGGAATGAAAGAGCTCATCCAGCAGATCTTTAATCTAAGACATCAATACTGGGCTGTATTTGTCTGCTCCTCTCAAGCTTTCATATTCCTCTTGTCTTCTCCCACGTATAAGACATGGACTCTATCAATAACCTGATCATTTCATTATATTTTCTCCCCAAAGGCAACAGATCGAGAGCATGATCCAATAACATACGCAATTGAGAATGGAGATCCTCAACGAGTTTTCAACCTTTCAGAAACGTAAGTGAAACTGTTTATTGGATTGGATTTGGAGTTTTAATTTTTAGCATTTACCAGGTAGAAAACAACTGAGCTAGAGAAGAGACTCCTAGTCAGAGACCATCAGCTATTTGTAGCTTTTCCCCTTTATACTGTAATGAGATGTTGGAGAATGGTATTGAGCTCAGCAATCCTACACAGGGGACTATTTATTTATTTTAAACACTTTATTAGGTAAAACTCACTGAGGTGGAAATGTTCCATTTGCTTCCATGACCTGGGATTAATTACATCCCTTTAAAATTGTCAGCTATTCATAACAACAAGGGCATTTCAGCTGAGAACAGCTTGGCCTTAAAAAGGTTTCATTAAAAAGAGAGTTCTGTTAACCAAAATTTATTATACATATATTTAAGATTTCACTATTCACAAGTTGATTTTCTATTAACCTGATTTTCATTAGCCTTGGTAGATTTTTAATTGTGGGATTGAAGACGGGAAAACAGTTATATAAAAAGCAGGAAGACTGAGTGGATGAAGGCTCAACCTTGGAGTAAGGGAGACCTGAGTTCTGATATACTGATTTACCCTGGACAAATCCTTTGCATTCTCAATGTAAATTTGCAACCTAACATCTTTCTAAGACTATAAATGACAAAGGACTTGCTAAACTATGTTTTTCCTCACTGGGAATCCTGCACCACAAAATCATTCACTTATGTCTTTTGGGATATCTGCATATGTGTGTATATACATATGTGTATATAAACACACACACATATATGCATATACTTTTATATGTGTATGTATATATATATGCTTCTGTGTGCATGTACATATCTGTAATGTATTGTGCATTTCTTCATGTTTTTGTAATAAGACATTATATAGTCTAATACTTTAATTTTACAGATTAGGAAACTGAGACCAAAAGTAGTAAAGTGATTTGAAAAGTAAATAACAGAGCTTATATTTAGATCAATCCTCTGATGTCTATTGTGATAGCTCTGTGTGTGAGCAGTCTGCACAGTATATAATTGTGTCATATATTGTCATAATCACCACCATAGGGCAGGTGGGAGTACAGTAGATTGGGAAGACCTGAGAATGAGTTGACCTCAGGCACTTACTAGTGTGTAACCCTAGGCAAGTAACAACTTCCTCTCAGTTTCCTCAACTCTAAAATGGGAATAATACTATAATATAATAACAATGTAAAGGGGCAGCTAGGTGATACAGTGTAAACAGTACTAGGCCTGAAGTCAGGAAGACTCATCTTCATGAGTTCAAACCTGACCTTAGATACTTACTAGTTGTATGACCCTGTGCAAGTCACTCAACCTTGTTTGCCTCAGTTTCTTAAAGGAAATGGCAAACCATTTCATTATCTTTGCCAAGAAAGTCCTAAGTGGGGTCATTAAGAGTTGGACACAACTGAAATAACAGAACCACAACAATCACCTTCTAGAGCTGTTGTGAGAATCAAATGAGATCATATTAGTTAAACACTTAGCACATACTGGGCACGTAATAGGTGATTAATAAATACTGATTCCCTCCTTCTCACACACCCCAGCACAAGTGTCCTTATGACACGAGAAAGATTGCAAAGCAAATCTCATTTGAGTCACAAACCATCTTGTAAAGTAGGTTCTGCAGGTTATTTTCATTTTATAGATGAGGAAACTGAAAATCATAGAAAATGTCTGTGGTCACACATCTAATAAATGTTTAACATGAGATCTGAATCAAAGATTTTGGGTCTCCAAGTCATGTTCTCTCTCTCTCTGCTATCCCACATTGTATTAGAAGTCTACATACTATGCATCTGTGTGCCACCTAACTCAATGCCATTGAGGGTCCTTGAGGATCTGGGTCTTGCGGGGTTATTTCTCTAAGCTACATATAAGACACAAGATGCCTAAAGTTTTAGAGAATCCCTCTCTACATCTCTCTGGTGTTGTGTCTATAGGCCTGAACACCAGGTTGGAGAGGTGATTTTCCACAAGAATTCATTGATGGCATTTAGTCACTGGTAATATATAAAGTCATAGTCTACATGAAATTAAATAACTGGGGAAAAATCATTAGTCATACAACCAAGAGTATAAGTCTCATGATTAAGAAACAGTGTACTAAATATCACTACCATCGGTCTTAAAGACATCTAATCATAGAACTCCAAATCTGCTCTGCAATTAGATCTCTCCCATTCTTTCAGTAGGCTTTTGTAGTATAAAGACTTTAAATATCATTGAACATTTAGGTTATATCTAAGAAGTAATTTCCTGCTAAACATGGTGGTCAAATATTGAAATGATTGATAAAGAAGGCTGAGGTACTACTTTATCTGGTGGCATCTGAAATGAACATGATCCATCTCTATAGGTTTGGGTGAGGTGCTGCCTGAGGGCAGAGTGATAAACTTGGTGACTTCCCAATGTCCTTTTTCTGCTTAGATAGAAATGTTTTCTCCCCGTTTATCTTCACTGGCAGCTTTGTTTCCTTCCACTGATGGCTAATTCATTTTATGTAGTTTATTTTGTAAGCTCATAAGCACTTCATTCTATCTTCCTTCCTTAAAATATGGTTGAACATCTGAAGGCTTCAGAAGGTGATAAATACTCTATCTGGAAAATGTATTCATTTTGTACTTTTTTGATTTATATGATCTTAAAAGAAGCAATCTAGGTGAAGTCCTAAATGACCTTTAGTGAGATGAAAACAATGAGTTGTCAGGTCTTATGGTACCTGCAGAAAAAAATATCCACTAGAGGTGTGTGTGTGTGTGTGTGTGTGTGTGTGTGTGTGTGTTACTGTGATCTGCTAAGCTGGAAAGTTTTCAAGTCAAGGCCAATTGACAGGAAAGTATCTTTGTCACCTGACAAAGTTAATTCTCATAGTTCCCATCACTCAGTTGGCAAAAAGTAATAAATTTGCCAACCTTTGAAAATCACAATAACCATCTGCTAAGTTTTTTCACTATCAGAAATCCCAGACCCTCTAGGTCATCATCAATTATCTGTATTAACTCTCATCAATGCAATTGCAGAACTTGGGAATATTGAATGTCTAACAAGGTAATTTTTCTCTCCTTTTTAAATGCACATCACCCATACACACATATATTGCTTTGTCTCCAATTTCCTTCCCACTTATGGAAATGAAGTGACTTGGCCACAATGACACACTTGGAAGACTGATAGTTAAATGCATATTGGTAGGTGTCTCAACCCTCACCTCCCCACTTCACCCTTTTGTACCACTTGGTTAATATTCCTACAGAAGCAGAAAGGAGCCATATGGAAGCAGAATGACATTACACAGGAAGAAGAAAAATCTGGATAGAGTTAGGAAATGTGGTCACTCTCCAGAGGAGTTCTTAATTTATCAAGCTAGTTTAGAACCAAGGTAATTTGAGAGGTTAGGAAAAAATGTGACTTTCCAATAAAATACTGCAGTGGAACCTCTTTCAGGAATGTGGAGGAGTAAAGGGAAATCCACCTCTTCAGCTTTGGCCATAGCTTCTCTCTTCCATACTTCCCATAGCACCTTTTGCTGGAGGATGAACTTGAGAACTTTGAACTATTTAGAGGATTTTAGATTTCATAACTTTGCATATATATCCATGGACCATCTCTAGATCAGTATCTATATTGGAAGCAAAGAAAAGAGTGGTCAAGTATTCATAGCCTTAACAAGAGAAAGGAAGTGACATTGTGTCTCAGGAAAACACTCGGTTTATAACACAAACTGAAGCATTTCATGATCCAGGCTCCATGTGTTACCCTTTTACCGTATTTGCTCTGTAATCTTGAGCTCACTTTTCCAAGATTCTTCATGTACTGATAGGAGGATATGCCATAGGCTTTTGGTGAGTTTTGTAACCACTATTCTTATAGCATTATTTTGTTAAATTCTCTGTTAGAATGGGCCTGATGCTGATGCTACTTGTTCAGGTGTGATGCTGAAACAAAATGAGCACTTATTAATGGAGGTTTACTTAGTCATAACATGGCAATGATATTCCCTTAATGATATAGTAGAATTAATTTCAGTAAACACATACTCATATATGAGTGTGTCTATATGTATGTATATATACACAAATATATGCATATATAGATGCATCTATACACATGCATATGTGTGTGTATGTATATGTCTGTCCTTGAAAGCAGGATATAGTAACTCACATAGTCCTAGGGCATCCACAAAATCTAAAGGTCATCAGTCCCACCCGGATGGGTATTTTGTGTCCTTGAATGACCAGAAAATAACATCGGTACAAAGAGTCTACCAGGGAGCTGTCAGTGGAGACACTATTTAGGCCTTGCTCCATCCCTGAGACAACCGAACCCCAGATTCAGCAGTGTTTTAGGGAGAAATCTACCCTTGTTGTATTACAAGGAGATGGTGATTCTATCTTTCTAAAAATATTTTAGGCTGGGGATTAAAATTATTCTCAAGTAATAATTTTGGTGGGAATCACACAATGTGGGCTCGAAGGGGCCTTTGGGAATCACCTGACTCAGAGCTGGGGAAACTGCATTCTCGAGGCTGGATTCAACCAAAGGGCTGCACTTGTGGACCTAGAAGGCCTCATGTGGCATTGAGGCTACAGGTTCCCCATCCCTGATCTAACTCCTAAAAGACATTGCTGGAAGTCTGAGGGGTAAATTTAGTCCTACTTTGGAACCTGAGATTAATTCAGGAGCCTGGGAGTTGGGATTAAGAAGCTCAGAATTTATATCTTTTAGCTGTGATTTAAATCAATAAAAGAGTGATTGTATTTCTTCTCAACTCACAGATGAACTTACCTACAATTTGACAACCTAAAGCAGGGGTGGACAACCTGTGGCTTTGAGGCCAGCTGTGGTTTTGTGGAATCTTTTGCCAGAGTCCAAATTTTTTCTCTAAAATTTGGATTCCATCAAAAGGCCATACTTAAGGATCTACAAGGCCACATGTTGCCTCAAGACTGCAGGTTCCTCACCTCTGGAAGGATCCATGAGAAAATATTCATTCAACATAAGGATGGCAATAAATATGATAAACCATATTAATAACATAAATATATAAATTGAATGATTACATCCACAGGGAATACATAGGGAAATGAGACTTAAATAACAGAAAACTGACAGAAAATGTTTATTGAAAATATTCACTATGGTAAGGGAAAGCTTTTCCCCATGTAAAACAAGGCCATTATCTTAATTACCTCTTTCTAGGACATAATTTTTTTGCTCATTATCATTTTGAACTCGTTATATGTTGCCTTTTTTTTTAATGAAAGAAAAACATCAGTTGAATTATAGAGCATTGGATCACACTACTCATCTGAAGGAAAGTAGGTTCTCTCTTGAGCAACAGTTAATGAAATACTTTGACTCTCTATTTGAAAGGATGGCAGTGACAAGCAGGAAACGCTTGGCATTTATTCCAGTAAAATTCACTCTCATAGTTGATCAAAAAGAGGTTTAATGACTGGCCATAACACTGGGGAGAAGAAAAAGAAATACATAAACATATATTAGCATTTCTCCTTTCCCCAGACATTTATCGACATTTTGTATAATCTTTAGCTTTCCAGGCAATAGGAGTCTATTTTGAGGAGAATAGACCTGCCTTGTGGTGCTGAATTCTTTGGCCATGACTACCGATGGAAAAAATACAAATGGCCCCAAGTCCTATGGCCTTCTTCTGCTGCCATAATATTCATGTCAGAGAGAGAGAAGGAAGGTGGGCATGTGGTACTGGTAATCACATATTTTCTACCATTTATAAACTTGTAGCTTAGGAATTAATACTCCAAATGTAGGATTCTTGTCCAATGACCAAAGAATGGGCATCCTGGGGGAGGAAATGAATCATTCTGATATCAATAATTTAGTTATAAACAAAATAAATTAACAGAAATATGTTGTAGCTAATATGGTAGGATGACTTAAGTTCCTGGAGAAGCAAGTTGGCAGAGTTGATTTTCTCAAAAGTACAAAGGCAATGAAAATTTCATTTCATGTAATATTTGGTCATTTTAGATCTTGTCAAAATATCTGTTGCAGAGGATAATGAAGAACAGGATCACATTTTCCATATTAAATGAATATAAACTTTAATACTTTGGAGCTTCAGTGTGATGGTAGAAATAAATGAGATAGAGATATAAGTATATTTGAAAAATATAATTGAAGAGAAATTAATATGGCCAAATATTTATATGACTGTCTTGAATATTGTCTTTGAGACAAAAAAGACACAAGGTGCTGGTTAAAACAAACATAATATAAAATGAAACAATGTATTTTAAATAAATACACATATTTAATATAAATATCTAAATATATATTGTATGATATACAACATATAGCAAAATAACATGATATTATATATAATAAATATTTAAATTAATAAATACTTAAATAATTATAAAATTATTTTAATGATCTGAATGTGTTCCCTTATTTAACTGCTATGTAGAATCACCCATTGACTTGTTAGAGAAAATATCTAAATTAGTACAAAGTTATGGGGAAAAATGAAAATTATATAGACCAATAGATACAAATATATAATATATAACATATATGGCACAATGTAAGCAACTTCATCTTAATGTATCTAAGCCATGCAAGAAATGGATTATGGGTAGAGGAAACAACTATAATGACAGTACCTAGCAGTTGACAATGTTGTAAAGTTTACCAAGCACTTTACAAATATTATCTCATTTTGTTTTCACAACAAACTTAGGAGGAAGGTGCTGTTTTGATGGCCATTTTGGTAAGGAAAGAAAGCAGACTAAGTTTATCTAACTTATCCAAGGTCACACAGATAGTGTATGAGGTCAGATTTGAACTCAGGTCTTCATATCCCAACATCTGGCATTCTATCTATACTGTGACACCTTAAGCAAACTACAATAATTTCATAAGGAAATTTTAATGGTTTAAATCCATTTTAATAATCACTAGTGTTAAAGAGCCCACAAAGTATCTTACTGAAGACTTGATTTGCTAGGCATAGTTTTAACAAGCAAGGGCAACATTGGCGAAACATGCAAATATTTTTAGTTTGCATATATATATGTATATACACACATACACATATACATATATATGTATACATATACTATATATATATACATATATATATATATATATATATATATATGTGCAGACACACACACACACCAGAGAAAGAAGATTTATGATTACATGCAATACCATCTCATAAAACAAACAAAAATATGGAGGGTTGAATTATATAAAGAAAGTTTAGGGAGGGACCCAATTAAACAGTCATTCTAGGGGCATTTAACTGGGAAACCATAAATCACTGCTTATAATGGGGGTAGAACGGACACTACAGAGAACAAAGATCATTGAAGTAGCTAGACTAGATCAAGCATCCACAAAATAGTTTGTAACATAGCTAACAAAATGGTAAGAGTATTGAGGTTGATCAGTCCATAAACATTTATTAAGTGCTACTGGGTGCCAGTAATTGGGCTTAGCACTGGGGACACAAAGAGAGACAAAAGACAATTCCTACTCTTAAGAAACTTATAGTCTAAAGTAGAAGACAACATGAAAATGCCTACACACATATGGGATATAAAGAGGACAGATTCTCCAAGCATTTGAAAAGCAAGAGCTAGCAAAACATCTAAAAATCTTCCACTTTGAAATTACAGAAAGTCGTCCTATGAACATCAACAAATATTAGTCTGTATACCTTCTTTTTCATCTACATGTTTTATGAGAATAATATGTACAAACCTTTAATGGAGATACTAGAAAGGAGGAAAAAAAAGCTTCGGTAGAGATGTCTGGAATAAAGGACTCCTTTACTGTCACTCAGGAAGACCTAGCACAGAACTGTCCACTGTACTTGATCTTTATTATGAAAAACTAAATAAAATAAAACTAAGCATTTTATCTAGTAGAACAAAATGCATCCTTGAAGCCTTTCCTCTAAAAAGATGTATAACTTGGGGGGCAGAGTCAAGATGGCAGAGTACAAAGATGGACCTGTAGAAACTCCCCCACATAGCCCATAAAATACCTGTAATATTTGTAAAAAAAATGACTGTAAACAAATCCTAGAGCAGTGGAAGCAACTAAACAACAGAGTGAAGGAGATTTCCAGCCCAGGACAGCTTGGAAGGCTGGCAGAAAGGGTCATCGCACCAGGCATGGAGTGGAGCACAGCCCAGCCTTAGCCACCATGCTCAGCATGGCAGGGACAGGACCTGAAACAGGCTTCATGGACCCACTTGCAGCAGCAGTTCCCAGATTGCTCAACCCACAAATACCACAGAAAGCTTCAAAGGTCTTCACCCAGAAGAGGGGAGCATGGTCTAGATTGCTGATAGTGGCCACTGCAGTGGCAGCATCCATTTTTGGAGCCCTAAGCCTAGAGGACCTGGGGGAATTGAGCAGGTGATTTAAATCTCAGCCCTGAACCTGGCCCTGGGGTAAAGAGCAGTGCAGGTGTGGTGGCGATGGAAGTGGTTGTAGAGAAAGAATTCTACTCACAGATTCTGGGCAGAAAAGTTTTTTATTGCTCCCAGGCCAATGTGCAGCCCAGGAGAGGAGTAAACTTCTCTCCCTTGATTGTGCCACTTTGAAGGAACTGAGAACTTACAGGTTCCCAAAGTATACCCTCCTTTTGACAAAAGACTCAATAGTCAAGTGACTGGCAGGGAAAAGGCCAAAAAAAGGGAGAAAAAAATAAGACTATAAAAGGTTACTTTCTTGGTGAACAGATATTTTCTTCCATTCTATTGGATGAAGAAGAACAATGCATACTGTTAGAGGAAATCAAGGCTTCTGCGTTCAAAACCTTAAAATAAATATGAAATGATATCAAACCATGGTAGAGCTCAAAAAGGATTTTGAAAATCAAGTAAGAGAGGGGTAGAAAAAATTGCAATGAGAAATGAGAATGATGCAAGAAAAGCATGAAAAGCAGGTCAACACCTTGCTAAAGGAGACCCCCCCCCTGCCCCCGCAAAAAAAAATGCTGATGAAAATAACACCTTTAAAAATAGACTTAATTCAATTGAAAAAAGAGTTCCAAAAGGCAAATGAGAAGAATGCTTTAAAAAGCAGAATTAGCCAAATGGAAAAGGAAGTTAAAAACCTCACTGAAGAAAATAGTT
The DNA here is from genome assembly GCA_028658325.1 of Potorous gilbertii. NCBI lineage: Eukaryota > Metazoa > Chordata > Mammalia > Diprotodontia > Potoroidae > Potorous > Potorous gilbertii. Next base: position 473,180,568 of record CM053769.1, on the reverse strand, counting down.
CTTTAAAAATTAGAATAGAGCAGATGGAAGCTAATGACTTTATGAAAAACCAAGGAATTACAAAATTAAAAAAAAAAGAATGGAAAAATAGAAGACAATGTGAAATATCTCACTGGAAAAACAACTGACCTGGAAAATAGATCCAGGAGAGACAATTTATAAATTATGGGACTATCTGAAAGGTGTGATTAAAAAAAGAGCCTAGACATCATCTTTCATGAGATTATAAAGGAAAATTGCCCTGATATTCTAGAACAGGAGGGCAAAATCAATATTGAAAGAATCCACCAATCACCTTCTGAAAGAGACTTGAAAAGAGAAACTCTTAGGAATATTGTAGACAAATTCCACAGTTCCCAGGTCAAGGAGAAAATATTGTAAGCAGCTAGAAAGACACAATTCGAATTATTGTGGAAACACAATCTGGATAACATGAGATCTAACAGCTTCTACAAAGGTCTTGGAATATGATATTCCAGAAGTCAAAAGAAGAAGGATTAAAACCAAGAATAACCTATCCAGTAAAACATCATGGAAAGAATGGTTATTCACTGAAATAGAGGACTTTGAAGAATTCTTGATGAAAAGACCAGAGTTGAATACAAAATTTGACTTTCAAGGCCAAGAATCAAAAGAAGTATAAGAAAGCTAACAGGAAAGAGAAATCATAAAGGACTTTCTAAAATTGAACTATTTACATTCCTACATGGAAAGATAATATTTGTAACTCTTGAGACTTTTCTCAGGATTTGGGTTGTTGGAGGGTTTATACACATATGCACACATATGTATATATACATATATATATATACAGAGAGAGAGAGAGAGAGAGAAAGAGAGACAGACAGAGAGCACAGAGTGAGTTCAATAAGAAAGGATGATATCTAAAAAAAATAAAATTAAGTGGTGGAGAGGGATATATTGGGAGGAAAAAGGGAAAAATGGAATGGGGCAAATTATCTCTCATAAAAGAGGCAAGAAAAAGCTTTTTTCTTTTTTTAATTGATATTATTTATTTTCAGTGTTCTACAATAACTACCATATAACTTAGATTATTTTCCCCTTACTCCCTTCTCCCTCACCAAGACAACATAGAATTTTGTATAAGTTCTCATATACATTCCTATTAAATATATTTTCACCATAGTCATGCCGTGGTGAAGAATTAAAATGAGTGGAAGAAATCATCTAACAAACCAAAACACAATACACACACACACACACACACACACACACACACACACTGATCTGCTACATTCTGCAATTGAATTCCATAGTGTTTTTTCTGAATGTGGAAGGCATTTTGCCTTAGAAGACCATTGGGATTTTATTTTTAAGTCCTTACATTGCAATGAAGTTCCAAGACTACTAGTAAAAACTCTCGCACACTATGGTTGTTGTTTTGTACAAAGTTCTCCTGGTTCTGCTCCTTTCACTCAGTATTAGATCATATAAATCTTTTCAGGCCTCTCTGAAGTCTTCCTGTTCATCATTTCTTATAGCACAATAGTATTCCATTACATTCATGTACCATAATTTATTCAGCCATTCCCCAATTAATGAGCATCCTCACCCTTTGACCACCACAAAGAGTGCTGCTATAAATATTTTTGTACATGTGTGACCTCTTCCCATTTTTATGATCTCTTGGGGATACAGTCCTAGAAGTGGTATTGCTGGGGAAAAGGGTATGCACATTTTTGGGGCCCTTTGGACATAGTTCCAAATTACTCTCCAGAATGGCTGGATCAGGTCACATCTCCACCAACAGTGTATTAGTGTTCCAACTCTCCCACATCCTTGTCAACATTTATAATCGTCCTCTTCTCTCATGTTTGCCAATCTGATAGGTGTGATTTGGTACCTCAGAGTTATTTTGATTTGCATCTCTCTAATCAAAAGTGATTTAGAGCATTTTTTTCATATGACTATAGATATCTTTAATTTCTTCCTCTGAAAATTGCCTATTCATATTTTTTGACCATTTATCAATTGGGGAATGACTTGTATTTTTGTACATTTGACTGAGTTCTCTATATATTCTAGAAAAGAGGTCTTTAACACTGATAGCTGTAAAAAGTCTTTCCCAGTTTTCTACATCCCTCTGAATTTTGGTTGTATTGGGTTTGGTTGTGCAAAAACTTTTCAGTTCAATGTAATCGAAATTATCCATCTTAAACTTCATAATGCTTTCTATCTCTTCTTTAGTCCAAAATTCTTCTCTTCTCCATAAATCTGATAAATACAATATTCCTCACTCCTCCAATTTGTCCGTAGTATCAATCTTTATACCTAGATCGTGTATCCATTTGGATTTTATTCTTGTATAAGGTATCAGGCATTAGTCAGTGCCTAGTTTCTGGGACACTTTTATCCAGTTTTTCCAGCACTTTTTGTCAAACAGTGAGTTCTTATCCCAGCAACTGGGGTCCTTGGGTTTATCAAACAATTAATGTCTTGAGTACCTAGCATATTCTACTTGTCTACTCTTATGTTTCTTAGCCCACACCAAGTGGTTTTGATAAGTGCTGCTGTATAATACAATTTGAGATCTGGTAGAGTTAGGCCACCTTCCCTAGCATTTCTTCTCATTAGTCCCCTTGATATTCTGGACCTTTTGTTCTTCCAAATGAATTTTGATATTATTTTTTCTAGCTCTACAAAATAATTGTCTGATAGTTTAACTGGTATGGCACTAAATAAGTAAATTAATTTAAGTAGAATTATCATTTTTATTATATTGACTCGGTCTATCCACAAGCAGCTGATGTTTTTCCAGTTACTTAGATCTGACTTTATTTGTGCAAAAAGTGTCTTGTAGTTGTGTTTATATAGCCCTTGGGTTTATTTTGGCAGGTAGGTTGCCAAATATTTTATAGTGTCTACCCTAGCTTTAAATGGGATTTCTCTTTCTATCTCTTGCTGTTGGGCTTTGTCAGCAATATATAGAAATGCAGATTTTTGTGAGTTTATTTTGAAAACTGCAACTTCGCCAAAGTTCTTTACCATTTCAAGTAGTTTTTCACTTGATCTTATGGAATTTTCTAAGAATATCATCATATCATCTGCAAAGAGTGATAACTTAGTTTCTTCTTTGCCTATTCTAATTCCTTCAATTTCTTTATCTTGTCTAATTGTGATAGCTACCATTTCTAGTACCATACTGAATGATCATGGTGGTAATGGACATCCTTGTTTCACCCCTGATCTTATTGGAATTACATCTACCTTATCACCATTGCATATGATGCTTGCAGAAGGTTTTAGGAAGATATTGCTTGTTATTTTGTGGAAAGTTCCCTTTATTCCTATGCTCTCTAATGTTTTTAATAAGAATGAGTGCTGTATTTTGTCAAAAAAATTTCTGCATCTATTGAGATAATCATGTGGTTTCTGTTAGTTTTGTTGTTGATATGATCGATAATGCTAACAGTTTTCCTAATATTGAACAAGCTTGGCATTCCTGGTATTAATCCCACCTGATCATAATGTATTATTCTCATGATAAGTTACTATATTCATTTGGCTAAAATCTTATTTAAAATTTTCACATCTATATTCACTAGAGAAATTTGTCTATAATTTTATTTCTCTGTTTTGTCTTTTTCCTGGTCTATGTATCAAAACCATATTTGTATCATAAAAAGAATTTTAGAGGACTCCTTCGTCCCCAATTTTCGAAAATAGTCTATATAGTAGTGGAATTAACTGTTCTTTAAATGTTTGATAGAATTAACTTGCAAATCCATCCAGCCCTAGAGATTTTTTCCTAGGGAGTTCATTTATGACTTGTTCAATTTCTTTTTCTGAGATGGAATTGTTTAAGTATTCAACTTCTTCTTCTGTTAATCTGGGCAATTTGTATTTTTTTTAAAATACTCATCTATCTCATTTAGATTGTTCAATTTATGGCCATAAAGTTGGGCAAAGTAATTTCTAATTATTGTTTTCATTTTCTCCTCTTTAGAGATTAGCTCACCCCTTTTATTTTTGATATTAGTAATCTGATTTTATTCTTTCTTTTATAAATCAGATTTACCAAAGGCTTATCAATTTTTTTATTTTTTCATAAAACCAACTACTGGTTTTATTTATTTAATTCAATAGTTTCCTTAATTTCAATTTTATTAATCCCTCCTTTGGTTTTCAGTATTTTTAATTTGGTATTTACTCGGGGATGTTAAATTTATGTTTATTTAGCTTTTTCAGCTACATATTGAAGTCATTTATCTCCTCTTTCTCTGTTTTATTCATGTAGGCATTCAAAGGTATAAAACTTCCCCTAAGAACTGCTTTTTCAGTTTCCCATAAGATGTGGTAGGTTGTCTCATTATTGTCATTCTATTGAATGAAGTTGTTGATTGCTTCTGTGATTTGTTGTTTAACTCACTCCTTCTTTAGGATTAGATTATTTAGTTTCCAATTAATTTTTGGTTTATCTTTCTTTGGCTTTTTATTACATATAATTTTTATTGCATTATGATCTGAGATGGATGCATTGACTATCTCTGCCTTTCTTCACTGGATTGTGAGGTTTTATTCCGTAGAACATGGTCAATTTTTGTATATGTCTTATACCACGAAGAAAAAGGTATATTCCTTTCTATTCCCAGTCAATTTTCTCCAGAGATCTATCATATCTTCCTTATCCAGAGTTTTATTTACCTGCTTAACCTCTTTCTTATTAATTTTGAGGTTAGATTCATCAAGTTCAGGGAGCGGGAGGTTGAGGTCCCCCACTAGTATAGATTTGCTGTCTATTTCTTCCTGCAACTACCCCAACCTCTCCTCTAAGATTTTGGATGCTGTACCACTTGGAGCGTACATGTTTATTAATGATATTTCTTCATTGTTTATTGTGCCCTTTAGTAGGATATAATTTCCTTCCTCACCTCTTTTGATTAGATCTATTTCTGCTTTTGCTTTATCTGAGATTAGGATTGATACCCCTGCTTTTCTTACATCAGCTGAGGCACAATATATTATGTTTCAATCTTTTACCTTTATCCTGTGTGTATCCCCCGGTTTCAATTGTGTTTCTTGTAAACAACATATTGTTGGATTATGGCTTTTAATCCATTCTGCTATCCATATCCATCTTATGGGAGAATTCATTCCATTCACATTCACAGTTATGATTACAGTCTGTGTGTTTTCTCCATCCTCTTTCTCACCGTTTGTGCATTTAGTTCTTCTGTCTCCCTTCCCCTCCTCAATAGAGTTTTTACTTTTCACCTTCTGCAGTCTTCCCTTACTTCTTTCAGTCCCTCTCTGTTTTACTCCCCTTTACCCTTACTACTTCTTTCCTGCCTTTCAGCTTCCCCTACCCTTTCTTCCCTGTTCCCCTCCTACTGCCTATAGAGCTAGTTAGATTTATATACTTAATTAAATTTATTGTTCCCTCCTTGAACCAAATCAGATGAGACTATCTCTCAAACAATGCTCATCTCCCTCCCCTCTTTCCCTTTATTACAATTTTGTACTTCTTCTTGTGATGTATTTACCATTTTCAGCTTCCTCCTTTTCACATTTCCTGTTACCATTCCTTCACACCCTTAAGTCATATTTTTATCATCACACCATTTACTTTATAACCATTCCCTCTATGTATATCCTTTTTATATTTCATAGTGGATGTACAATTTTCAAAATTACCCAGTATATCTTCCCTTATAGGGAGGTAAACAGTTTGCCCAAATTGAGTAACAATGTTTTCTTTTCCCTTGTTTACCTTTTAATACTTCTCTTGAGACCTGCATTTGAAGACTGAATTTTCTACTGAGTTCTGGCCTTTTTGTCAGGAAGGACTAGAAATGCCTAATTTTTTTAATGTCCATCTCCTTGCCTGAAATGTTTTGTTGAACTTTGGTGGGTAATGGATCCTTGTTTGTAGTCCCAGCTTCTTTGCCTTATGGAATATCAGATTCCATTTCCTTCAGTCTTTTAATGTAGAAGCTGCAAGGTCCTGTATGTTTCTGACTGTTGCTCCTCGATATTTGAATGGTTTCTTTCTGGCTGCCTGTAATGTTTTTTCCTTCACTTGATCTGGAATTTTGCAACAATATTTCTTGGAGTTTTTAGTTTGGGATCCCTTTTGGGAGATGAACGGTGGATTCTTTCGATGACGATTTTGCCCTTTGGATCTAGCACTTCTGGGCAGTTTTCCTTGATGATTTCTTTAAAGATATTGTCCAGATTCTTTTTCTCATCGTGGCTTTCTGGTAGTCTAATAATCTTGAATTTTCTCTCCAGGATCTATTTTCCAGGTCATTTGTTTTTCCAATTAAATATTTTACATTTTCTTCTATCTTTTCATCCTTTAGATTTTGTTTGGCTGATTCTTGATGTCTCCTAGAGTCATTAGTTTCTACTTGTCTAATTCTAATTTTTATCAAATTATTTTCTTTAGTTTACTTTTTGCATCTCCTTTTCCATATGTCCAATTGTTCCTTTTAAGGAATTATTTTCTCCAATTAGTTTTTGTACTTCCTTTTTCAGTCGTCTAATTTTCCCAGTTAGGATTTGTTCTTTCTTTTCCATTTGTTCAATTTTCCTTTTTAAAGAGATGTTTTCTTTGTGGAATTCTTTTTTCATACTTTTAAAATCATTGGACAGTTTTTCTTCTATTTCCTTGTTCAGCTGTTCCAGGAGAGCTGTTTGTGCATATAAGCAGTTCATGGTCTCTTCTGAAGTTTCAGATGAAAGTACAGTCTCAGTACTGACCTCTTTGGTATTCTTGTTTTGATCCTTGTCTCCATAGAAAGATTCTATAGTTTTCTCACCCTTTGTTTGCTTTTTCTTGCTAATGATGATGATTTGTGTTTTGGCTCCTGGTTCTTTCAGTTAGAAGCTGCAGAACTTGGGGTTGAACTGACTGGTGTGAAAAAGCTAAGGGCAGGTGCCATTTCATCTTTTTGTTTTGTGTTTCTCTGATCAACCCTGGGGCTAACTTGTTGTTGAACTGTGCAATGTGCAGAAGGAGTGGTCTCATCATGGGAGATCTCCTCAGCTGAGCTGAAGCAAAGGCAAGCTCAGGGGTTGGTGATCCCAGCTGCCCTATTGTCTTCCAATTTCCCCTGGAGTGCTGAGGCATGCCTGGTCCTAGTGTAAGTTTCCACCTCCCCTGGAGCTCCTGTCCTAGGGCTGAGGCTCTCCTGTGTCTTAGTGTGAGTTTCTACTTCCCCTCGGGCTCCTCTCATAGTGCTGAGGCACATCTAGGTCCTAGTGTGAGTTGCCACTGCTGTGGATCCCCTGTCCTTCCAGTTCACCTCTGTCAAAATAAGACGAATCCCCCTTAGCTATTTTCCTAGCCTCAGGTGTTATGAGATTGTTTGCCCCTTCACTGTTCTCACTGATTCAGGATTTTTCTGGGGAAATATTTTATGGTTCTTTCAAGGTCAACAAGGGGGAGCAGAGAGCATTTACCAATCATTCTGCCATTCTGACTCCCAGAAGTTCAAGTAGGTGACTTACAGAGTTTTAATCTGTGGGCTGAAAGTCTCAGGATCTGCTGTGGCTACTATCTGGGGCTTAGCGACTGTCACTTGCTTGGCTCTGCTGGTCTCTCACCCTGAGCTGGTGCTCTGCCATTCCACCTGCTGCTGCCTCAAGTCTCCCCAGGGCTTTCCTTCTGTGATGTACTGGATGCACTGCACACTGTGGGGTCACCCCCAGGGAACAGATCCTTCCTATTGACCTTCCAATCTGTCCTAGGCTGTGAATTTGCCACAGTCTGTCTCCTATTGGATTCTGCAACCCCAAAATTTGGTCAGATTCTCTTTTTAGAGGTATCTGAAAGAGTTTGTCTAAGAGCTTAGGTGAGTTGTTGCTCTCAATCCACTATCTTGACTGCCCTCAAAAAAAGTTTTTTCAATGGAGGAGAAAAGGCAGGAGGTGAGAGGAAAAATTGTTGCTCACTTGCTTCACATCTGACTTTAGTTGGGAATAACACGCCCACTAAATTTGGCATGAAAATCTGTCTTACACTACAGGAAAGTAGGGGAGAAGGGAACAAATGGGATTAGGGGGATGATAGAAGGGAGGCTAAATGGGAGGATGAAGTAATGGAAGTAAACACTTTTGGAGAGGGACAAGGTCAAAAGAGAGAATAGAATTAATGGGGGGGCGAGATAGGATGGAGGGAAATATAGTTAGTCTTACACAGCATGACTGTCATGGAAATCTTTTGGGGTATGGAAATCTGTCTTGCCCTACAAGAAAAGACAGAAGATGGGGATAAGAGAAGGGAGGGGTGTGATAGAAGGGAGGGCATATTGAGAGAAGGTGTAATCAGAATGCAAGGTGTTATGGGGTGGGGGGAGGGGAGAAAGGGGGAGAAAATTTGGAACTCGAAATTTTGTGGAAATGAATGTTGAAAACTAAAAATAAATAAACATTAAAAAGAGGCATAACTTGAAATTATGCTAGATAGTATTCATAATGACACTCAAAACTTAGCTGCATAAAATATTTTGTTTGAAATCTCATCATTAAAATTGTCAGATGACGCACAAAGCAGGAAGGATGTTTTTTTAACTGGTTCATCAACACTGTTATTATCATTAATTTATTTTCAGTTTTCAACACTCACTTCTGCACAGTTTTCAATTCAAAATTTTCTCCCCATCTCTTCCCTCCCCTCTACTCCAGGACAACCTGCACATCAACCACCCCTTCCTCCAGTCTTCCCTCCCTTCTATTTCCCTCTCCTCTCTATTTTCCTGTTGGGAAAGATAGATTTCTATATCCCATTGCCTGTACATCTTATTTCCCAGGGGAGTGCAAAAACAATTTTTAACATTCATTTTTAAAGTTTTTTGTTCCACATTCTCTCCACTCCTCCCTCTGCACACATCCTCATGGAGAAAGCAAGCAATTCTACATAATTCATGTATGTATAGCTATGGAAAAGTGTGTAACATTCATGTTGTGAATAGTTAGCCACATTTCCCTCTATCCTGTCCTGCTCTTCATTTATTCCATTCTCTCCATTGACCTGTTCCTCCATAATAATGTTTATTTCTGCTGGCTACTTCTATCAATCTACTGTCCTTTCTATTATTCTTCCTCTGCTATCCCCTTGTCTCCTGCTTTAATGCAATGTAAAATAGATTTCCCTACCCAAAATGAGTGTGTGTTATTCCCTCCTTAAGCCAGATCCAATGAGACTAAGGCTCACTTATTCCTTCTTACCTCCACCCCACTTCCCCTCCATTACAAAAGTTCTTGTTTGTTTTATGTGAGATGATGTACTTCATTCTACTTTTCTCTCTCTTCCTCCCTGTACATTTCTCTCAACACTTAATTTTACTTCTTAGATATCCTCCTTTCATATTCAGCTCACCCTATGCCCTCTGCCTATATACATACAAATACATGTATGTATGTATACATATACATATTTATTCATGTACATATATAACATACATACATAAAACATATGCATATACACATATAATACATACTTATATATACACATATGTATGTATATGTATAGATGTATGTATTATATGTATGTGTGAAGGTGTGTTGTATTATCTTTCCATGAAGGAATATAAACAGTTAGTCTTTAATGAGTCCTTTATGGTTTCTCTTTCTTCTTTACCTTCTCGTATCTCTCTTGAGTCTTGTATTTGAAAGTCAAATTTTCTATTCAGCTCTTGTTTTTCAACAAGAGTGCTTGGAAGCCCTCTATTTCATTTCTATTTCATTGAAATTCCATTTTTTCCCCTGAAGTATTGTACTTAGTTTTTCTGTATAGTTGGTGCTTGGTTTTAATCGTACCTCCTGTCACCTCTGGAATATCATATTCCAAACCTTCCAATCCCTTAGGGTAGAAGCTGCTAAATCCTGTGTTATCCTGATTCTGTCTCCACAATACTTGAATTGTTTCTTTTTGTCTGCTGGTAATAGTTTCTCCTTCACCTGGGAACTCTGGAATTTGGCTAGAGCAAGCACTCAATTCCCCAATGTCTATAGGCCAAGAGCAACTGTAGCAGTGGCTCCTGCTGCCCTGGGACTGGTGTTGGACCACTTTCCAGGTGAGAGAGTTTTCCCATTGACCTTTGAAGATGTCTTTGGCATTTGTGGGTTGAGACATCTGGAAACTGCCCTGCAAATTCCTGTGATTCAGTGCCTCAAAGCCTTCACCAGTCCCATCTGTGTTGCTGTGGCTCATGCTAGCTGTTCTCTTCTTGTAGCCTGGTGCTTATGGATTGTTGACTTTCCAGTCTTGGGCTGGAAATCTATTTCACTCTGTCATGCTACTATGGAATTTATTTAGGGTCATTTTTAAAGGTATTTTGAGGGGTTTGGGGGGAAGTATTCAAAAAGGTCCCTGATTCTACTCCATCTTAGCTCCACCCCCCAGAGGGATACTTGACAAACTATTCTAGAGGTGTACTAGTTGAAAATGGATTTCTGTTGTTTGCTGGTGATATGCTGGGGGAGGGTGGGAATGGACATCAAAACCCCAGAATATCTGAGATTTCTCGGATGAGATCCATAGCTAATGATAATAGTTTGGTCTAAACATCACCACAGGAAAGTCTATGATAAATCATTAAATAGACAACCTAAACAACCCATCTATTTATGTATTTATCTCAGACAATCAAAATGAATAATCATAAATATATATGTATGTATAGTATGTATATGTGTGTGTATGTATGTAAGAGTAGGCTGGATTGATTTTAGCAAATTATTTAAGTTTTGTAACCTTAAATCTTTCCCTGAATCAAACATTGGCCTTTCAGTAACAATATTCTTCAGAGTTAAGTTGTGATGGAAAGTCTTGGGACAGTATAGTCGCCAAAGAATTGAATCAGGAGACAATAAGCAAGCTTATGATTTATGGGAGCATCTTATGGTATGTAACTAAGCAATCAAAGAATTATGGAGAACTGGAATAAAGGATTCCATCAAAGGTATGTCTTGGTGAAAAATAATATGAACTCATCCTGTGAAAAGAGCAGGAGATTATTGATGATTTCCATCTTCCCCATTCTCCACTGGGATTTTTCTGATGTCAAGATAAAATGCAGACAAAATGATAGGTGAGGCATGGACGGGCTGAAATTTGTATATTTTAAGATAATATTCACACTTATGAGAACACAGTTCCTTGAGAGTATTGTATTTTTAGATGTCTTAACTCTGTTTTTTAAATTATCCCATAAATTTCAGAATCAGTGTTTAGGATTAATAAAATTTCTGACTTTCTTTTGAAATATCATTTTAGCTTTCAACGTTTGAAACATCTTTAGTGACAAAATTGATCCAAACATCACTGCTCAGCATCAAATCAAAGTTATTTGTTTTTAGTTATTTGGGAATAGTTGTCTGAATAAAGTACTGAAATGTTTTATTCAAATAAAAATCACCCAATTTTTGGAATCATTCTTCCATTTTACATGAATCAATTTTTTTCTAAAAAGTCTTTGGACTTTGGTCCAATAGTGGAAAAATCCACCAGTAAATGAACAATGATTTTGATGTTTTCTATACATCAATTTTCCCTCTACTTGGTTCATTTTAATGAGAAGACTGGATTCATTGAGATTTATTACTAAAGAAGTATGATCTGTATCTGACCAATAACATCACCATTTTGGAATATTTTTCAATGTTCTCATGCATTTGCTTAATTAATAGGATAACATTCCATTTTGAATTACATGAGCCCAGTCATTGTCAATAGCACTCCTCCCTTCAAATCTCCCAAGCCATGAGCATCTTTAAGTATGGAACAGATTATCATTAGATTCTTGTTTCCAATACAAACTCTGAAACTTGAGGGGGAAAAAAACATGTATAGAACTTGAACCATTTTTTTTATTATTATTTTATTTGTTTTCAGTTTCTACAGTCATTTCCATATATCTTAGATTTTTCCTCTCCCTCCCTCCCTTCCCACTCCCTTCCTGAGATGGCATGCAATTTTATATAGGTTCTACACATACATTCCTGTTAAATACATTTTCACCTTAGTCATGTTGCATAGAAGATTTAAAATGATTGGGAGAAACCATAAAGCAAGCTAAAACATAATAAAAAAAGAAAATGATCTGCTTCATTCTGTGACTGAGTTCCTTAGTTCTTTCCCTGGATATGGAAGACATTTTTCCTTAAGGGAATCACTGGGAACCATTCAAGTCCTTGCATTGAAATGAATTACTACGTCTACCAGAAAAGTTCCTTTCACACTGTGATTGTTGCTGTGCACAAAGTTCTCCTGGTTCTGCTCCTTTCACTCAGCATCAGTTCATATAAGTCTTTCCAGGCCTCTCTGAAGTCTTCCTATTCATCATTTCTTATAGCACAATAGTATTCCATTACGTTCATACACTATAATTTGTTCAGCCATTCCCAAACTGATTTCCCTTGATTCCTAGTTTTTGGCCACCACAAAGAGAGCTGCTATAAATATTTTTGTACATGTGGGACTCTTTCCCATTTTTATGATATCTTGGGGATACAGTTGGACCACTTTCAAAAAGGAAAGTCATATGATTGTTAAAGAGTTGTCAAACCTTTTTAGAAAATTCACAGAATCATATACTTTCAGGATGGTATCTCGGTTATCATCTAGTTGAACAAATATCCAAAGAAGGAATCCCTAAAATCCCTAAAATATCCAAAGAAGGAATCCCTAAAATCCCTAAAATATCCAAAGAAGGAAGACGTGATAAGAGGCCACGTCTTCCAGGTTTAAACTTTTCATATGCAAACAATAGTAACAAAAACAACAGTGCTAATAAAAATAATGTGAATATTGAACTTTACAAATATTCTCATATTTATCCTTTCAATAAGCCTGAAAGGCAGGTATTATCATTATTCCCATTTTACAGATGAGGAAACTGAGGTAGGTAAATGTTAAGGTCACACAGCTAGCAAGTATCTGAAACTAAATTTAACCTTTTATTCATGATTTAATTGCAGCCTTCTATCCACTATGACGCCTTGCTACCTGTACTTGAACACAGATGCTATTTGCCCTCCATCCTGAATTTTCTCTTTTCCAGGCTAAACATTCTTAGTTCATTGATCTAACCCTTAAGAAATGCTCACTATTATTTTAAATTGCTTCCCTTGAAGAAGTAAAAGATAGAGAATATTGTTGAGGAGGTGTCAGATCATAGTGGAAAGAGTTTGGAATCTCAGGTTTGGAAGATCTAGGTTCATATCCTGCTTCTGACATTTACTTGTGCCGTTCTGGGCAGGTCATTGTTATTATTTTCAGTAAAAATGAAAAGGTTCTACCGGATGCCTTCGAGGGTCGCTAGCAGCACAAAATCTTTGATCCTAGCATTTTAATTGGAAAATCTCAGGTTGTAGTGTATCCCTACCTCTTCTGGTCTCCTTGAGCTTGTAGAGAGTAGCTGCTGAATGAGTTTGTTACAATCCCAATAGAATGAGCACTTAATAGGTGACAGATTCTGGAAACACTGAGGCAAATAGTTCCTGCCTTCACTAAGCTTATGATCTATTGAAATGGAATTAAAGTCAATTGACCTGAATTCACCCCTATGATCTTCACTTTCTTCATCTGTAAGGTGAGGAATATATCTGTGGATCTCTAGTAATGTTAAAAGGAAATAATGTGTGCTTTGAAACATGACAACAATATAATTGGGAATGATGACCACAGAAAACAAGTGCTGGCTCTGGAGTAAGAAAACAATTTCTCAAAGCCTACTGCACTTCTCCCCAGCTATGTGACTGGGGGAAAATCACTGACCCTTTCTGAACCTCCATTTCTTCATCTCCAAAGAAAATGGATGGAATTCTAACGTCCCTTCCTAGTCTTAGAATGGGATCCTATGATCATGGCATGCCATAATTGCTGGTCATTTTCAAGAATAAGAATTTTTATATAAAATAATAGAATATTCTTTTAATGAATAGTAACACTGCGGTTGGCCATAAGATATAATCCATTGGCTGTAAGAGCTATTGAATTACTGGTGAGTGATAGAGTTGTTTACTAAGAGAATCTTTGTATAAGATAGACATATAGATTTCTGAATTGATTTAGGTTCTGTCATTCCTGGATGTACTGCTCAGTCAACTCTATCAGTTCTGTAATCTTTAATCCTTTCAAAAAAAATTGCCACAGCCTTAAAATATTGGATCTACCTGGAACAAAAATAAGAACAATAATTCACATTTCTGTAGTGCTATGTTTATAAAGGGCTCCCCTGTGAGGTAAGTATCGAAGACATACCTAGCTATATGGATAGATGGGTAAAAAGATGTTGGAATATATATATATATATATATATATATATATATGTGTGTGTGTGTGTGTGTGTGTGTGTGTACATGTTCACAACTCTATATGTCTGTGTGTGTATATGTATGTAAATTGGGAGAATACAAAGGAGAATATCAAGAATCTCCCTGTCAAGGAGGGGATAATTAGAAGTAAATCCTTTGGAGGAGAGAGAGAGTCAAAAGAGAAAATAGAATAAATGGGAGCAAGATAGGATGGAGGGAAATATAGTTTGTCTTTCACATCATGACTTATCAAAGTGTTTTGCATGACTACACATATATAATCTATATCAAATTGCTTGCCTCCTCAGTGGGGATGAGAGGGGAGGGAGAAAGGAAGAGAAGCTGGAAATCAAAGTTTTAAAAACAAATGTCAAAAATTGTTTTTATGTGCACCTTGGAAATAAGACATACAGGCAATGGAGTATAGAAATCTATCTTGCCATACGAGAAAATAGAGAGGAAGGGGTGAAAGAAAGAAGAGGTGTGATAGAAAGGAGGGCAGATTAGGAAAAGGGGTAGTTGGAATGCACAATGTCTTGGGATTGGTGGAGGAGAGAGATGGGGAGAAAATTTGTAACTCAAAATCTTGTGGATGTGAATTTTGAAAACTAAATATAAAAACCTTGATGAAATCAAAAAATTTAAATTGGAATAACAGTTTAAAAAAAAAAAAGAACCTCCTTGTCAGGAATTTCTACTGATGCAGATCACCACATCCCCTGAAACTTCAAATTCTTAGAATGTTTTCTGAATGCACTGACAGGTTAAGTGATTTGCCCAGCATCCCCAGTGAATATGTGTCCAAGGTGCTCCTCACACTCATGTCTTCTTTATTTTAAGTTCAGATACTTATCTCTCATACCACACCGTATTGACTGCCTGAGTATTCCTCTTTCTCCAAAGTGGCTTAGTGAGGTATGGTGTGGGTAGAGTACTGAACTCAGTTAAATCATGCTAAAAAGCATTTATGAAGGACTTACTATATGTCAGTTGTTATGTTAAGCACTAGGAGTACAAATAGAAAGAAAAGAAGACAGTTCTTTCCCTCCAGAAGCTTACTTTCTAATGAGGGATAACAATAAATGAAAGCATCGGGTGGAGAGGTAGAGAAGGTACTCACCTGGAGTTATGGTGGTAAAGTTTGGAGAGTGAGGAGTGTAACCAGGAGAGGAGTGATGGATGCCTCACCTGGCTAATGCCTAAAATGGAAACTTGGGAAGGAGCTCATCAGTGAAAAAAAGGAGTCTCCAGAGCTGAGGGATTATCCAGGGTAAGAATGCTGCAGAGTTGGAGCACTCTTCTAGAGCAAGAAGTCAGCTGGGGCATTCTAGTAAAGTCCAGAATTTTGAGGCAGATCAAGTGAAATAATGTGGGGGAAGTTCTATCTAGCTCTCTATGGTGATAATGATGAAATTCTGATGAAACTCAAAAAAACTACTTTTTCAGAGTCAGAGAGCTGTTTAAGTATAGGAGCTTTGCAACCAGGTCTCTAGACTCTAGACTTGTCAAGCGAGAATGCTTTTCTCCACATAAATTGAGTATGGATATTCTTCTTCAAGGCAAATCTGAAACACTTTATCTATGTACGCAGGAATAGAAAGATTTCCTAAAATTTCTTCAATGAAATTAATTGTAAACATGATAGACTTTTCTTGTGATAAATAATTTTTCCTGTTGACTTTTCTCCCCTACTAGCACTGGCATTCTTACCTTGGGAAAAGCATTGGACAGAGAAAGCACAGATCGCTACATTTTGATAGTCACTGCTTCTGATGGCAGACCAGATGGGGTAAGTGAAATTCCAATGACTATGCTTTAACAATGAATGTAAGACTACTTGAAAAAACAAAAGCAAAATAAGTCTATCTATCCTGTGGCTAGAAAATAATGTGTTGGAATTGCAGACCTGTTTCTTTATCCTGCAGTTACTTTCTGGTTTGCAACAAACCAGGGAAAAGTCCAAATACTATTTCAAGATTTGCCATTTTGAAAATATATCTGTGAAATCTTTAAGTTGTGACAGTTGTTATGTCATACTGGTGTGCTGGTCAGAATTAAAGACTATGACTGTCTTCAACAGTATGTGGTAGCAATGACATGGTTAAAGAGAAGTTTAAAAGAGGCCTTGGAGTTTTAATGCAGGGAAAGCTCACCATTCTCTTGCTGTGGAACTTGCTTTGTATTTAATTACTAATTTTTACTTTTTAAAAAGAATTACTAGTTTACTAATTTACTAATTACTAGTAATTATTTACTAATTACTAATAAAAGAATTAGTAGTGAGTTAAGAAATATGTGTTGAATAAATTATTCAGTGGATCCTCTAATAAGAAATGTCATTTACAAAAGCTAATACAGCCTTGAGCTGCTTTAAGAGAGGTGTGATAGTTATTCTATACATTGCTCTGCTCATACCACATATATAGTATTGTGTTCAGTTCTGATCCTGATGGTTTAAGAAACATTGATAAGGAGGAGAGGCCAGAAAAAAGCCTTCTCTTTGAGGCCATTTGTCATATTAAGATGTTTTCCAGAAACAAGGGTTACTTCGCCAGATGAGAAAACTGACACTGGCAGCACAAAGACACGATAGTTGTTCAAGTATTTCAAGGACTACCATGTGAAAGAAGCTTTAAATCCCCCTTTAGCATCCAGAGGATAGAATCAGAAGCTGGGGCAATAATCAAGACAAGAATCACATAGGACATGGATCCTTAGCTAACCTACAAGGTAAACCAGGGATCAACAAAGCCACAGTAAAGAGGGAGTGAGTTCCAAGCATGATGATAGACTACGTCAAGCTCAGGGAATACCTCACAGTTTGAATGTATCATGAACTATGTGAAGGGGAGTAATGAGAAAAGTCTAGAAAGGCTTGAACCCCAAGAGGATAAAATTTGTATTTTATCCTAGTTCAATTGGCACTTATGTAAGGAGAATGGTTTGAGAGAAGTCAGACTGGAACCGTCGAACCCTATTAGAAGGCTGTTATAATAGTGTAAGGAGGAAGGAATGAAGGCCAAAACTGGAATTGTGGTTCTGTTAAGTTATGTATCTCCTTTGGATTATAGCCAAGTATTTAACATGTAGTAGTAACTAAAATTTGGGTGGATTTTATGATTTTAACTATCCTTAGCATACTGTAATAATTCAACATTTTCAACAACTGTATGTAGTACTACTGTAGACTGCATAATCTTCATACCATTACAAATTAGCAAACATCTGTTAAGTACTTACTATGTACCAGACACTATGATAAGTTTTGGGATATAAATAAAAGTAAAAAGAAGTCCTGCCCTCAAGGAGCTTATAGTCTAATGGGATAATATGCACAACTATATATATACACACACACATACATACACATACATATGTATACACACATATATATACTTATGTGTATGTATATATACACACATGCATATATGCGTACATGTTTATATATGTATTATTTGTATGCATTAATTTACATATATATGAATTCACACATAAGATTAATTGAACATACTGTCAGAGGGAAGGCAGTAGCATTGGGCAGAGAAGCCTGTTAAAGGTGGTTCAATGCTGAGTCCACATAGTCTTTCCATTATGTACCACACTGCCACAATCATGGTGACTCTTAATTTCACTAGGCTGTGTCTGGGAGGCTCTAAATACAAACTGGTTCTGGCCAATAGGGACCTTTCCCCAACTTGCTCACAGGTGTCATAGATTTTGAAAATATGGGATCAACTCCATGCTTCAATTACTCATGAAAGGCAGTTTTCAATGGTAGGAATTACAGAACACCTCCAAAAATTGCTCTTTCGAATGAAGTCTTGGTTCCCTTATCTGCACAGCTAAATAATAGCACAGTTTTCCTGTGATAGCACTGGCTTCACCACTTTGAAAACAGGTGTATCCAAGGCTGAGCTAGGAGAGGACAAGGTTATTCCCACCTCCAAAAGGAATTTTTTCCAAATTATCTGGACTGTTTCTACAATCCTAGAGTTTAGGGAGATATATTTTCTTTTGGGCAAAACAAGTTTCTCTGACATTTCATTTGTTCATCTACTTAACTAATATTTATTAAATATGTTGATTCTTAACAACCATTTAATCAATATTATTTATTGTTAAATTGCAAAGTTTCTTTCTAAATAGAGGAGGAGATACAAACTTTGGGTTAGACAAGGTCCTTACCTTCATATAGTCTGTTCTACTCTAGACTGGGATTTAAAAGAACAGAGAAGGAATCCTACACTTGGTTGATCTAATTGTAGGAATTGGTGATGATGATGATGATGATGAGGAGGAGGAGGAGGATGTTTGTGGTGCTGCTCATTGTGGTGGTGGTGGTCATGGTCATGGTCACGGTGATGATCATGGTGATGATGATGAAGTAAATCACTTAATATATGTTATCAGATTGATTCTTATCACAATCCAAGCAACATGTGGTTCAACTACATGCAGAAAGACTATTGAGAAGTTTGTATTGCTGTCTGGATATCCTTGCTGTTAAGGTGTCCATTTTGGTTTTGGTCCCAGAAGGTTACAGAACAGCTCATTTAAGAGTTGCCAGACATTTAACTCTTCTTGGAATTGCAGGCAGATTCTGTGTAACCCAAGATAGTCAGGATAGTCACTGATTTATCCTCAATAACACAACTTGGAGCTGGACACATTTCTAGACAAATGTACCAATCTATAGGAGGTAGACCCCAGACACTTCTAAATTGAACAATCATGCATGAGATAAGAATGGAAACTAGGGGTTAGTAGAAGTCGTTTGGTGTGTAGCACTTCACTTATAGACATATTGGTCATGCTGGCTCTCGGTTGACACTTCACCTCCCTCTAGAGGAAGTCTAACAAGACTACATCAGAGTTCAGTCAAATGATTCCATGATGGAGCCTGGTAATTCTCCCATTTGTTGTTAATGTTAGATGTTGGTCATGTATCTTATCTGTGTAGGAAAATCTCAATGTGGAAACTCCTATTCCTGTAGATTAGAAGCAGTTCAGCAATAGAACTGCCTTAGAAAATTTCATGGAATATGAATGGTTAAGTTACTTCCCAGGTTTAGATATATAACATATGTCAAAAAAAAATAAAGTTGACTAGGTTAAAGAGATTTGAGATGGTGAATTAAATAGGAAGCAAGCATAGGAAGCAAAGCAGATTTCTAGGGGCAAAAATTCAACTTAGGTCAATTTATATAAATGAAGGGCCCCTCAAATGCATGCATTGTGGTGGTAAATTAATTGCATGAAAGATGTTTTGCTGGGAAATGATTAGAATTGCCTATTTCCCTTTTCTAACTCATTCCTTCTTGATATGAGAGAAAAGCAATGAATAGTTCCTGTTTTTTGATAAAGGAGGATTTAGTCCCTTATGTAGTTAACATTTATGTAGTGCCTACTACATGACAGATACTTTGCTAATCACTTTATAATAATCTCCTTTGATCCTCACAACAAACCCTATACAGTAAGTACTCTACTATCCCCGCTTTTTAGATGAGATAACTGAGGCAACCATAGTTTAACTTGCTTGTTCACGGTAACATCACTAATACTTATATAAGGCCAGGTTAGATCTCAGGTCTTTCTGACTCCAATACCCTTAGGTAATTTTTCCAGGTTAGATCATTTTGACAGTGAGGATGGTCATCTCTCTATTCAAGATACCTCTTCTGTTTATTGAAAGAAACCATCAGGGAGTTTTATTCCTCCTTAAATCTTCAAGTATGAATGGGGCACATGCTCATGTCATTCTTTGGACTCAGTGAAAAATTTAAGAAACAAATTCTACAAAAATGTGATTGAGTAATTCATTTCTTCAGTATTTCTGCATGCCTTGATTTAGATTTTCTTTTCCCAAAGACAAAGAATAGCTCAGGTGACACTCCCAACAGAACTTTCTAAGCTCCTAGCGATCAATGTTTTCTCCTTGGAGTTGCATTATTCACAGCTTCAAGTACTATATATTTTGAATTTACTTATCTGTGTATGTGTTATATTCCTTCTCTCCACCTCTACAGACCAAAAGATCCTTAAAAGCTGCAGGGGGATTGTTTTTATACCCTAACAGCTAGTATACGGTGTTAAGTAAAGGTGTTTAAACTGTGCTTCTTTAAACAAAATAAATTGAATTTTTTAGGTGGTTGGAAGTAATAATACTCACAGCCTACCTGTAGCCATTTTCTTGGCATGGGCGCTGGTGCATTAATCAAGTTACAAGCCTCCTGTGGTGGAATATCTTGGAGTTATACCATAAGTATTAGGATCTATAAAAGGATAAGATTAACTCTAAGAGAAATGGGTAAAATAAAACACAGAATATCTTTTGCATATTCACAGTCCTTTTCAGTATCATATGTCTACATCAGACACTTGTGGAAAAAGTTAAAGGGAGTTTCCAGAAGGAAATAATTAAAGAAATGAAGAACATGACTCATGGTGAAAGGTTAATGGATAACTTGACTTGCCAATGACTGAGGGGGAAGATACCAAACAGGAGAAGGAGGAGGAAGGTTTTAGTCCAGAACAAAGATATATAATTAGAATGAAATGAAATGAAGGAGGAACATTGATGTGAACCGTCAAGAGAAAGTCATTGTTATGAGAAACATCATATTATAAAACAGAAAGGGAATTACAGCCTCATTATTGATAATATTTTAATTATAGGCATTAACTGCAAAGAAATGAGTTATGAAGAACAATACTCCATGGGCAAAAGCTAATGAAGATGAATTAGTCTTTTCAATACATTATTCACGTGTCTATCTAGGAGCTAGTCTTCTTAGTCCATAAGAAAATTTGAAAATTCATTTTTCAATTGAATCACTGAGTGTGACGGGGTTTTATAATCTTTCTGTCATATTCATCTAATTCCTGATTCTGACCCGAGGGCCCCACTTGGTCATTCTTTGGGCTCTGTTGTCTCAGAGTGAGTGTAAATAGCAATTATTTCTGTTTTGGCCAGAAACCCTGAGTTTTTCCCTCCAGTATTGCTGTTTTTTTTTTCTGACCAAGTAAAAGAGGCCATACCTTACATCCTTTATTAACAAGCCTTAATCACTAAATGGGTATTACCTTAGATAAACTGAGACCAGAGAAAGACCTCAACTCAACTTAAAAAGGCCAAGGTCTCCCACTGCATCCAGGGCCATCTCCAGTCATCCTGATTTGTATCTTGCTACTAGACCCAGATCACTGCAGAGGAGAGAATAAGATTGGAAACTCTTCACAGCCTGCTTCACTTAAATTCAATCTACTTGCAAGTGATGATATCACCTTCCTGATGTCATGGTCC
>CM053769.1:473003156-473155979 GCA_028658325.1 Potorous gilbertii | reverse complement strand
GAATCATCTTCCCAAGAAAATAACCTTCTATGGTTTTAGTTTTTTTTCCCTTTTCTGGGCATTTTCCCAGCCAGTTACTTGACTTCTGAGAGTCCTCTCCAGCCCTGGCCTAGGTCTGCCCAGCTAGTGCTTGGGGTCTGAGATTCAAATGCTGCTCCCCAGCCTCAGGGCTTTTGGCGGCAGGCCTGGCTGCTATTCAGGGTAAGATTAAATCAGGTTCTCAGGTGGGAGCAGGGCCGCCTCCCAGACCCAGTTCCCTCAGGGGGTTTCTGCAGAGACCTTTTGTAATGGAGCTGCTGCCAAGCTCCTGCCTGCTCTGGGAGCCTCTGGCTGCCCGCTGCCTCTGTCCCTGGTGTGCTACTGCCTCTGCTGCTGCTTCCCGAGGGGGCCTGAGTCCCGGAGATACCCCGCTCCCCTCTCAGCCCGTCTCTCTCACTGACCTGTGCGTCTGTGGGTGGAGGGACTTTCATGGCCACTGGAAATTCTGGTCCCTGACGCCTGCTGGGCTCTGCTTTCCTTTCGGTGCCGCGTGGCCAGGGCAGGGGAGGACAGGGGTCCACTTCCGTTCGGGCTCGATGGACCTTTGGGATCGGTTTTTCAGGGCTCTCTGCAACGGAAATCTCCTTCACTGTGTTGCTGCGCGGTTTCCACTGTTCCAAAATTTGTCAGGAGTTCTTTTTAGAGGAAATCCATGGGCTGTGGATTCGGAGCTAGCAAATATGAGTCTTTCTACTCTGCCATCTTGGCTCCACCCCAGTGTTACATTCTTACTGAATAATATTTCTCTACCAGGGCTAAGAAATTACCCTTTATTTAAATAGTATTTGTTTCTGCCAATGACATGTAAAAAGCTTAACATTTATTTTTTAAAACTTTTTAAGTTCCCAATTTCCCCCCTCTCTCCCTGAATTTGTCTTAGCAGGTAGACTCTCAAGCATTTTTTATCATCTTCAGTTATTTTAAATGGAATTTCTCTTATCTCTTATTGCCAAAATTTGTTGGTAATATATAGAAATGGTTATGATTTATGTGGATTTGTTTCATATCCTGAAACTTTAAGTTGTTAATTATTTCAAGTAGTTTTTTTAGTTGATTCTCTAGGATTCCCTAAGTAGGCTGCCTTATGATGTCCAAACAGTGATAGTTTTGTTTCCTCATTCCTATTCTAATTCTTTCAATTATTTTTTCTTCTCCTATTTCTATAACTACTTTTTCTACTACAATACTAAATAATAATGGTGATAGTGGACACCCTTGCTTCACTTCTGATTTTACTGGGGAGATTTTGAGCTTATCCCCATGGCAGATAATGATTGCTGGTGATTTTAGGCAGATATTACTTATCATTTTAAGGAAAACCACACTTATTCCTATTTTCTCTAGCATTTTTTAATAGGTATGGGTAGTGTATTTTGTCAACAAGTTTTTTTTTCCTGCATCTATTAAGATAATCATATGATTTCTGTTAATTTTATTATACATATGGTCAATTATGTTGATAGTTTTCCTAATATTGAACCAGCCCTGCATTCCTGGTTGTAATGGTCATTTCAAATGGGGAGATCTTTCTCATTCATTAGTAGACCTATGTGACCTGCCCACTTCACTTGAGTCTGAGTCACATGGAGCCTGTGGTGGGAGGTGTTTGCTGAATGAATGGAACAGGGAGAGTAAGAACTAGAGCAGAACTGAGAGGAAGTTAGTCTGGAGAGTAGTCAGAGCTGGGAAGGATGCAGGGGAATAGACCTGGCTAATGTGAGTGAAAGGACTTGTTTGTGATTTTATTTAACGGAGCTGGTTTGTGGGAAGTCTAACAGGGGGAAGGCTTGGGGATGGTGTTATTCTCTGCATTGTTATTGTGTATAGATTTTTGTTGTTATGAAGAATTTAACTTTCTGCTGTCTGAATAAATGTTTTAGTTCTGTGTTCCATGTGGAGAATCTGTGGTATTTTGTGATTTAGCACTGTACTGAGTTATCCATGGTTGCTGCAGGTGCTGTGAATATTATATTGGCACTACACTTGTATAAATCCTTCCTGGTCATAGTGTATGATTCTAGTGATATGTTGCCCTAATGTATTTCCTAGCATTTTATTTAAAATTTTTGCCCCAATATTGATTAGGGAAATTGGTCTATAGTTTTCTTTTTCTGCTTTGGTTCTTCCTGGTTTAGGCATCAACACCATATTTGTGTCATAAAAAGAATTTGGTAGGAATTCTTTACCTAGTTTTCCCAATAGTTTCTATAGCATTGGAATCAATGCTCTTTAAATGTTTGGTAGAATTTAATTTTGAATCTATGTGGCCCTGGCAACTTTTTCTTAGGGAGTTCATTGATGATTTGTTCAGTTCCTTTTCAGTTAATCTGGACAATTTATATTTTTTGTAAATATTCATCCATTTCACTTTGATTATTAAATTTAAGGGCATAAAATTAGTCATGGTGATAATTTGGTTTTCTTTTTTCTAAAATCAAATTTGCCAGTGATTTCTCTATTTTTCCCATAGAACTAGCTTTTTAGTTTTGTTTTTGAAGTCAATGGTTTTCTTTGAGTTTTGTTAATCTCTCCCTTGGTTTTCAGGAATCCCAGTTGTTGTTCAATTGGGGAGTTTTAATTGTTCTTTTTCTAGCTTATTTATTTGCATGCTCAATTTGTTGATCTGTTTTTTCTTTATTGATGTAAGCTTTCAGAGTTACAAATTTTCTACTAAGTTCTATTTTGGCTGCATTCCATAAATTTGGTATGTTTTCTCATTGTTGCCATTCTCTTTGATGAAATTATTGTTTCTATGATTTTTTGTTTGACCAACTCGTTCTTTAGGATTAGCCTATTTAGTTTTCAATTATTTTTACTCTTTCTTTCCATAACCCTTTATTAGATATAATTTTTATTGCTTCATGATTTGACAATGATACATTTACTATTTCTCCCTTTCTTCATTTGACTGTGAGATTTCTATACTCTAATATATCATCAATTTTTGTGTAGGTGCTATGCACCTCTGAAACAAAGGTGTATTCCTTTCTGTCTCCATTCAGTTTTCTCCAGAGGACTATCACATCTATTTCTTTCTACAGTTCTATTCACCTCTTTAACGTCTTTCTTGTTTATTTTGTGATTACATTTATCTAGTACTAAGAAAGGAAAGTTGAGATCACTCACTAGTATAGTTTTACTGTCTATTTCCTCCTGTAACTCATTTAACTACTCCTTTAAAAAATTGAATGATATAGTACTTGGTGTATATATTTTTTGTATTGATATTACTTCATTGTCTGAGGTACATTTTAGCAAAATGTAATTTCCTTCCTTGTCTCTTTTAATTAGATCTATTTTTGGTTTTACTTTGTCTGATACCAGGATTGTTATCCCTGCTTTTTTTTTCTTCAGCTGAAGCATAATAGATTTTGCTCTAGCTTTTTTCCTTTTGTGTGTGTGTGTGTGTGTGTGTGTGTGTGTGTGTGTGTGTGTGTGTGTTTATTTCTGTTTCAGATGTATTTCTTGTAAACAACATATTGTAGGATTCTGGTTTTAATCCACTCTACTATCAGCTTTTGGTTTTTGGGTGAGTTCATCCCATTCACATTCACAGTTATGATAACTAACTATATTTTCCTCAATCCTATTTTGCCCATTTATATTTTTGTCTCTTCTTTCACCCTGTTCCTCTTCACCAGTGTTTTGCTTCTGGTCATTGCCTCTCTCAATCTGCCCTTCCTTCTATTACCCCTCTCCCTTACTATTTCCCTATAGTATAAGGTAGATTTCTCTACCCAACTTAGCGTGTATTTCATTTATTTATTTATTTATCTGTCTATTTATTTATTTATTTATGTGTGTATTTATTTATTTGCTTATCTTTGAGCCAAATCTAGTGAGAGTAAGGTTCAAGCAATTCCAATTCTCCTTTCTTCTTTCCCTCCACTATAGTAGTCTTTCATACCTCTTCTTGTGATATAATTTATCTAATTCTCCCTCTCCCTTCCTTCTCCCAGTGCAATCCTCTTTTTCATTCCTTGTTTTGTTTTTTATATTAGCCCATTAAAGAGAATTTATATCTGTAAATTTTGTCTATATATACTCCACCTTCCCTGATAGTGATACAGTCCTTAAGTTAAAATTATCATCTTCCTGTATGGGGATATAAACAGTTTATCCTTATTGACTAACTTCTGTTCCTTTTCCCATTTTCCTTTTTATGCTTCTCTCCAATAGAGAATCCATCTGTTATAGCCTGGAATTGATTCAGGTTAGTCTTGTACTAATATGATTTAAATTGAAATGCAAGGAGACACCTGGAGAGCATCTAAGTACTTTTTTTAAAAAGATTTTTTTAGAGGTGTAACCAAGATGGTAGTGAAAAGGCAGGACATTGTCTTATTTGAAAATAACATTTTCTGTTTAGCTCTAGTCTTTTCATCAAAAAAAAGTTTCATTGAATATCTGTGTGTCTGTGCATCTTTCCTTGCTGAAGACCATGCCATCAGACAAATGATGACATGACTTACACACAACTTTGTTTTGAGTGAGGGAGGGCTGTGCAGGTCACCAGCCTCACTTCTCTTCCAGAGACATCTGGATCCAGTGACCTGATATTCATCAGGATGACTGGAGATGGCCCAGGATGCACTGGGAAACCTTGGGGCTTTTAGGCCAAGGTCTTTGCAAGTACTCACTTAGGATGAGGCAAAGCCTATTCATTGAGTAGACCTGTTTAAGAAGTAACCAGGGCATGTCTCCTTTAATGAGATCAGGAAAACAAAGACAGCAAGCTGGATGAGAAACAGTAACAGTGACTATTGATAATCACTGTAAAGTTAGGGGGTCCAGGAGCCCTTGACAGGGGCCCCTTGGAGTCCCAGTTTCAGAGTGTAGTAGATTTAAGGTTTTAGGTTTAAGGTTTTTGCCCCTATTGAATATCTATTTTTCCCCCTGAAAGATTATGCTCAATGTTGCTTTGTTTTTCATCTAAATTTCTTTGTTTTCCAGAATATCATATTCTAAGCCCTCTGATATGTTAATGTATAACCTGCTACATCCTGTATAATCCTGACTGTGATTCCTTCGTAGCTTAATTGTTCCTTTATGGCTATTTGCAGTATTTTCTCCTTGACCTGAGAATTCTGTAATTTGACCATAATATTCCTGAAAGTATCCATTTTTTAAAATCTTTTTTGAAGCAGTAATCAATGGATTCTTTTAATGATGACTTTGCCCTGGTTCTAGGATAGCAAGGCAGTTTTCTTTGGTAATTACTTAAAAGATATTGTTCAGGTTCCTTTTGTGATCATGACTTTCAAGTAGCCTAATAATTCTTTAATTATTTCTTTTGGGTCTATTTTCCAGGTCAGTTGTTGTTGTTGTTATTGTTTTCCAGTGAGTTATTTTACATGTTCTTCTGTTTTTTTTTCATTCTTTCGATTTTGTTTGATTGATTCTTGATGTCTTATAAAGGCATTAACTTCCCCTTTCCCAATTCTCATTTTCAAGGAATTATTTCCTTCAATTAGCTTTTGTGCCTCTTTTTCCATTCGGCCAATTCTTCTTTTTAAGGAGTTAATTTTCTTCAGTGGATTTTTGTATCTCTTTTTCTTTATTTTGCCATTTATACTTTTTAAGGAGTTTTTTTTTCTAAGTTGTTGACTCTTATTTTCATGGTTCTCTTACACAACTTGTTTCTTTTCCCAATTTTTCTTCTCTTTTATTTGACTTTGAAAATCATTTTTTCCAGGAGGACTTTTGGGGCCTGACATCAAATTCATATTTCTCTTTTAGCTTTCCCCCATGTTGGGATGAACTTCCCTTTTACCCAAGTGTTGCAGATCTTTCTTGGAGTCCTTCTAAGTTGTCTTTATCTAGAAATTTGTTTCACCCCACATTTTCCGGGTTCTGTTGTTCCAGAATTTATTTTGAGGCAGGATCTAAATTTGTTTTGAAGGAAATTTGGGAAAAATAAGACAATGCCCTGCCTTTTCACTACCATCTTGGTTACACCTCTAAAAAAAATCTTTTTAAAAAAAGTACTTAGATGCTCTCCAGGTGTCTCTTTGCATTTCAATTTGAACCATATTAGTACAAGACTAACCTGAATCAATTCCAGGCTATAACAGATGGGTTACAATTTACATTATTGTAGGAAACATCCAAAGCGATGAGAGTATAGATCAATCAAAATAGGATTATCCATTTTTTTTATTACTGCAATGGACACAGGTGTAGATGGGGTTAAAATTTGAGGGAGGAGAAGGGAGGGAGGGGGAGAAGCCTGGAAGCCAATTGCCCATGTCTTCTTAGAGGAAATGATTCTTCCAATTTATAATTCCTTACAAATATGGGACACAGGATTATCAAAGAAAACAATAGCGAGCAGATATGCCGTATTCACATTGTGTCCTATGTGTCAGAGAGAAGGGATTTGGGACTTTCATTTATCACTGCTGAGAAAGGACATGCCTTTTCCTTTCAATTTCACTAGCATTTATCCTTGCCTTAATCTTGTGTCTAAACAGTATTGCTTAGTCCTGTGTTCTCACTGATGTCTCATGGTTGGAATTTATCTTCAGAAAATAAATAACCTCACCATTGAATACTAAAATCTCCCCATAAAAAAGAATGTTTTTGTCATTATAATCTTTTTTCTCCCTCATATATAATGTGCAATCAGCATCCTTAGACTAATATAGACTGATATAACTAAGTATTTGTCTTAGGTGTATAGGTGACTGGGCTAACTATGCTTGGAAAAAATGAAATTTTATCATCAGCATAAAATACATTACTTCCCAGGAAAGGAGGGAGAGAGACATGTGCCTATCTTTGAGAGGCAGAGAAAGGGAGATTGTTTTTCTCAATGAGAAATCTAGCTGGAAAATAAACATCTAAGATCTAGGGAGGCAGATAGCATGAATTTCTAAGCCCAATTCTGACCACCCTAATTCTGCCTCTAATTTAAAGGATGTAGAGTATCTGTCACTAAAGAAGCAAGGCATAACAAAGAAAAAGGCATCCCCAAGCTATGCCAGTTTCTCCTTGAAACACACTCAGGTAGCCTGGGTTTCAGTGTTTCTTCAAGGTCCCCCCTTGTTATTGAGTACTATAACCAGTTTCAGAAATATAGAGCTACTTAATGAAAAGCTAGGCACTGAGCCTAATGATTTAGATCACAGATCTGATTCCAAATCAGTCTGGGTGTCAGGAGGCAGGAAACACAAATGGCTAATATTTAATTCAAAATGCTTTTGTAAATGTAGCCCAAAGCAAGGAAAAAGTAAACAAGTTTTTGCAGGGACAAAGTTCTGTTGAAATTCTAACATGAAAATGTGACTCCCCTGCACTTTTCATTTTTCTTTCAGTGAAGTACTTGTCAATTGCCTACTTTATTTAAAGTACTATGTGAGGCCTCAGGATATAGTAAGGACTCAATAAAAGTTTGTTGAGAACTTGGCTATGGGGTCACAAAAATAGCAGCAATAGTAACTAATTCCTGCCCTTGAAGAAATTATATTTGAGTGAAAGAAGGAAAATTATATTTGAATAAAAGAGGGAAGGAAGGAAAGAAGTAAGGAAGGAATATGCAGGGAAGAAGAGAGAGGGAGGGAGGAAGGGATAAGATGAGAGGGAAGGAGGAAGGAAGAAAGTATTAAATATTTGCCATGTGTAAACCGGTATGGTAAACACTGGAGATACCAATAGAAAAGGAAGACAGCTCCAGAACTCAAGAAACTTATATCCTAAAGGAGAGCGTGACGTATATAACAGATGATTTTACTGGGTAGATGGGACGGCCCAGTAGTCTGGTCCTAAGGGTGCAGCAGCAGGCCGATGGTACAGCATGTTAAGCATCATTTCCATTAAAAAATACCAGTTTCTGGTGGTAAAGCATTTGATGGTGCTGAAAACTTTGGCATTAAGAACTTTATTGGGGGAAGGGGGGCATTCTTTAGTAGTTGGAGCTGGTGAGAGTGTAGAAGCTGACATAGAATTCAACCCTACATTGCAGTTGCTGGTAGTGTCAGAGATGTTAAGGTCCTCACTAAAAGTATTGCTGCCCTGGGTGGTGGCCAGAGCATTGAGGTTAGAAATACAAATAGTAATCCAGAGGCCCTACTGTCCCCGCTAAAATTCCAGATTTATCTACTGGTCTTACCAATGACAATTGTACAGTTGATTTTGAAGGAATTCTTTGATTTCATTTACTCTCTTAAATATTCAGTTACCTTCAGGCAATCTAAAAACAGCTACAGCACAATAGAAAAAATGAAGATTTCTGATATTTTCTACTTCAAATGGATTCATCTTTAGTCAACTACACTGATTCCAAAGCTTTGGTCTTCATCAAATCCAAAACAAGTTGATTGTGCCAATCTCAAATAGTCCTTTAGCTTGCTTGATGATGTTACTAACTAGAATGTTTTGATTGACAGCTCCACTTACTCTGGCTTGCTTAACAAAATGAACCCTTTCAATTCAATTACAAACTCTTTCCTGTGGATCAGCTGTGATAATGACCTTTGTGTTTCCTAAGATTCTTCTTTCTTCTTTGTTTTTATTTTAATGAAGAGCTGTCTTATGGACTAGGGATTGGATTTGTCCTACTTGTCCCCAGAGGCCAGGCCTTTGAACTTTGAAAGGAAGTTACAAAGAGCAAATTTCTCCAGAGGTCTAGAAAATCCTTCCTAATAATTAAAACTATGACAGAATTAGTGGGGTGTGGGGTGGAAGACAGAGTGAGGGGGGCTGACAGGGAGGCTTTCCAGAGAGTTTGTGGACCTTCCCCCATCCCAACCCCACTGGTGCTCTTCAAGCAGGAATTGACTACTTGCCAGATCCCAAGACATAACTCAGAAATCATTTATAAAATAAGCACTATGCCGGTGGCACTGTGCTGGGCACCAGGGACCCAAAGATAAAAATGCCACAGTCTTTGCCCTCAAATAACTTGTATATATTACAATAACACTTGTATATATTAGTGAATGTAAAATATATGCAAGGTAAACAGAGTGGTTTTGGGGGAAGAGAGAGGAGGCAGGAGTAGCTTGGGGAATCAGGAAGAATTTACTACTGTAGGAGGCCCAAACTGAGCTTTGAAGAACCTGGGAATTGTAAGGGGAAATGGTATAGAAGGAGTGCATTCTAAGACTGGCAGTTTGCCTGTTCAAGACTTAAAGATAGGAGATGGAATTTTGTGCATTAGAAAGTCACAGTTCAGCTGGAAATTAGTCTGTATGTTTAGGGATAACATGTAATAAGCCTGGAAAAAGAGGTTGACCCAGACTGTGAAGGGCTTTAAAGGCCAAGCAGAGAATTTTCATTTTATCTTAAAGGCAGTAATGATGCAGTGAATGATAGAGTGCAGGGTCTAGAGTCAGAAAAACTCCTATTTTCGAGTTCATATCAGCCTCAGGCATTTCCTAGCTATGTGACCTTAGGCAACTCCCTTAACCCTCATCTATAAAAAATGAGTAGGAGAAGAAAATGGCAAACCTCTCCTGTATTTTTGCCAGGAAAATCCCAAATGAAGTCATGAAGAACTGGGCATGACTGAAAAATGACTGAACAATACAACAGCAAATAGGAAGTCACTGGAGTTTGGAGACAGAATAGCGATAATGGTCTGAAGAGTGATTTAGGCTACTACTTTGGCAGTGAGATGAGGGATGACTTAAAGAGGGGAATAGATTGAGTTGATCAGGAGTCTGTTGTACTTTTCAGGTAAGAACTGCTAGAACTGGAACTCGAGTGATGGTCCTATACAGGGAGATAAATGAATAAAAGATTATAAATTCAGAACCAAAAAGGAATTTAAAGGCCAAGGGGCATATCTAAAAGGTGCTGGAAAGGTAAAAGAACCAACACTGGGCAACTGAGTTGATTTGGAAGAATGTGGAAGAGTGAGGAGTCAACAATGACTGAGGCTGTGAAACCAGAAAACTGAAAGGATGGTACTGTCCTTTACTAAAAAGAAGACACTAGAATGAAGAGAGTTTGGGTGAAAGATGATCTGTTTTGGATATGTTAAGTTGGAAATATCTCTAAGATATCTAATAGGCAGTTGGCAAAGCAGGATTCTTGTTCAGGAGAGAGAATAAAGATGGTAATACATATATATATATATGTATTATATATATGTATATAAAGATGGTAAAAGAGAATATGGTATATAGAGAGATGGTATAAAGAGAATAAAGATGGTAATATATATATATATATAATACATATATATGTATATAAAATATATAATATATAATATTATATATGTATATAAAATATATAATACATATATATGTATATTAAATATATATACACACATATATATGTATATATACACATACATGTGTATGTATTTATATGTGTGTATATATACATATACACATAAATACATACA
This sequence comes from Potorous gilbertii, assembly GCA_028658325.1. Taxonomy (NCBI): domain Eukaryota; kingdom Metazoa; phylum Chordata; class Mammalia; order Diprotodontia; family Potoroidae; genus Potorous; species Potorous gilbertii. The sequence goes on along the minus strand of CM053769.1, from coordinate 473,145,589 downwards.
TACACACACACATATATATATATATATAACCTACATACATACATATATATGGGAGTCATCTGAACAGAGAGATAACAGTAGGAAGAGGGCAAGGTCTGGACTTAAGAAAATCTGACTTCAAATCCAGCATCAGAAATATATCATACTCATATGTGACCCTGGGCAAGTCATTTAATCCCTTATTGCCTCAGTTTGCATACACATACATACATATATATTTATAAACATGTATAGACATACATATATATGCATATTCATATACATACACATGTACATACATATATATATATATGTATGTAGGTACACACACCTGTGTGTGAGCGCATGTGTATGTGTGTGTGTGTGTGTGTGTGTGTGTGTGTAAATGGCACCGAGCTGCCAGGGTTATTGTGAGGATGAAACGAGATAATATTTGCAAATTGCTTAGCACAGTGCCTGGCAATACGCTATATTCATGTTGACTATTAGTGATTTATTATTATTACTAAAACCATGGAAGCTGATGAAGTCAATGAGAGACAGTGGAGATGAGAGAAAAGGAGAGGAGATGAGAGGGGGGGAGGGGAGGGGAGGGGAGGGGAGGGGAGAAAGAAGAGATGCCTGTACAAAGCATTGAGGAATACCTATGTTTCTTCTGAGGAATACTTAGGGTTTCTCTGAGATATACTAGTAGCTCTGAGAAATCAACAAAGAAATCTGAGAAACAGTCAAGACAGGGTAACTCTGTAGTACTTAAACACACAGGGAAGAGAGTAATAAACAGAGTCAAATGCTGAGAATTTAAGAAAGGTGAGGAAAGTAGAAGATACTGGAGGGAATGTGGGAAAACTGAAACACCAGTGTACTGTTGATGGGGTTATGAACTGATCCAGTCATTCTGGAGAACAATTTGAAGCTATGTCCAAAGAGCTATGAAACCATGCATACATTTTGACTAATCAATATCACTATTAGGTCTTTATCCCAAAGAGATAAAAATCAAAAAGGAAAAGGATCAATATATACAAAAAATTTATGGAAGCTCTTTAAGTAGTGACAGATAATTGGAAATTGAGGGGGTGTCCATTAATTGGGGAATGGCTAAATAAACTGTATATGATTATGATAGAATACTATTTTACTTTAAGAAATTATGAATAGGATGCTCTTAGGAAAAAGAAAAACATAGAAAGACTTAACGTTAATTGGTGCAAAGTAAAATGCACTGGCATCCTCCATAGATCTTGCTCATGGATCCCACGCTGGCCCCTCCCTGGAGGTACAGGTGGCAGGCAGTGGAGGCAGCCTGTGTGTAGAACCAGTTCTCATTGTAGGATGCCAGCTCCTTATGTTTGGCCAACTTGACCATGTCCACCCAGTCAGGGACTTTCAGCTTCCCTGACTTTTTCAGGAAGGTGGCCAGGGCCTGCAGGAACTCCTGCTGATTCATGTCCTTCACCATGACATTGGGCATGGTGCAGGCTCTGCACAGCCAGCCAGACGAAAGGGAGAAATGGGGCTTCCCAGCCTCACAAGAGGGTCAGTTTTTTTTCAATGAGATATTCCACATTGTCACCCTTTTCTCCATTCTTTTGGTTTTGTTTTATAATTTCTTGATTTTTCATAAAGTCATTAGCTTCCACCTGCTCTATTCAGATTTTGAAGGAATCATTTTCTTCAGTGAGCTTTCGGACCTCCTTTTCCTTTTAGGCAAATTTTGCTTTTTTAAGGTATTCTTTTCTTCATTGACTTTTTGGATCTATTTTTTCATTTGGGTTAGTCTATTTTTTAAGGTGTTATTTTCTTCAACATTTTTTGGGTCCCCTTTAGGAAGCAGTTGACTGGTTTTTCATGATTTTCTTGCATCACTCATTTCTCTTCCCAATTTTTCCTCTTCTTCTCTTAATTGATTTTCAAAATCCTTTTTTATCCCTTCCATGGCCTGGGATCAATTCATATTTTTCTTGGAAGATTTGGATGATGGATCTTTGACTTTGTTGCCTTCTTCTGGCTGTAAGTTTTGATCTTCCTTGTCACCAAATAACATTTTATGGTCTGCTTTTTTATGTTCTTTGCTCATTTCCCCAGCTCATTATTTGACTTTTGAGCTCTTCATTGAGACAGTTTTCCTGCTTCACATTGGGCAGGGGTGTACTTTCCCAAGCTTCAGGATTTTTGTGCAGCTGTTTTCAGAAATCATTCTCAGGACCTACAAATTTTAAGCTCTTTCAAGGTTGTATGATCAAAGGAAAGGTGTTTACTCCTCTTATGGGTGGTGCTCAGGTCTGTTAGTAAACATAAACACTCTTTTCTGCCTTGGAACTTTGAGGAAGAATTCATCTCCACCATAGTCAAAAGCTCTGCCATGACAACACTCCTCCTCACCCCAGGACTACCACTCAGTATTATGACCCAGGACCACACATGAGTAAAGTAAAACAATCCCTCCTCATCACCAGCAAAAACATCCCTGCAATTCCCCTCCAATCACCACCCAATCTTCCATAATCTATGGTCCTAGAGCTCCAGAAAAAGCCATGACTCCTGCTGCTGCCACCACCCAGACTTCTGAGGGCTCCACTGCCCCCTTGCTAGCTCCAGGGCTAGGGCCAGAGCAGACTCTTCTCTCAACCAAGTCCCATAGAGTTTTTCCACTGACCTTCTATGCTGTCTTTGGTGTTTGTGGTCTAGAAAGTCTGGAAACTGCCACAGCTGCCGGTCATTCAGTGCCCTGAGGCCTGTTCTGACCTATCGATATTGGCATGGCCCATGATTCTGCTCCCAGTGTAATAGACCCTTCCTGTCAACCATCCAGGTTGTCTTGGGCTGCAGAAATGCTGCACTCCATCATTCTATAGGTTCTACAGCTCCAGAATTTGTTTAGAGTCATTTTTACAGGTGTCTGGAGGGGATTTGGGGAGAACTCAACAAAACCCTGCTTTTACTCTGCCATTTGGGTTCTCTGCCCACCCCCCCGCAGAGATAATATACATAAAGCATTTTGAAAATCTTAAAGGGCAATGTATATGTGATTATTGTTTCTATTACTTGTTGTTTAGAAATATGAAATTCCAGGTGGGAGTGGGAAGTTTATCTTAAAAAGCTAAGCACACTTCTGTTGTGTTCAAGAAAATAGTGTGAACAACAATTATTGGAGAGCTTAAATTATATGACAGCATCAATTTTCCTGAGTTTGATTTAGTAATCAATATTTCTTAGTTTTCAACTGTGAATTCGTCCTCTGAAAAAGAAGAGTAACCTCTTTGTGTAGCCTTTTGGGTTGCTAATTCCACCTTTCCTTCCTTCAAAGTTGTCACTTTAAATCTCAAGGAAGTGATGAGTTCCTTGGTTAAATCACCTGCTTGCTTACATTTCTTGCAAAACTACAGCTGACAGAGACCAATTTCCCCAGCTTTCCACTGAATTTCCACATTCAGTTTTCTAAACTTAGAACATTATAAAGTTTAAATTCTTTGTGATGTTGTTTTGACCTTGAAGGAACATCATTTCTGACTTGTCACACATTCTGAAATAAACAATGGATAAATTGAGCATTTGACTTCTGTCATTGTTTCTAAGAAATTCAGAAAGTGAGGAAATAATAGAGATAAAAGGACAAATATTTCAAGTTTAAATTATTTATTATTATTAAATTTTTCATTGCCAAATAGAATTTTAAAATAGTACATACTATCTAAAGAGCAGAATATAAAATGAAAGGGCAAATGTGTCAGGGTCAAGTGGTTTGTTTGCTTTCTTAAAATATATACACCACTATGCCAAATGAGTATTTAATGTCATATATTTGATTTTAAGGGTCACAGCAATAGAAAGTAAACTTTCTAAAGACTATAAAGACTCTCATAATTATTTGTGAATTTATGTGTTATGTAACCCCTTTGCCTCAGTTTTCTCATCTCTAAAATGATGTAGAGAAGGAAATGGCAGACTACTCTATTATCTCTGCCATGAAAACCCCAAATGGGGCCACAGGGACTCAGACACACCTTATATAACTGAACAACAAGAACACCATCATCATCAACAGCAACAACATGTCAATTACTATCCTAAGTAAATATTTCAGAGAAAAAGAATGGAATAAAAAATGGGGTCTTTGATATCAAGGAGCTCACATTGTAATGACAGAGAACTTGTAAATCTGTATGTGCGTGTGTGTGTGTGTGTGTGTGTGTGTGTGTGTGTGTGTGTGCGATATGTAGATAGTTAGCAGAGCTTGGAGGATGGATGGGAAGGAAATAGAAAAGATCTCCTGCAGAAGGCAGTATTTAAGCTGAACCTTGAAGAAAGTCAAGGAATCCAAAAGGCTGGAATGATTAGGGCCACAGCAAGTGAAAAACATTGAGTGTGGGATGGAATATCCTGTCAGTAAACCAACATTTATTTTTATTTGATTTTTTAAAAAATTAAATGTGATTGTTTTTCTCTGCTCCTGACTTTCCCCAATGAAAACTGGAAAAGAAAATCCCAACCTTCTTAAAAATATACGTATTTTTATATGTAAAATAAAATCTCAGATCAGTCATGTCTAAAACTGTGTCCCTATCTGTCAGGAGACAAGCAGCATACGTTCACCATTGATCCTTTGGAATTATGAGTAGTCATAGTAGATCAGAAATTTTAAGTTCCAAGTTCAATAAACATTTGTTCATCATTTATAACATGCCTGGCACCCTGCTAAATATTAGAGAGACAAGGAAAAGCAAAAAAACAAGTTCTTGCTATGAAAGAGCTATACTCTGATGTGGAGATAATAAGGAAAAACAATGTATTGTAAGAAGAAAAGGAAAGGAAGAGAAGGGAAGGAAACTTATTTATCTAAAAGTTTATTCCTCACTTTTAATTCTTAAACCTAAATTTAACAAAAATCTCTCCCCACACATTCTTTTCAGAATAATGTGTATGTTCCTGAGTTTTAAAAATTCAATTATAGACTGGAATGCCTCAGGAAGTAGTGATTTTTCCCATCCCTGGAGATCTTCAAATAAATTGAGAATGAATGCTTATCAGGGACATCATACACAGGATTTGTGTTCAGGGTCACTTGTCCTAAATGTGCCTTCTAACTCTTCAATTCTGTGATTCTGAATTTTATGCAATGACAGTGTAAATTTCATAATATTTAAAACATTTATTTCTTTCAAAGGAACAACAGAAATAAGTGTGTCATTTAAGTAAGCTCTGCATTTGGCCAAATACTCCTTGAAATGAAAGAAATTTATGTAGTTTCCCAGGCTTTACTTGTTTCTACTTATGGATTAAGTCGGACTGACAAACCATTTTATCAAGTTAAAAAACCTTGTAGCCAATTCAATTACCCTCTAACACATTGCATGGCAAACCTTTTCTAGGGTACCATCTTGACTATATGTGAGATACACATCCACAAAAGTCATGACCAGTGGTAAAACTATCACTTTCTTTGCAATCAAACAAATCAGCCACTCCATTTCTTTCTTTGAAATTCATGAGGATTCCATGGAGGAAATTAACCACTGAGGTTGATTTTAGTTGTAAAAAATAGAGAATGACTTAGATTTCTAAGTACAGGGAAGAAAATCACACTGAGAAAAAGTGAAGGCAGTGAATGCCATTAGATCTGAAGAAGCCAGGAGGGGCATTGAACTTGAAAAACTTCCCTAAGGGAGAACTTGAAAACGGATGAGTAATTACTAGGAAGGAAGATAAAATTAGATTATCTTTTCTGTAGTAGTATGTGTTTATAACCATTTTCAAAGTCTGTGAACAACAGAAACATTCTTTGTGACAGTGTTTTTCTTCCCATTTTTAATATCTAGGTGAGAGAAAAATCTGTCTAGATTGAAAAAGTCATGGAACTAGAATTTGAAAGTCTAAGAATAAATAGCAGAAGACCCCAAATCTCCTCCAGCCAAAGTCTGTTCAGTCTAAGTAGGCCAGGTTTTGATTGAAATATTAAACAATACCCAAGCTTTCTTGAAATTTAGCCAGACTACAAATAGCTTCCAGGCTTGTTCTTGGCAGACACTATGACTATTGTTGTGTGGCTGAGCTTTTTCTTTCTCACCTACAATTTATTGAATACTTGTTCAGATGTTCTATCACCTGACCCAAACAAATATCCTAAAAGTAAAATAAAGTTAATTAAGGATTAAAATGTCTTGAGCTTTATGATGTTATTGTCAAGAAACCTTGTCTTCCATTTATAATTACCATGGGGGCTGTGTCAGTCCCCTCTTTGAAATCCTTATGTCTTTTCAGATGCCTCTTGAGGTCATCCTCTGCCTTCTCTTCCTCATTCCTCTCACCTAGGTCCTGGCCAAATTCCCCCTTCAGATTCCTAGGAAAAGTTTATGAAATCTTTTTATTGTTGCTCTCCAATACAAACCTTCATTTATTTTGAAATGCATTACCTTCTCTGCATTTCATTAGTACAGTAACTTCCTATTGGCTTCCCCTATGATTCAATAAGGTTTTAAACAGAGAAAATGTGACAAAATAGATAAAATGGTCAACTTGCATGCATAAAGAAATGGTTCCACTCTAGAGTGAATATTTAATCACTCTTTGACCCTGATGCAACAGGTCAGTTTCCTCATTTGGAAAATGGATATGATAGTAGCAGCAACCTCATAGCATTGTTGTACCACTCAAATTAAATAGTGTATTTAAAAAACTTAGGAAAAATTAAATGATATATTTACAAAATTGTTTTGAAATTAGCTCAAATGTAATCGTGAGAACCAATTACTAAATTTTCTGTTTGAGCAGCTATTCTTTGCAAATCAGGTCAGGGCTGAATTTATTGTTTAGTTGATTGTTTAGCCTTAAGAAAGTGATGGACACAGAGGCAAAGCCAAGATGAGAGAGTAAAGGCAGGAACTTACCTGAACTTTCCCTAAAGTTCCTCTAAATACACTTAAAAATTATTCTAAACAAATTCTAGAGCATTAGAATCCATAAAATGATGGAGCAAAACAATACTCTAGCCCAAGACAACTTAGAAGGTAAGGAGGAAAGGTCTGTTTCACCAGGGTGAGAGAGGAATGCAGGCTGAACCAGCACAGACCAGGGCACTTCAAACTAGGAACTGTCCTTGGTGTGAATGAATTAGGTAGCAGTGGTAGTTTCCAGACCTCTCAACCTACAGATGCCAAAGACAACTTAGAAGGTCACCAAGAAAGGTCTGTCACACCTGGATGAGAGTGGAGCACAGTCTAGATCAGGCCGCACCATCACAGCCCAGGCCCTAGCTGCTCCTAAAACTCTCAGCCCATAGATAGTAAGAGGGTTGACCAACTGGTCAGAAGGGGCTTATAGTTATCTCTTTGCTAACAGTGAGGCAGGACTCTTTTGTTTTCCCCATACTCAGATCTAGGTTGCATTCCTGGATGGCAGTAACAAGGTGAGAAGGAGTGCTAGCACAACAGAGCTGTAACTGTAGGGGAGTATGAACCCTCCTCACAGTTCCAAGATGGAAAAGAGTACTTGTGGTAGCTCACATACCAGAGCACAGTCTAGGAGACTAGTAAACATGTGTCTTCTTAGATCATACCCTCTTGGACAAACTGAAAACTTACAGGTCCCTAGAAGTATCTCTGAAAACAGCAGAAAAAAATCTCTGAAGTTTGGGACAGTGCTCTCTCCACCCTGTAAAGAGGGCTCTACTTTAACAAAGAGTTAAAAGTCAAGGAATGGGCTGGGAAAATGAGCAAAAAATAAGAAAAAAAATCCTGGCCACAGAAAGTTACCGCAGTTACAAGGAAGATCAAAAAGCAAGCTCAGAAGTAGCAAAGTCAAAGCTGCTACATCCAAAACTTCAAAGAAAAATGGTCTCAGTCCAGGAAGAACTCAAAGAGGATTTTGAAAATCAAATCAGAGAGGTAGAGGAAAAATTTGAAAGAAAAATTAGAGTGATGTGAGAAAACAAAAAAAAATGAGTCAGCAATGTGTTCAAGAAGAGATAAAAAATACTGAAGAAAATAATACCATAAAAACAGATGAGGTCAAATGGTAAAAGAGGTGCAAAAAGTCACTGAAGAAAAAAAAAAGTAGAATTGGCCAAATGGAAAAAGCAGTATGCCATGAAGAAAATAATTGAATTGAGCAAATGGAAGCTATTGACTTTATGAGAAATCAAGAAACAATAAAACAAAACCAAAAGAATAGAAAAGTAGAAGGTAATGTGAAATATCTCACTGGAGAAACAACTGACTTGGAAAACAGATATAGGAAAAATGATTTAGAAATTATTGGTCTGCCTGAAAGCCATGATAAAGAAAAAAGAAGTAGGGGCATCCTCCTCCAAGAAATTCTCAAGGAAAACTGCCCTGATATTCTAGAAGCAGAGAGTAAAATCAAAATTAAAGGAATTCATCGATCCCCTCCTGAAAGAGATCCCCAAATGAAAACTCACAGGAATATGATAGCCAATTTTCAGAGCTCCCAGATCAAGAAGAAAGTGTTGCAAGCAGCCAGAAATAAACAATTCATGTATCATAGAGCCACAGTTAGCTTAGCAACTTCTACATTAAAGGATCAGAGGGCTTGGTATATTACATTATATTTTGGAAGGCAAAGGAGCTAGAATTACAACAAAAGTCACCTCAGCAAAATGGAGTATAATCCTTCAAGGGGATACAATTGGATATTCAATGAAATTGAGGACTTTCAAGTATTCTAGATGAAGAGAACAGAGCTGAATAAAAAACCTGACTTTCAAATACAAGATTCAAAAGAGACATACAAAGGTAAACAGAAAAGAGAAATTATAAGAGACTTTATAATGTTAAACTGTTTGCATTCCTACATAGAAAGATGATAACTGTAATTCATAAGAACTCTCTCCTTATTAGGGTGATTAGGAGTATAAAGAAACAAAGGACACAAGTGTGACTTGAATTAAGGACTGAGGTAGGGATGGACTGGGAGAAAAAAGAAAAGAAGGAATAGAAAAGGGTAAATTATCTCACATAAAAGAGACAAGGAAAAGCTTTCTCAGTCAAGGGGAAGATGGAGGAAATGAAGGGGAGTGAGTGAACCTTACTCTCATCAAAACTGGCTCAAAGACTGAAAAACATATACACTGAACTGGGCATGGAAATCTACCAGAAAGTAGGAGGGGAAGAGGATAAATAAAGGGGTGATTAGAATATAAGGGAAGACAGATTGGAGGAGGGGGTAGTCAGAAGCAAAATATTTTTAAGGAGGGACAAGATGAAAGTAGAGGGAAAATACAACAAAGGAGCATGGAAATAGGATGGAGCAAAATACAGTTAGCAATAGTAACTGGGAGGAAAAGTGAAGCAAGTTTCTGTGATAAAGGCTCATTTCTCAAACATACAGAGAACTGAATCAAATTTTAAAAACTGAGCCATTGTCTAATTGACAAATGATCAAAAGATATGAACAGTTTTTACATGATGTAATCAAAACTATAGTCAAATTTTCAAAAATGCTTCAGTTTGTTATTGATTGGAGAAATGCAAATTAAAACAATTCTGAAGTACTACCTCATACCTATTATATGGGCTAACAGGAAGCAAAAGGCAAGTGATAAATGTTGGAGAAAATGTGGGAACAATAAGATGTTAATGCATTATTGGTGAACCTGTGAACTGATTCAACCATTTTGCAGAACAATTTGGGACTATGCCCAAAGGGCTATAAAATGCATGCCCTTTGACTTAGCAATACTACCAGTAGGTCTGTATCCAAAAATAGGTTTAAGAAAAAGGAAAAGCATCTCTAATAACAAAAATATTTATAGCAGCTTTTCTTCTGGTGGCAAAGAATTAGAAATTGAGAGGATTCCCATCAATTGGGGAATAATTGAATAAATTGTGGTATATGATTATGATGAAATACTATTAAATTATAAGAAATGATAAGCAGGATGCCCTCAGAAAAACATGGAAAAAGCTGAATGAGCTGATGTAAAGTGTAATGTTCTATGTATGAAGTAACAAATATTGTAAGGTGTGAATGACTTAGCTATTCTCAGAAATCCAATGATCCAAGACAACTCTGAAGGACTTATGATAAAAAATGATATCCATTCCTTGAGAAAGTACTGACGACGTTTCAATACACATTGAAACAGATTTTTAATGAACTTTTTTATTATTCTTGAGGGCTATTTTGTTTGTTTTCTTTCATTACTTGACTATTATGGAAATGGTTTGCATGATGACACATGCATAATTATATTTTGAAATACTTGCTTTCTCAATGAGGGGGTGGTGCTTGGGAAGGGAGGAAAGAATAATACTTTAAAAACAAATGTTAAAAAATTGTTTTAAAATGAAACTAAGGAGAATAAAATAATAATAACAATAAAAAAGTGATGGAAAAAGTATTAATAATGCAGATTAAACTTAAAAGTGTATCTATAAGTACACATTTTTGAGAACTTGTTGTTAAACATTTAGCAGCATGTTCCAGGTATGACAACATTAGCTTTAATTTTTGTAACAGAAACAAAAGTCATGATTTAAAAAAAGTTTTTTATTTATTGTTTTATTTGTTGTCACTGTTCTACAATCACTTCTGTATAACTTAGATTTTTTTTCCCTCCCTACTCTTCCTTCCCTCCTCTCCCACCCTCCCTCCTTGAGTCAGTATACAATTTTATGTAAGTTCTACACCTACATTCCTAATAAACACATTTTCACCTTAGTCACGTTACATAGAAGAATTAAAATGAGTGGGAGAAATCATAAAACAAACCAAAATGTAATACAAAAGAAAACTATCTGCTACATTCTGTGATGAAATTCCATAGTTCTTTCTCTGAATGTGGAAGGCATTTTGCCTAAAGAGACCATTGGGAATATTTTAAGTCTCGCATTGCAATGGAGTTCTAAGCCTATCAGAAGAAATCCTTGCACATTGTAGTTGTTGTTGTGTACAAAGTTCTCCTGGTTCTGCTCCTTTTGCTCAGCATCAGTTAATACAAGTCTTTCCAGACCTCTCTGAAGTCTCCTTGTTCATCATTTCTTACAGCACAATAGTACTCCATTTCATTCATATTCCACAACTTATTCAGTCATTCCCCAATTGATGGGCATCCCCTTGATTTCCAGTTTTTGGCCACCACAAAGAGTGATGCTCTAAATATTTTTGTACATGTGGGACTCTTTCTCATTTTTACGATCTCTTGGGGATACAGTCCTAGAAATAGTATTGCTGGGTCAAAGGGTATGCACATTTTTGTAGCCCTTTGGGCATAGTTCCAAACTGTTCTCCAGAATGGCTGGATCAGCTCACAGATCCACCAACATTGAATTAGTTTTCCAACTCTTCCACATCTTCTCCAACATTTTTCATCATCCTGTTTTGTCATGTTAGCCAATCTGATAGGTGTGATGTGGTACCTCAGAGTTGTTTTAATTTGCACCTCTCTAATCAATAGTGATTTAGAGCATTTTTTCATATGACTATAGATAGTTTTGATTTCTTTCTCTGAAAACTGCCTGTTCATATCCTTTGACCATTTATCAATTGGGGGATTACTTGTATTCTTGTACATTTGACTCAGTTCTCTCTATAGTTTAGAAATGAGACCCTTGTCACAGACACTAGTTACAAAAATTCTTTCCCAGTTTCCTGCTTCCCTCCTGATCTTGATTGCATTTGTTTGTCTAAAAACCTTTCAATTTAATGTAATCAAAATTATCCATTTTGTACTTCATAATGTTTTCTATCTCTTGTTTAGTCAAAATTTCTTCCTTTCTCCATAAATGTGATAAATTCTTTGCTTCACTAGTTTGTTTATGATATCACTCTTTATACCTAAATCATGTACCCATTTGGACTTTATTCTTGTGTATGGTGTCTGGCATTGATCTATGCCTAGTTTCTATCATACAGTTATTCAGTTTTCCCAGCAATTTTTGTCGAACAGTGAGTACTTATCCCAGAAGCTGAGGTCCATAGGTTTATCAAACAGTAGATTGCTATATTCATTGACTGCTGTGTCTTGGGTACCTAACATATTCCGCAGGTCTACCCTTCTGTTTCTTAACCAGGAAGAAGTGGTATTGATAATTGCTATTTTATAATGCAATTTGAGATATGGTAGAGCTAGGCCACCTTCACTAGCATTACTTTTCATTAGTTCCCTTGATATTCCAGATCTTTTGTTCTTCCAGATGAATTTTGATATTATTTTTTCTAGATCCACAAAATAATTACCTGATAGTTTGTTGGTATGGTACTGAATAAGAAAATTAATTTCGGTAGAATTGTTATTTTTATTATATTGTCTCAGCCCACCTATGAGCAATTGATGTTTTTCCACTTACTTAGATCTGACTTTATTTGTACAAAAAGTGTTTTGTAATTGTGTTCATATAGTCCCTGGGTTTGATTTGGCAGGTAGACTCCCAAATATTTTACAGTATCTACCCTAGCTTTTAATGAGATTTCTCTTTCTATCTCTTGCTGTTGGACTTTGTTAGCAATATATAGAAATGTAGAAGATTTGTGTGGGTTTATTTTGTAACCTTCAACTTTGCCAAAGTTCTTTATTATTTCAATTAGTTGTTTACTTGATTCTCTGGGATTCTCTAAGACTATCATCATATCATCTGCAAAGAGTAATCACTTAGTTTCTTCTTTGCCTATTCTAATTCCTTCAATTTCTTTCTCTTCTCTTATTGCTACAGCTAACATTTCTAGTACCATATTGAATAATAGTGGTGATAATGGACATCTGTGTTTCACCCCTGATCTTACTGGAAATGCATCTAGCTTATCCCCATTGCATATAATGCTTGCTGAAGGTTTTAGGAAGATGCAGCTTATTATTTTATGGAAAGTTCCATTCATTCCTATGTTCTCCAGTGTTTTCAATATGAATGGGTGTTGTGTTTTGTCAAAAGCTTTTTCTGCATGTATTAAGATAATCATGTGGTTTCTGTTAGTTTTGTTGTTGATATGATCAATAATGTTAATAGTTTTCCTTATATTGAACCATCCCTGCATTCCTGGTATAAATCCTACCTGATCACAATGTATTATTCTCATGAAAAGTTGCTATATTCTTTTTACTAAAATCTTATTTAAAATTTTTCATCTATATTCATTAGAAATTAATCTATAATTTTCTTTCTCTGTTTTGTCTCTTCCTAGTTTAGGTATCAAAACCATTTTTGTATCATAAAAAGAATTTGGGAGGACTCCTTCTTCCCCAGTTTTCCCAAATAGTCTATATAGTACTGGAATTAACTGTTCTTTAAATGTTTGATAGAATTCACTTGTGAATCCATCTGGTCCTGGAGATTTTTTCCTAGAGAGTTCATTGATGGCTTGTTCAATTTCTTTTTCTGAGATGGGGTTATTTAAATATTCAACTTCTTCTGTTAGTCTGGGCAATTTGCATCTTTTAAAATAATCATCCATCTCATTTAAATTGTCAAATTTATGGACATACAGTTGGGCAAAGTAATTTATTATTGTTTTAATTTCCTCCTCATTGTAGGTGAGTTCACCCTTTTCAATTTTCATATTGATAATTTGATTTTCTTCTTTCTTTTTTTAAATCAAGTTGACCAAAGGTTTATCAATTTTATTGGTTTTTTCATAAAACTAACTCCTAGTTTTATTTATTAGTTCAATTGTTTTCTAAATTTCAATTTTATTAATCTCTCCTTTGGTTTTCAATATTTCTAATTTGACATTTTCTTGGAGATTTTCAATTTGTACTTCTTTGTGTTTTTTCAACTGCATGCCAAATTTATTTATCTCCTCTTTCTCTGTTTTATTCAGGTAGGCACTCAAAGATATAAAACTTCCCCTAGAAATTTCTTTTCCAGTATCCCATAAAATTTCAGAGGGTGTCTCATTATTGTCATTCTCCTGAATGATGTTGTTGATTGTGTCTATAATTTATTGTTTAACTCACTCATTTTTTAGGATTAGATTGTTTAGTTTCCAATTAGTTTTTGGTTTGTGTTTCCATGGACTTTGATTACATATAAGTTTTATTGCATTACAATCTGAAAAGAATGCATTGATTATCTCTGCCTTTCTGCACTGGATTGTGAGGTTTTTAATGTCCTAGTACATGGTCAATTTTTGTATATGTGCCATGTATTGCTGAGAAAAAAGGTGTATTCCTTTATAACCCCATTCTATCTATCATATCTACCTTACCTAGAGTTCTATTTACTTCCTTAACATCTGTCTTGTTTATTTTTGAGGTTAGATTTATCCAATTCAAAGAGGGGGAGGTTGAGGTCCCCCAGTAGTATAGTTTTGCTGTCAATTTCTTTCTGTAACTCCCTTAACTTCTCCTCTAAGAATCTGGATGCTATACACCTTGGAGCATATATGTTTAGTAATGAAATTGCTTCATTGTTTATGGTACTTTTTAGCAGGATATAGTTTCCTTCCTTATCATTTTTGATTAGACCTATTTCTGCTTTTGCTTTGTCCGAGACTGGGATTGCTACCCCTGCTTTTTTTTACATCAGATGAAGAACAATAAATTCTGCTCCAGCCTTTTACCTTTACTTTATGTGTATCTCCTCTTTTCCAATGTGTTGCTTGTAAACAACATATTATTGGATCATTGTTTTTAATCCATTCTGCTATCTGTCTCCGTTTTATGGGAGAGTTCATCCCATTCAAATTTACAGTTATGATTACTATTTGTGTCTTTCCCTCTATCCCCTTTCCCCTTGTTTCTACTTTTAGTTCTCCCTTTTACCTTCCCCTCCCCAATAGAGTTTTAATTTTTGACCATCTCCTCCCTCAGTCTTCCCTCCCTTCTCTCATCCCCCCCTCCCTTTTTATCCCCTTTTCCCTTACTACTTCTTCCCTCCCTTTTGGCCTCCCCTCCCTTTTCTTTCCCCTTACTTTCCTATTGCCTATAGAACTAGTTGTTTTTCTATACTTAACTGAGTTTGTTTTATCCTTCTTTAATCCAATCAGATGAGAGTACCTCTCAAACAATACTCATCTCCCTCCCCTCTTTCCCTCCACTGTAATATATTTCTGTGCCTCTTCCTGTGGATTTTTTCTGCCGCCTCCTTTTCACATCTTTCATTATAATCCCTTCTCACCCTTAAATCATATTTGTTTTCACATCATTTAATTTATACCCACTCCATCTATCTATGTATATCCCTTTTACATGTAATAATAAATATACAATTTTCAAGATTAAGAAGTATCATCTTCCCTTATAGGGATATAAAGAGTTTGCCCATATTGTTTAACAAATTTGGTTTTTTTTCCCTGTTTACCATTTTTGCCTCTCTTGACCTGAGTTCGAGGATCAAATTTTCTGTTGAGTTCTGACCTATTCCTCAGGAAGGCCTTGAAATCCCTTATTTCATTGAATGTCCATCTCCTTGCTTGAAATATTGTACTCAATTTTGCTAGGTAATTAATCCTTGGCTGTAGTCCCAGCTCCTTTGCCTTACAGAATTTTGTATTCCAATTTTTTTCAGTCTTTTAATGTAGAAGCTACAAGGTCCTGTGTGATCCTGACTGTAGCTCCTCAATATTTGAATTGTTTCTTTCTGGCTGCCTGCAGTATTTTCTCCTTCACTTGATAGTGCTGGAGTTTGGCAATAATATTTCTTGGTGTTTTTCATTTTGTGTCCCTTTCAAGAGGTGAATGATGGATTCTTTCAATGACTACTTTGCCCTCTGGATCTGGGCAATTTTCCTTGATTATTTCTTGGATGATATTGTCCAGGCTCTTTTTCTTCATCATGGCTTTCTGGTAGCCCAATAATCCTTAGATTTTTCTCCCCTGGATCTATTTTCCAGGTCAGTTGTTTTTACAATTAGATATTTTACATTTTCTTCTATCTTTATATTCTTTACATTCTGTTTGACTGATTCTTGGTGTCTCATAGATTCATTAGCTTCTACTTGCCCAATTCTATTTTTTGTCAAATTGTTTTCTTCAGTTAAGTTTTGCATCTCCTTTTCCATCTGTCCAATTATTCCTTTTAAGCATTTGTTTTCACCACTTAGGTGATGTTCTCCTCAGTGAATTCTTTTTTTCATTTTTATTAAATAATTGGTCAGTTTTTCTTCTATTTATCTAATTTGGATTTTAAAACTCTTCCAGAGCTATTCCAAGAAGGCTCATTGTTCTTCTGACCAGTTCATATTCCCTTCTGAAGTTTCAGATGGGAGTACAGTCTCAGTGCTGACTTCCTTGGCATTTGTGTTTTGGTCCTCGTCCCTATAGAAAGATTCTATCATCTCTTCTTTTCTGCTTTGCTTTTTACTCATGATAACAACCCTTTTCCTGGCTTTTAAGGTAGAGCTCTGTGTCTGCGGCCCAGGGAGCTCTGTCCTACAGTTCTTGTGCCTGCTACTCCAGGGTTTTTTGTGGGGCAATAATCAAGATATAATAATATAATAAAACAGTAATAATTCAGGGCTGGTCAAGTTCAACAAGGGGAGGGAGAGAGCAGTACCAATCACTCCACCATCTTGGCTCCTGGAACAGGGGCGAAAAATGTAATGAATTTTGAAAGAGACGTTATGCAGTAGTAACTAGAGTGGGTATTGGAGTCAAAATGGGGTCAAAAGAGACCTGCTAGGTGACCTTCCATAAGGAGATAGAATGTCTTGTTTGTGTCACAATAAAGAGCCAGTTTCATTCAATCAAAGAGTATGTGGCAAGGGAAGGTAGGAGAAGCCACATTATGAAGATAAAACAGGATTTGTCTTTGATCCTCAAGGTGATAAGGAGCCACTGTGATATAAATCACAGTAAGAGAAATGACATGGTGAGACTTGTGTTTTAGGAGACTTGTGCTTTAGGAAGATCATTTTGATAGCTGAGTAGAGGAAATGGTTTGCATGAGGAGAGAATTGAAGCCTGCAGATCAACCCCCCCACCCCCACCACAGCAGACTATCACAGTAGCGCAATTTGAAGTGATGATCATCAGATCACATTGTATGCAGTGGTGGCATCAGAAGAGAGATGACTCCCTTCTGAGAAGTCTCCAGGTTTGAAATGACAATACTTGGCAAGAGAATGGATATAGAAAGTGAGAGGAAGGGAGCACTTAGGGTTAATATCCAGTCTGCTAACCTGGATGACCAGAAGGATGGTGGCAAATTAAACTTTATTAGGAAAGTTTGGAAGGTAGTGGGGGTGTGAAGGAAAAGTTTGGTTCAGGTTTAAATATGTTGAGTTTAATCTGGTAATCCAGTTCAAGATGCCAATAAATGATTGGAGATGTGAGACTGAAAGTCAGGAAAGAGGTTAGGGTCCTGTAAGTAGATCTTGGGATCATCTACAATGCAATCCATGAGATCTGATGAGATCATCAAGCATAATAGTATATATGAAGAAAGAGATAGGACCCAGAACAAAACCTTAAGGAATACTCAGGGTAAGTAAGCATGACCTGGAGGAAAATCCAGCAAAGGAAAGTAGGGGTGGGGACTGGGGAGAGGGAGAGAGTCCTGCAGGAAGTAAAAGAACTGGGAGAACAGTGTCATGAGAGGAGAGTATTAAAAAGAGGATGATCAACCACGTCAAAAACCATAAAGAGGTAAAGAAGGATGAGAAGGAAAGACTTAGAATGAACAATTAATTAAGGGAGTAATAGTACCTTTTAGTAGCCATTTTAGTAGAAGGGTGAGGCCAGAAACAAAACTGCCAAGGAGGCAGAAGAATGTGAGAGGAAAGGAAGTGAAGATAATGCTTGAAGTGAGTCTTCTCAAGGAGATTAGCCGCAAAAGGGGGGACCAATATAAGGCAATAACTAGCAGAGACAGAACAAGGGACAGATTTTTGAGGATGGGGAGTACATTGGTATGTTTGTAGGCAACAGGAAAGCAGACAAGTGACAAGGAAGATTTGAGACAGTGGGGATAACAGAAGCCACAATCTGTTGGAGAAGACGGGATGGAGAGGAGCCACTTGTGCACATAGTGGGATTTACCCTGGTAAGAAGAGGGTCACCTCTTAAGGTGAAACAGATAAGATAAAAAGGCATCAGAGAGATGGATGATGAGGAGAAAGAGGAGAAGAAGGATGACTTAGCAAATAACCTTCAATTTTTTTTCAGTGAAATATGATTCAAGATTCTCAAGTGAGAGGGTGGGGGAGGGATAGAATACTTGGGAGGTTTGACAAGTGATGAAAAGATTTAGAAAATCTGTTATAGTAAGTATAAGTGAGTTTACCAATTTAAAAAAGGATTTTCTTTCTGTACTGAGGACTCAGGTGAGATTATGAACCATAAATTCGTAGAGGTCACATAATTTTCTCTGACTTGTTTAGCACCATGTAAACCGGAGAAAAGGCAATAACTGGTGGAAGTAATGCCAGTCTGGGACTTGGCAGGCAATGTTGGAAATAGAATGAGGAGGCAACAGCTCTGAAAAGAAGATAGTACTGAGCAAATTGAGGCCACAGAGGCTTGATGGGGAAGAGAGGAGAGTATACATAAGCAGTATATGGGGTGATAGTCTTGGGTAGAACTTAAGGGTGAGGGATTAGCGGGCACAGTAAGGATGACGATGGGATTAGGAATGATAAAGCAGAGGGAAAGATCAAATGATGAAAGTGTGAGCAGAAAAAAGAAATTTCAGTGTTCATGAACAAGGAAACAATACTTGCAGGTAATGGCAGATTAAAGGTTATGGCCATCTTTGTGTTACTGGAGTAGGATGGAGAAGTAGTTAATATGAAGTGAGTAAATTGAGGAATTGGAAAGAGAGAATTTGCTCGAGAATTGCGTTTGTGTTCAATTTCTCCATTAGGAAGACAAGAGTTTTGAAGGATGGAGATTAGAAAGAGAGAAATGAGCACGCTGAGGGAGGAATGAGAGTGACTTGCAATGTGGTAGATTGCAGCTACCACAATCAGGATTGCATAATTAATGGAGATTCAATGAATCCCAGATGAGAAGAGGTTCCTAAGTAGTGAAGGGAGAAGGAGAGCCTGGAATTGGTGATAAGGAGAATGAATCAGTTAAAAAAAAATCTCCTTGGTCCTGTCAATCAAGGAACCATAATAAGTTTTATCAAATGCATATGAGATTGTTTCTTAAAGAACATATTTGAGACTACTTTTTGTTCTACCCAATCATATTTTTTTTATTTTTAATATGGTTTTATTTTATTTTCAGTTCCAACTTCTTTCTCTAACACCTCCCTCCCTCTCACCACTGAGAAAATGAGAAACACAAAACCTATTATGAACATGTATAGATAAGAAAAACAAATTGCCATGTTAAGCATGTTCAAAAATACAGATGTGCCTTAATTTATATTCTGAATCCATCACCTCTCTTTCTAGATTAATTTAGCATGCTTCATCATGAGTTCATTTTGAATTGTAATTGACCTTTCTAACAGAATTCCTAAGTCTTTCAAAATTATATATTTTTAAAATATTTTTGTTATCATATTAACTGGTCCCTCATATTGTTCATGTCACTTTTTATTGATTCGTACAAATCATCTTGGATTTCTCTGAAAACATTGCCTCCATTATTTATTACATTACAATTCTCAAATGCTTCTTAATTATTTTCATAATAAACAATAAAAATAACAACAAAACAAGAAACCACAGTTACCGAAGAAGTGTGACTCGTAAGTTTTTCAATAGATAGTCTTCTCTGTTCATTCAATTTAATAGACATTTATTAACCACCTACAATTTATGGCTATGTACTGTATTAAATACCAGGTGTTGTGCTAAGCACTGAGATATAACTTAGAGAGAGAGAGATTCCTTCTTTTTAAGGAGTTTGTAATTCAATGCATGGGAATGGGGTCAATAGATAAAAGGAAACTGAAAGGGGGAGAGCAGTGGCCACCAGGGGTCCCCAGTGTGTGGGCATAGTATTCCCATGGAGTGAAAGCCTAGCAGACCGGCTGATAGAAATAGAGATACCTGTAAAGTTGTGAACCTCTGTAAAGGAAAGCATTGGGGGCAGTTTAATACTTTGCCCTCCTGCCCTCCAATCAGAGGGGAAAGGCAAGGGAAGGTGAATTAAGCAGTTGTTATCAAAACATGAGTCACTTTCATGGTAATAAGATTTCAGGTGATCTGAATTGTTATTGAAATTGAGTTTCTTTTAAGGTCTTAAACTTTTATTCTTGTACCTGTTACAGTGAAGACAGCACTTATACAATATAGCAAGCCTGGCTGGAAACATTCACAGGTGTTTGGTGCCTATTTCATCTTGGTCAATCCTTTCTTGGATTCAGGCTCCTCACATGCAAAAGAGAAGTTTAGACTGAATAACTCCTGAAGTTCAATCCCTGTTTTAAATCTATGTCCCTACAATCCTCCACCATGTCATTAGAGAGAGAAGTTAGTAATATGTTTGGACACCTCTTCACCATCATATAATATCAGCCTCTAAACTTTTTAGTCTAAAGACAGCAATTTCACTCTCTATTTTCCTTTTAAATATTGAAAATGTACATTCATTTAGACCCATATGACTCAGTAATGATAACAATTTTATCTTCGGAAACCCGATTCTAATTTAAAATCCATATATTCAGTGTCTTTTGGCTTTTGAGCATTGCATAGACAAAGTAATGCACTGTGTGGACTTTCCATTGCCTATACTATGAAAGAAAAACATAAGTATTTAAAAATACATTAAAATTTCCTCCTAATGGTAGAAGTCAAAGGAAGAGGAAAACAGTGGTATGGAAACTGACATAGTTTCCTTGGGATGGTGACTTTCCATTTCTAATTTCCTTGCAAGATACACCCTCAGATGATCTGTTTATATTATGAAAATAAAGTTATATTCAATTTACCAGGTGCATTAGTAGCAATAATAACATCTACTTGTATGCCTCAGAACCCATGGGGATTTTGAATTGGGACTGTGAGCTTTAAAAAAGTTAAATAGCAAGATGGTGGATTAGAAGCAGCAAACTAACTTTTGACATTACCCTACAAACAACTTTACAATAATGCCTCATATCAAATTTAGGAATGAGAGAGTCAACAAAAGATCAGAATGAGACATTTTTATGGCCTAAAAAAACTGAAGACATCAGTAGGAGAGGTCCGTAGCACCAAAATGGAAATCTGTGTCCTGATCACAAGCAGCGACAGTGGTCGAAGCGGTTGCAATAGCAGCTTCTGGAGCTCTAAGCCCAGAGATGTAATGGCATCACACAAGTGGTCAAAAAGAGATTATAGGCAAACTTTTGCTAGCACTGGATATAATTCATACTGGTTGGCAAGTCTTTTGTCTACATGCAGTTCTGGGTCACAGTTACAAAACAGAGAGGAGCACTGAAGGTCAGTCACAAAGGAGCAGGGGGCCCATTTCTAGGGCATAGAGGAGCACTAATGCTTCTGGTTGAAGGTGAACAGGGGCCCTTCCTGGGTAAAGACCAGAGGGCAGACCAGGAGAGCAATGATTATACCTCTCCCATTCTTACACCACCTTGGAAGCACCAAAAACTTGTAGACCCTCAGAACTAATTTTGAAATATCAGTACAAAAAAGGCTGAACTTTAAGAAAGTGCTTCCCTACCCCCAGTAAGCGCAACTTGAACATTAAGTTCAAAGTTTGATATACGCTAGGAAAATGATGAAAGAAAGAGAGAGAAATTTAACATAACTAAGTTAATACAACAGCAAAGAAGATTAAAGCATACATTAAGCAGCAGACAATAATGTCAAAAGAGATACAAACAAAGTCTCAAAGAAAAATGCTGAATGGACCTAAGTTCAAAAGAATTCCTAGAAGATGAAAGATTAGTACAAGAAATGAGAGTGATACAAGAAAATTCTGAAAAGAAAATTGCTAAATTTTAAAAAAAGAAAAAATGGAGAAAACAACACCCTAAAAAGCAGAATAAATCAGATGGAAAAGGAAGTAGAAAAAAATCACTAAAGAATTCCTTAAAAAGTAGAATAGGCCAAATGGATAAAGGGGAAAATCTCATTGAAGAAAATAATTCCTTAAAATTTAGAATTAAGTAAGTGAAATCTAATGACTCCATGAGACAACAGTACACAATAAACTAAATTTTACAAATAAAAAAACAAAATAAAATAAAATGTGAAATATCTCATCAGAAAAACAACTGACCTGGAAAAATCAATGAATGAAATAAAATTTAAGAATTATAGGACTATCTGAAAGCCATGATTGACAAAAATGTCTAGTAATCAAGAAATTACTAAGGAAAATTGCCCAAGGGTAGAGGGTAGAATAAAAACAGAAATAATTCACTAATCACCTACTGAAAGAGAACCCAAAATGAAAACTCCAAAGAGAATCATAGCCAAATTTCAGAGCTCCTAGGTCAAGGAGAACATACTACAAGCGGTCAGAAACAAATAGCTCTAATAATGTAGAACCTCAGTCAGGATTACACAATATTCAACAGCTTTCACATAAAAGAAGTGTAGGGCTTGGAATATGATATTCTGGAAGGCAGATGAGCTACAATTATAATCAAGAATAGCATACCCAGCAAATCAGTATCATCCTTTATGACAAAAAATGTTCATTTAATGAAATAGAGGAACTTTTAATCATACCTGATGAAAAGACCAGAACTGAATAGAAAATTTGATTTTCAGACACAAGACTCAAGGAAAGCATAAAAAGGTAAAAAGAGTGAAAGAATGATCATAAGGGACTCATATTAAACTGTTTACATTCCTGTGTGGGAAGATGACACATGTAACTCTTAAGGACTTTATTATTACTAGTCAGTTAAAAGATGTTCACATAGACAGAGGGCATATAGGTTGACTATGATGGATGATTTCCAAAACATAAGAGAAAAGGATGCACTTGGAGAACGAGGAAGAAATAAGTAGAATGGGGAAATTTTTCTCTCATAAAAGAGGTGAGAAAGAGCTTTAACCGTGCTGGTGATAATGAGGGAGTGGCAGTCAATACTTGAAATTTACTGTCATCAGGATTGGTATAAAATGTGTGTGTGCGTGTGTGTGTGTGTGTGTGTGTGTGTGTGTGTGTGTGTTGTGAGTTTGTAAGAGAATGTATGTATATTGTGTATATATGTATGTTTATATGTTTAGGCATGTATACACTCACACACTCATTTGTATGTAGAAATCTAGCTTTCCCAATAGGGAAACAGGAGGAGAAGGGATAAAGAGAAAGGAAGGAGATGATAAAAAAGAGAGTGCACTAAGGGAGGCAGTAGTTAGAAGAAAAAGAAAATTTTGAGAAGAGACAGGATAAAAATAGAGAAGAATTAACAGGATTTGAATGAAAGGAAATATATAGTGATTATAACTGCTAATGTAAATCCAAAGAGTTCACTCATAAAACAATGCAGAACGGATTAGAAACCAAAATCCAGCGTTATATTGTGTGCAAGTATCACAGGAAACAGAAAGACACACAGAGTTAAAATAAAGAACTGGAGCAGAATCTAATATACTTCAGCTGAAGGAAATCAAGAGTAGAAATCAGGATTTTAGACATAGCAAAAGCAAAAATAGACCAAATGAAAAGAGATAATCAGGGAAACTACATTTTGCTAGAAGGTTGTGTAGACAATAAAGTAATATCAATATTTTCATGGCAAGTTTCTTTGATAAAGACCTCATTTCTTAAATATATACTAGTTATAGATCTGAGTTAATTTTATATAAAAAAAATCATTCGTCAATTGATAAATTGCCAAAGGATATAAACGTACAGCTTTCAGAAGAAGAAATGAGAGCTGTCCATAGACATAAAAAACCTCTAAATCACTACTGATTATGGAAAGGCAAATTAGAACATCTCGGAGTTGCCACCTCACGCATTTCAGAAACAACAGATTCTGGAGGGCATGAGTGAAAAATCAATGCACTAATAAACTGGTGGTAGAGGAGTGAACTGTTTTAAACATCTTAGAGGACAACTTGGATTTATGCCAGATGGTATACAAAGTTGCACATGCCTTTGGACACAGCAATACCACTACAATGCTACTAGTAGGTCTATACCCAAAAAAGAACAAAGAAAAAAAAAAGAGGACCTATGTGTGCAAATATGTTTGTAGCAATTGTTTTATTTTTGGTGGAAAATAATTGGAAATTTAAGGGGTATTAATCAAATAGGGAATAGCTGAAGTCATGTTTATGATGGAATATTATCTATATATGTAAAAGGAATAATGAGTGGGGTGCTTTCTTTAAAAATATACATGAGAGTTATATGAACTGATACAAAGACAGGTAAAAACTAAGAGGTCATTGTGCACAGTAGCCGCAAAGCTGTAGTGTTGATCAACTGTGAAAGACTTGGGTACCCTGATTTTAAAATGATCAAAGATAATTTCAAAGAGCTCATGATGAAAAAATCCTATCTATTTCCAGGGAGGGAACAGATGAACTCTGAGTACAAATTGAAATATACTTTTTTGAAATATGGCTAATATAGAAATATGTTTTGCACGATATCCCATGTAATTGATAGATTGTTTTCCTTCTCAGTGAGTATAGAAAGGAATGAGAAGAAGGGAAATAATTTGGAACTCAAATTTTAAGAAGAAAGGATGATAAACAAATGATAAATTTTTAAAAGTTAAATATAGAAGTTGTAGCAGCTACAAAAAGTAATGAGCAAGAATCAGATAGGATGTGATGTGAAAACATATGGGGAATGGTGTCAGTGTTGTCTACCTAACTAAAGTTACTTAGCCCCAGAGACAACTACAATGTCCACATGCTGGGACAAATTTATTTAAGACATAAAACATAAGACATGTTTTTGTCTCTTTGAATTAAATTTTTGAAATAAAAATTCAAGTCTCTAAGTAAACTTGGTGAAATTTAGTGAAGTCATAAAAAGAATTAGAACTGATTATCACAAATGCTTTATGAATATCTATATGAGTGCTAGGGATACATTCAAGGTTAAAAATATTTATCAAATATTACAAAGTAATAGTACAATAGATCATAATATTGTACAATAGTACAAAGATCATAATTCTATAGAAATTTAGAACTTAAAGATGCATGTATAAATTATGGATTTGTAATGCATTTTTAAATTAATATTCTAATAGTTCTAGAAGGAGATAGTCAAGGAAAGCTTTGTGTAGTTTGCTCTTTTTGTGATAGTTCTAGGATAGCCAAAAGTTTCATTTAAGATAACTGAGATACCGAGAAGTTAAGTGTTAAGTGCCCACGGTCACACAACTGGACTGTGGCAATATTAGAGATGAGATTTTCTAACCCCTAATAGTATTCTTTCCACTTTACCATAATAATGTATGCAAGGTTCATAACATATTTTGGAAAAGTCACCCACTGTTATTTCAAAAATCTTCGAGATGGTGCCCTTTTTGTTCAAATATAACTCATTTTCTTTATTAGAAAATGATGATTAGAAAAGCAAATAAACTGCAAAATGTTATTCATTTTCAGGAGATGTAGAAAAGTTTGTTTTGTATTTTATATCTTTATAAAGGAATTTTCCATAGTAAATTCAAATGAAAGTAAAATTGGAAAAAAAAATAAAAGTAATTTTAGCATTTTAGTCGAAAATTAAAGAACTATTAAAAAACATCATCTGTTTAGAATTGAAGTGATCACTTTTTCTTCAGTTTACACTCTTGTGTCTGACAAGTTCAACCCCAAAACATGTACCATTGACCCGATACCCTCTGTCTCTAGTTTTCAATAGCTACCTTTTAGTTGTTCAATCACTTTTTTCAGTGATGTCCGATTTTTTGTCATTTAATTTGTTTTTTATTTGTTTTTGTTTTTGTTTTTTTGTCGAGATCCTGGAGTAGTTTGCTATTTCCTTTTTCAAAATTCATTTTGCAAATGAGGAAACTAAGACAAACCAGGTTAAATGACTTACCCAAGGTTACCTAACTAGAAAGTGTCTGAGGCCAGATGAGTCTTTCTGGCTCCTGGTCCGGCATTGTAGCCACTGTACTACCTATCTTCTTATCTAATGACTACTTTTTGCTGCCTACACACATGCTAAAGACTCCTTTATACTTAAAAAATAACAAAAAAAAAAACTGTCACCAATTCTGTAATGACCACTAGCTATGATCCTAAATTTCTTCTACTTTTGTCAACTAAACTCCTTGAAAATATCATCTATAATTAGTGTCCTCACATGCTCTTTTTATTTTTTCCCCTAAATTTTTTTTTATGATACAGTTTCTAATCTTATCATTCCACTGAAGCTTTTCACTCCTAGAGCAAGAAGGATGTATAGAGAATGGAGTTACTGGATCAATTGTGAGGAAAATTCATCTTAGTGAATTCAAATCTACCCTCAGACATTTAATAGCTGTGACGCTATACAAGTCACAACCACATGTGCCTCAGTTACTCATTTGTAAAATGAGCTGGAGAAGGAAATGGCAAACTACTCCAGTATCTTTGCCTAGAAAACCCTAAATGAGATAATGAACAGGTGGACAAGACTGAAAAATGGCTGAAATTCACTCCCAAGTTTGATCCTGAGAAAAAAATGAAATGAGATATGTAAAGCCCTTGACACCTAGAAATGAGCAATGATTTCTTTTTTTTGGCAAGCATAATAGCCTCTTCTTGGTCCTTACCTATTTAGACCTCTCTGAAGCATCTGACACCTTAATCACCCTCTCTTTCTGAATTCTCTTTTTGTTGGCCTTTTGTAATATAGCTTTCTTAGCTACCATCTTCCCTTCCAATCCCTCTTTCAGTCTTCTTTGCTGGATCTTTTTCACATCATAGGTGCCTTCCAAAGCACTGACCTGGGCTCTATTCTTTTTTCTTTATGTCTTTTTTATTGGTGATCTCATCAGTTCCTATAGGCTCAGTTAACATTGCCAGTGATGGACAGCTATATACATCTCAGTTCTTGCTAGTTGCTAACTACTCATTGGGACAGTTTAAACACCCTTTTTTGCCTCCTCATTGTGGCAACTTCTTAAAATTTCCATAAGAAATGATAACAGATCATAGTGTCTACTGTCTTACTTTCTTCTCTTCAAACTGCACATCAAAGACTTATGGAACTGATTGTAGAAAACTGAAAACAAATAAATTAAGAAAATGAAGGATAAAAAAGTAAACTGCACATTCCATTTCCAGACATCATAAATTTACACAATTGCTCTCCTACCAGGAATACACTCATTGCTTAACTCCACCTCTCTGACTCCCTTGATGTCTTCAAAGCTCAACTCGAAGTGACCTTCATACACTAGTCCATTTCTGATCCTATCATTGATCAGACCATAGACATATATCTGGAGCTGGGATCTCAAGGTTTCTTTTTACAGATAAATAAACTTAGACTGACACTGAATAATTGATTGTTAAGTAAAATTAGAGGCAGAATTTAGACTGCTCTAGATCCAGAGCTCTTTCAGATATATCCACTGACTCCTAGAGCTTCCCCTTCTATTAATCTATTTATATACCTGTCCTTTTCTCTCTTACTAGAAAATATAAACTTCTTGAAATCAAAGACCATTTTTCTTTCCTATTTGCATTCCCCAGAAACTAGCCTAGGTCTTTGCACACTGAAGATGCTTCATAATAACCATGACACTGGATTTGCTTGGATTAAATTATGGGAAATAAAGTGCACTGGGTTAGGCTGAGTTGAAATGGACTGAGCTAGATTTTATCAATTTTCCACTTTCCAGACTTTATCGTTTTAAAGCATGTATGGCTTAAGCTGTCACCATTAGAAATTTTAAACAAGAGTTTTATATATATGTGTGTGTGTGCATGTGTGTGTGTGTATGTACACACATATATATATATATATATATATATATATATATATATATATAATGCTAGTAGTAGCTATGAAGTATCAACACATTCAGAGTGCAGGAAAATACTCAACTTTACCTATTATTAAAATTGCATCTGAATTTTAACAAGGAGCCAATAGGTCATAAAATGAGCCACTTAAATCTTTTGCACATTTTTGTTCAACTTTCAATCATACTGTGATTACCTAAAGGAAATTTTTGTATTAATAACCTCATCTATTATGCATATCTAGTATCAATGAATGAATAGCATTAGAAAACAGATGCAAAACAATGAGATTTAACCTTCATCTTCAGATTTCAGTGCCACCTATCAAA
Organism: Potorous gilbertii; assembly: GCA_028658325.1. Taxonomy (NCBI): domain Eukaryota; kingdom Metazoa; phylum Chordata; class Mammalia; order Diprotodontia; family Potoroidae; genus Potorous; species Potorous gilbertii. The sequence goes on along the minus strand of CM053769.1, from coordinate 473,117,546 downwards.
TAGTATTTCAGTATATTGCTAATTTGTTTCAGATGCAGAAGAAACTATGTCTTCAGCAAACCAGAAACATGTAAAAATAGATGTAACCATAACAAAATGCAGAGCAGTTGGAATTTGAGAAAGTGTAGTCGCCCTCATGAAGTAGTAACTGCCTATATGGTGTGATTGGAAGAGTGGAACCAGCCCCCTGCTTGGAGATCTCTCCCTCTTTGGCCCTGAATTCCATCACTGGAGAGTCATTACATTGGGTTAAGACATTTTGATCTTTCCAAATGCCCTCTGAGACATTATCAGTCAGTATGAAATTGTTTCTTATCCATTCTAGGTAATTGATGAAATGCCTTGCTTAAATGGTATTCTCGTGCCAGTTATCGGTCATAGGCAAGATACAAACAGGCCATCAAGATGATAGAATTTTATTTTTGTTCAAATTCTCTGGAAATCCTAGTGACATCAACTCTCAATGCTCAGAAGCATTTGGGAGGGAAAATATCAAAATATTGGAACAGATTCCTCTCTAGCTGTCAGAATGATACAATGAATGAGATGATTGCCATATTTAATCCAGAGGACTTGAGTTCAAATCTCAGCTCTGCCACTTGTATGATCTTGGGCAAATCATTCTACTTCCTGGACCTCAATTCATCCTCATGTAAAAGGGGAGGGTTGACTTAGTTCATCTCTAAGATCCTTTATAGCTTTAAATCTATGATCCTTGTACATCATCTCTTCTATTTTTAGCTATTTTTAAATGTGTGACTTCATCGGTAGTTGGATCTTCCAGTAAGGAATTTATTTACCAATGCTCAGATTATTGACTCTGCAATGTAGAGTCTTAGATGGTTTACTGGGACACTGAGAGGTTAAGTGATTGATCCAAGGTCACACAGCTGGCATGTATCAGAGGCATGTATCTTCATGACTCCAAGTCCAGTACTGTATCCATTATAACAACCACACCCTCTGTAACAGGGAATTAATTGATAATATTACATACAATTTATAAATGAGGAAACTAGAACTGTGGTAGTTAATTTGACTTTGTTTAGACTTATATGTGTAACGTGTCAGAAGCAGGGTATCAACCCCCTTCTTCCTCAAATGAAATGCAGCATTCCATTGACTATTTCCAAATGCACCTCAAAACAGCAAGCTTGAATGCTATGAGAATATTGCTTCTCTATTATGCTTTTAGGAGTAGCAATGACATATTTTTCACTTCAATAGCCAGATATTAATTATGATATTTTTCATTTTGTGGATTTGGTGGCTTAAGCAATATAGGTAAAGGATTAATGTCAGATAGTTCAAGAGGAACTATTTCTCATTTTTCCAACATTGCTTACTCTGAAAAATGATTTCTCAGTAGATCAACATTGTTGATCTTTAAATATTTAGGTTTATTTCATGGAAATAAGAAGCAGAGAAGCAGAAGGAGCAACACACAAGATATGGCATTGCTTATCTTGTACAACACTATATAAAGTTATATGGTGGAAAGGGATTAGTCAAGTATGGCAGTGTAAGCTCATTTGTAATTTAGCAAAATTTAATCCTGTCATTAGAAAAATTATTAGAAACTATTATCATTATTAGAAAAATGTCGAACAAAGAAAAATCTGGCAAGTCTTATTTATGAATCTTTTCCAACTGCTGGCTTCATGTCATCTCCAACTGTCCACGTCACTCTTTCATTCTCCTTATTAACTTGTGGGCATGAAATAGTAATGCTAACTTACAAGAGGGAACAAGTACTTATCGCTCATTTACTATGTGCCAGGAACTGTGCTAAACACTTTGCAAATATTATCTCATTTGCACATAATTGTGTAAGATGCATACTAGCCTGAGAGAATAGAATATGTTTCTGAACCTTAATATGTTCATTAAGGGTCTCCTCATTAAGCATTCTTCTCAGAGAAAGAAGATGGTTATCTCCATCAAGGATTCAATGCTTTTGATTGTATGCTGACCCTATGGTCAACCACCTGGGAAGTCTATTGACCCTTTAACAGTATAATGTTTCTTAAAGGTGAAAAATAAAACAGAATAACAATGGAAATAAATTATTTTGAAATATAATTATTATAATAAGTTCATAGACCCATGCTTAGAAACACTGATCAGCATAGTCCATTTGCATCATTCTCCCTGTAAATCCAAGTTAATTTCTTGTTCTGACTATGTAGGTCCAATGGCAAGTTTACTTTTTCAGCAACTCTCAGAGTATGTTTATCTGCTAGGGTGACAGGCCATCACTCACCAAAATGCAAAAGGGTTAAAGTCCAAGTTTAATTCCTTCCTAGAGGGAGTTAATAGGTCATGCTATTTCTTTGTGTTCCAATAGTGGTTTATGGGCACTGATCCTTAGCCCCTGTGGGATGAAATAAGGAGATCTCATATCCCAGATCTATATTTTATATTGAGGGCATATATAGGAATTAAGAGCCCTATTTCCATTTCTTGGGGAAACTTAGAAACAAGATAAACCTTCACTTTGTTTAGGGGATTTTGGTATTGGGGACACTAAGCCAAGAGAGAAATTGGCTAACTTTGAGTCAGGCATCCAGGATTGAACCTAGTCTGTGTGAGCCCAGTTTTTAGGAGACCCAAGATCTCTAATTACATTTATACTTCATTGTTTTCATTGCCATCTTTACCACCACCACCACCATCACCATCACCATCACCATCATCATCATCAATCATAATATTATTCTGTCATCTCCAGGGCAGTATATATGATGACATAAATCAGGATTTATGCATTGTCTTAGAAATAAGTTCCAGGGACTTATCATCAGTATAAATTGTCTAGGAATACCCAAGGATGTAGTTCTGGAAATTTTTGACTCTTGTGATAACAAGTACTTTTTTTGCAAAGTATATACTGTTCAAATAGAGATGTAACAATGTTCTTGAGTAGTCACTTCAGTGGCTTCTGGTGTTTGATCACTAAATAGATATACTCAACAGCATAAGGTGCTAATATAAGGTGCTAAGCAATAAAAAATAGTGGCTTATATTCATGATAAGGTAGCACACAATCTCAGAGGCTTTGACTAATATTTTGAAATCAAAATGGTAAGACTGTGTTCCAAAAGTAAGCAAATTATGGTTTGATGTATAGAGACATGAGTAACTATGGGAAAATAAGTTTTTCCACTTTATTAAATGATATGTTGGAGGCATAGAGCTAATTGATGAATTAATAAGAGGAATTGTCATTTTTTGTAATTAGTAATGAAATACCAGTGCAGACCCATGAATAATCTTAGAACTATAGATGATGACAATGAATATAGTAATGAATCAATATACAGGTTGGGGAATGACCAAAGACTAGTAAGTCAGTAGTGAGGTTAGTAGAGTCTAAGACTACCCTCTCTTCTCTCATTCACTTGCATCTTTCTCTGTCTCTGTCTCTGTCTCTCTCTGTCTCTCTGTCTCTCTCTCTCTCTCTCTCTCTCTCTCTCTCTCTCTCTCTCACACACACACACATACACACTTTATATCTAAATAAGACCTAAAGAATAATCTACAGTATGTGTATATTTACATGCACAATGAATGTGTGTGTGCACACAAAGAAATATGTGGAATTCATGTGTATTAATTTTGTTCTGTTGTGTAATTGCTGTGAAGATGTTTCATCAGCTGCATTTGTCCTGCCTTCATCTTTTATGTGGTGGTGTTATTCCTGCTCGTCTCTGTTGATTCACTAGAATTTAAATGGCCTTAACAAAGACCTGTTCTCAATAACTCAGACACAAACAATTAATGGGGTACAAGAAACAATACTGACATGCTCTGTTGTCATTCCCCTGATGCTGCCAGCCAGTATGTGCATGCATATGAGTGAGTGTGTGTGTGTGTGTGTGTGTGTGTGTGTGTGTGTGTGTAGGTTTTGTGTGTGTTAAATACTAAATTTTTGTATCTCAAAATTAAGGTAGTGCTGTTACTTGTTGATGACCACAGTAACCATGCTGGTAGCTGGTTCTGGGCAATCAGTTGATGAAATGGATAAAGTGACAGTCCTGGAGTCTAGGGAACTTGAACTCAAATCTGGCCTCAGACACGTACTAGCCTTGTGACCCTGGGGAAGTCACTTAATTCTATTTGCCTCAGTTTCCTCATCTGGAGAAGGAATGGCAAATCAGTCCAATAGCTTTGCCAAGAAAACCCCAAATGGGGTCATGAAAAGTTTGAAACAAATTAACAATGACATCAACAACGTTGTAAGATTGTCAGTAAAATTCTTGATTGTGGCAAATAAATGAGATTCATATTTGCCTTGAACTGAGTGTGAAAGGGTATGTGTAAAGAATTGGTAATAATTTCTATAAAGAAGAGCATTTAATGAATTGACAATTATTCAAAAAAGATTTGTGCTGACTTAAGTTATTTTACGGTTTGAACATTGGCACTGTAGGCCTCTGATTTGAACTACTACCAAAACATGAGAAGGCCAGCAAGGGTGCACATTACCTGGTATGTCTCTGCATTTTTATGTTCCTTGTGAGTAACTGATTTATAGACACACACCTTCATTCCCCATTTCCAGTCAGAATGCATTCCTGAAACCCTTTCATGTTTGTTATTTTAGGAGTTTTCTTTATTAATAAACTCTTGAATATTAAAGAGAAAATTACTGGAAACAAAGCCAAGATATGTATCTTTTAGTCTGTGCAATCCATAATTCCATAGCCTATCAGCCTTACTAAAAAAGCATGGAATTCATGTGATTTGGTTTGGTATCCTAATTGCTTTGAAAATGTTTCAGCTGCTACATTTGTCCTGCCTTCATCTTATATTTGTGTCTGTAATTCCTGGTGGTCTCTGTTAATTAACTAGCATTGAAATGTCCTTATCAGAGAGCTGGTCTGAATATCTCAGTCACAAACTTTTTCTGGGGTATAGGAAATATTGCTGAAGTGCCCAGTTAGCATTCCTTTGATGCTGCCAGCCAAACATACTGAGGTGGAAGAACAGACCACTCTGTGCTATCCTGACAAAAGGTGAACCCCAATGACTATCAGAGTCTGGGTTTCCTTCTCTGCCTAACTGAGGTTGAACTTCAGATTGGGGCATGAAACTAATAATTCATTGAAGCCCTTTGGAAGGATGTTTTAAACATTCATTGTTCTACACATCTAATGAAAATAGAATGAATATTATTCATAGAAATCTCCTCTAGAAACAACAATAAAAAATAGAGTCCTGTTTCATAGCTTCTACTTTCACCATGAAGAAAAAAGCAAATATTTATGTGTATATGTATATATATATATATATATATATAATATAAAATAGCATTGATAGCAAAATTAGTCTTAATGAAGTCATTCAAATTAAAAGAGTATCACATTAACATAATTACCTTCCTGTCCTACCTGTCCTTCCCTACCACACCATGAAAGAAGGGAGGAGGGAAAGGAAAAAAAAAGGAAAAAATGAAGGAAGCATATTATCCAAGCATTGGTGTAATCTTGGCTATGGCTCTTTGGTGTTATAGGCTTCTTATTCCATAGCTTATGACTGAAGAATGAGAAAGGGGAAGCTTTAAAAACACAAGAGGAGAGAAACAGAGAGAGAAAGACAGAGACAGAGAGAGAAAGAGACACAGAGGGGGGGGGAGAGAGAGAGAGAGAGAGAGAGAGAGAGAGAGAGAGAGAGAGAGAGAGAGAGAGAGAGAGAGAGGCAGAGAGAACAGAGAATTACTTGCTGAACTGAAAATGTGAAGATTTACCCTGTGGTCTCCATAAAGGTGAAATCAGTTTCAGAAAATGTGCCTCTGGGATGTGTTTGACATTTCTAGATGCCTTTTACTTTCTAATATCACCATTTGCACTTTTCATCATTTTCTTAAAGAAAAAATAGTGGCTGCAAATTACAAACCTTTATCTTTCCAAACAAAATTACAAGGGAAATGGATGGAGATGTGCCATTTTCAGTAGGAAGGTGCCTCCATAGGGACAAGACCAGAATCAATTTAATCAACCAATCCATAGAAGACCATAGATGAAGATGAAAAGAGGAAACAAATTTCCAGATTAGAAAGCATCTTCTAGTTCATCCACCAGAAGGCAGTGTGGTGCATTGAAAAGGAGAAACAAAGTAAAGTTCACTTTACTTCCTTATTACCTTGAACATGTTATTTTATTTCTCTTGGCTTCAGTTTACTCATCTGTAAAATGAGATGGTTGTTCTGGATGACATGTAAGAGCTCTTCCTGCTCCAAATATTGGGTCTTATGAACAATCTGAAGGTTATAGAGAAGAACAAGGCAGAAGTAGCTTGCTCAGAGGAGTAAAAGGGAAGAATTCAGCATGAATCCTGGGGTGTCTGGCTTCAGATCTGCTTCGTGGTCCAAAAGACGTGTCATGAATTAGGGAAAGTGTTGGAAGTGGAACAGAAGATAACTGGGCTTGAATCCTGCCTCTGACCCTTAACATTCATGTTACCTTGAGCAAATCACCACAGTTCACTGAAACTTAGTTTCCTCATCTGTACAATGGGGCTAATAAGATCAGAATGACCTACCTCATGCAGTTATTGGGAATGATGTAATATTCAGATTTATATAATGTCCTCTCTACACGCTAGATATCATTGTCACTGCCACTCAGTGGTTCCCTCTCTCTTTAATGTCTTCTCTTAGTTGTTTTCATGATGAAAAACATTCAGTTCATACATACCCATTTCCTTTCAGACTTCAACAGCCACTGTGAACATCGTGGTGACAGATGTAAATGATAATGCCCCCACTTTTGATCCATATCTGCCAAGAAACTTATCTGTGGTTGAAGAAGAAGCCAATGCTTTTGTTGGACAAGTTAGGGTAAGTGGAAAATACTGAAGTACTCTAGTTGATGGTGGAATTCATGTCAAGTACCAATAATATGACCGCAATCAATTGCTTGATGCAATGTCTAAGAGCATCTGGGTATAAGCAAAGCATCTCAGAAAGTTCATTCACTTTCAGACCACAGATTGCTGCTATTAAAATTATTTCGAAAAGATGAATTATCTCACTGGAATGGGTACTGCCTTCACTACCGTAGAATAAAATTCATATCTCAGTCTTAGAAATTCCATGTCTTTCCTCACATAAATCCTCCCTATCCATGTCTTAGAAACTTTTGCCAAAACCTTTTTAGACTGAATGGGGATCAGGACAATCCTCAGAATGCTAAAATATATATTTGATTAATTAATGAACATCACAGTTTTGATAAATGATATTCTACAACTGTCTTAGTTTCAAATAACAGATTATTCACCAATATAATATAGCTTACATCTATTGTTTCAGTCTCTAGAGTTTCATGTGGTAAATGTGTACTTAATTCCTCTGACTTTATTACAAATCTTTTCAATTTTGTGAATAATATACTCTGATATTTAGATTTCTTATTTCAATAAGGTGAATAGTACTTACATTGGTGAAAGTAACACCTTATATACTCCTTATCTTATGCAATATTTGTTCCTGCCTATGCAGAAATCATCACTATAGGTTGTCAGAGGTTTTTATTTGGTCCCTTTAATATTTCATTGATTTCATTCTAAATCTCCAATGGTCCTTCTCTCTCTCTCTCTCTCTCTCTCTCTCTCTCTCTCTCTCTCTGTCTCTTTCTCTCTCTCTCTCTCAGACACACACACACACACACATGCAATTTACATCCTTTCTTGATCATGAGTATGGTCATATTTCAGAAGACAACACAAGAATTTGGATCTGAAAGGGATTTCAGAGCTAATTTGGCCCACCCCCACCCACCTCTATTTTAAAGATAGCATTAATTAACTCCCAAGGGTACAAAGTGAGGGAATGGTAGACTGGAAATTTGTGACCTGTCCTCTGATTTCAAATCCAGTGCTCTTTCACCTGACCGATACTATCCTCAATGATCAGCTTTTACCCTAGTTGGTATATAAGGGCTGCCTCTACTAAGATACTCCATATAACTCAGTGAATCTTTTTCATACAATTGAGATGCCATGTGAATATCACTCTTTGAGACTGAGATCACCCATGATCTGAAAAGCCATGTGAGCTACCAGAAAGCCCTGATAGTAATGGGTTTGTTTACTTTTATGCCCAGTAGCTTGGGATGGCTAAATTGTGTGTAATCCTTGTGTGATTCCCCAAATATCATTTGGTCTTCTCTCATTCTCCTATCTTAACTTTGAGTCCAAAACATTTGCTATTGCAAGTTCAGGACCATTGGAAATGGACTGATAGACTGACCTAATGAGCTACTGTTTAATTAGGAACTCTTCTGTGATCATGTCAATGATTTTAATCAATTTGCCATTTTATAGTTTTATTAAAAGAAACATGCAATTTCCTGATTACATGTATACATATCTATTTTAAAAGGAAAATTATACAATAAATATTTACAGATTTTTGACCTGTAAAAATGTCTTGGATTCTCCGTGATGACACTTGCCTCTCCTGCCCTTGTGAATTGGTACACCCCATTCTCCATGTCTGCAAGGTGCTCCCTTCTATATTTTCTTCCCAGGGTCCCTATCTTCAGTCAAGATTCAGCTCAGGTACCACCTTCACTGAAAAGCTTTGTAGGATCCTTCTCAGAGAAGTGGTTTTTCTTGCTTCAGTTTCATTGTACTGTATTATCTGTGTGTGTGTGTGTGTGTGTGTGTGTGTGTGTGTGTGTGTGTGTGTGTACAAGCACTGTATCTCTCAGTAGAATATTCAATTTCGTTTTGTGATTTAGGTGCCCAGTACAGGTATTAATCAATCAGCACTTCACAAATGGTCATTGGTTTGGGTCTGCCACACACAGCCACCAAAAGCTGGTTGTTTTGCGATAGCTTTGAACTTCAGACTTTATAAACTTTCTGCAACAGACCTGACTTTTTCGAGTTTGCAGTAACAAAATGTAGTCCTGAGTCAACATTGTGTCCTCTGAGCTCTGAGACAAAAGAGCCTGAATTGATTTAACCTGAGCTGCAAATATATTCCCACGGTGAGCACAAGATCTACATGCTCAGATTTTGCTGAGACAAAGGCGTAATAATTCATTTTGAATCCCTTACAGCCATTTTGTATCATTAGTAAATCGAGGCTTTTAGATGGGGGAAGAAACTCTCATTCAGGAAGGGAAAAAAAATCAATGTTTCCTTCAACGATACAACTTAATATTAAACAAAATAAATCAAAACTTTGGTGGCCTTGCTCTGATTAATGGGGCTGTCGGATCCCTGTATGGTAGCCCTAAAGAAGAAATGAGAATTTTTTAGGGCATTTTTTTAAAGCTTAGTATGGCCTGAAACAATAGCTCTCTTCTCCAAGTGCATCACAAGTGAGGTAGATTATGGGTTCTCTCCATCAAAAACCACTGGAATACAAATACAGTGTTGTATTCATGGAGGTCAGGAAAGAGTTGGCATTATTTTAATTCAATCTATTTCAATAACACTGATATTGAGGTTTCATCAACATGTGTGAATTTCTAGGAGGAAGATTCCCCTAAGAGTCAGCCACATTTTTAACTATCAGGAAATAAATAAATTAGACTGACTCAGGACAATGGCATAAATAAGTACTTCAGGTTTCCTTCATTCTCATTTTGTGGCATGAGATTCTAGTGGGTTCTCAAAGGTTGAATGTAACAGTGGTACCCAAACTTTGGCAAGATAGTGGGCATTGAAGCTGTGTTTTCTGAGGACTAGTCTAATTGCAGTTCAGAGAGACCCAATAGGCTGAACCCCAGAGGATAAATAATTTGCTTATAACAACAACAATGGTAGATTACATTGGATCCTGCTGTAAAGTTTACAAAATGTTTTCTTTCCAACCTCACCTTACCACCACCATTCTACCACCCACCAAACCCCACCTCCCCAGGTAAGTTTTGCAAATATTATTAATCTAGATTTTACTGATGAAGAGAATGAGCCTCAGAGAAGGTAAGAGACTTACCCAAGATCACACAGCTAATAATCAGTTGGAATTCCAACTCAATCTCCCCTAACTTCAAGTCCAAGAGTATTGCTACTACCCTCCAATAATAATAGAGGCAGTACATCCTTGTAAGAGTAAGTCACTTAACTTTTCAGTACCCCAAATAACTCTCTAAGTTGCAAATTCCTGAGCAGTTGATAGTGTGAAGTAGTATAGGGAGTTTCTTCAGTGGGAGTACCACACCACAATTAAATCACAGGACCAGACCAAACAAAACACAACAAGATCATAAATATTTATTTATTTAATTTTTAAAATATGTGTACATGTTGTAGGGTTCAGTACACATCAAGAATATTTGGGGAGGAACTGGAGCAGGAGACTGGGAGTTAGGTATGCCTGGGTTTAAATCATGCCTCACATTCTAACTAGTGCTGTCCCTAGGCTAGTCACCCAACGTCTATAGCATCCTAGTGTTAGAGCTGGGAGTGTCCTCTGAAGTCAATGAGTTCAATCCTCTTGTTTTACGATAGAGAAAATGATGACTAAAGGATGCAATTGACTTGCCCAACATCACACCAATAAATCATCAACATCACACATCAATAAATTGCAGGAGTCAGGATATGAATTCAGGACATCTGATTCCTGATCCAATTGCTCCAAGTTGTTTTTTTAATATATAAAAGATTAATATTAATATCTTCAGCAATTATCTCAAATGAGATTATGTATAGAAAGGGAATTTTTAACCTTAAAGTCATATGTTCATATCATTTACTCCCTCTATTGTATCATTATAATATCTGAAATTTTTATTCTACTTTAAGATTTGCAAAACACTTACCATAAATGATCTCATTTGAAAAACCACTGAGTAGAGCCGTAGTAAAAACCTTTTTATTTTCTGAAGATGAGCTGGTTAAATTCAGGGGAAAAAAAAGCAACTCACTGACATATTGTCCAAAGTGTGGTAAATTTTTCAGCCAAAGCATCTCTCCTTTCTATCTTTCTCTATATAATGTGTGTGTGTATGTTATATACAATTTTTCTCATTTTATAGATGAGCACCTTCAAACACTCATTGAGAAAATAGCCCAATGGGAGCTCTCCAATCATGCTCTCATGGAGGTTTTGTTATGTTGGATGGCTGTAAGGAACTACAAAGCAGAAAAGTGGGGGTCCTCCTCCTTCCCATTATCTTTCCTTTTTAGTTTCTTTTTTTATTCAGTAAAAATTTGAAGATTCAGAGAACAATACTGTAAAACTGCCAAAGCTTGGAATAGCTCTCTGACCCATATAATTGTCACCTCATATGTCATTGTTAATATAACTTTTAGGTTTATGTGCCTCAGTATTATAAATTATGGGTTCCTCCCTTTGTCACAAGCAAACCCTCCTCCTCAGCGTGTAACCAACATGGAGTTTTCCTTTTGAAACAACTCATGGAGTTCAAGGAGGCAATATCCCATTTCTGCAAATAAAACCTCTTATTAACTGATAATTTTATAATGAGTGCTTATTAGATGTAATCTCAATACCTTATTAAAATCATTTATATAATGCTCATTAAGAGCACCAGTAAACCAACAAATATGGCTTATAACTGTAAGAAGAGTGCTTTACATCAAAATACTTATTAGTGTTATGATCCGAGATATTCCCTGAGAAACAAGCAAAAACTGTAACTTACTGTAGCACCTTCAGTAGATCCAGAGATTTCTTTGATCAGTAACATTCTTTGGGTCTTCCCTCATATTAGTTACCTGACATGCTGCCATAATTTCGTATCTCTTGGAACTGCTCAGGAAAGTCAGCGTGGGGTAGGGACTTGGAATCAGAAACTGTCTCGAATCAGATATTGCCTTTGTGATATACTAGATTTACCACCCATGAACAAGGCAGGAAATGAACAACTTTGAACCTAATTTTTCTTTTCTACAAAATGGGCATAATGTATTTACAAGATTGTTCTGAGGTTCAACCATGAAATTATATGTGGACTGCTTCAAAGCATTTCTATAGGGTTATTTCCAGTCATTCTGATGTATATCCGGCCACTGGGCCCAGGTGGCTCTGGAGGAGAAAGTGAGGCTGGTGACTTTGCACAGCCCTACCTCACTTCAATTCACTTGCCTGTCATGGCATCACCTCCCAGATGTCATGGTCCTCTTCAAGAATGAGGGCTGAGCTACAGCAAAACAGTGACAAATCAATTTAAGCAATTTTTATTAGGCATTTGTATCCTGTCATGAAAACTGTCCATGACCTTTCTAATCATTAAAGCCAATAATTAAAAACTAACATTTATATAGCTCATTAAGATTAGCTTTAAGCATTTTCCCTCCTTTGATCCTAATGACAACTCACTAAAGTAAGTGGTATTAGTATCTTTTACAGGTTGGAAACTGAGGCTGACAGGTCACAGAGCCAGTAAGTAGGCAATGAGATGATACTATGAATGGAGGACTGGTCTTGTAATCAGGTAGCCCAAATGTGAATCTTTTCTTACACATTTACTACTGTGTGAGCCTGGGAAAGTCATTTAAATTCTCACAGTTCCATCATCTGTAAAATTCAGGATAAGTGTACCTACTTCTTATGACAGTTGTGAAGGTCAAAGGAGATAATATCCATGTATAGCTATACATGCAAATAGAATTTGTGAAGTCAAAAAGCTATATAAATACTGCTGCTGTTGTAATTATATACCTGAGATGGGATTTGAATTAAGTTCTTCCTCATTATGCCAAGCTATGCTCCATGGAGTATGTTAAGCTAGCTTTCTAAGACCTATACATTACCTACTTTTTCTTTCTATAGCTAAAATTAAACTTTGTATTAAACATGGTTGATCCACTACTTCCTTCCTATTTTATCCCTTAAATTTCCTGTGCATAAGAGTACTCTCGACTAAGGCCAAATGCTAATTAACAGGATTCACCATAATTTGTTCAAGCCAGGACATGCTTTGAGAATTTTTCATGAGTTTCTTTCATAGCCTTTTGATTTCCTGTCAGAAATCATTTTCACACAAAAACTTAATGAGAAGCCCCTTACAGAAAAGTTATGGTGGTTTGCAAATACAAATAACTCATATTTTAAATAGTACATTTTAACATGATAACTTCTTTAGATCAAGAAATATATTTAAAGCAGTTTCCTCTATAGTCCCTAAGTTTTATCTTGCAAAAACTACAACACATAGATTTAAGATGTGCTCTGGGAGAAAAATACATAAAAATAGTTTGAATATATCAGTGATATTTTTTCATAAATAATACATGCCTATGTAAATATGTTGCTTTGTACACAATGGTGGAACTGATAAAGTGATGCTTTTTTAGAAACATTCTTTTTTATTTCAATTGTATGGAATGTGTCTTCCATATATTAGGCAGAGTGAAGTCAGATATGGCAGCTGGACCTCTTCTTCAAATATTATTATGACTTATAAAATACTTTTTGTTTACTGTTCAAAGGTTATGATATTCAGGTGAAAAACAAGGCAAATTACTTACTAGGGAAGAATCAAACTCACAAAAATCAGTATTGTGTTTTTCTTTCTCAAATAACACTTATCTCCCTAAGCACCAACAAAAAAAAGAAAGCAAAATAACGTGAATACGTTAATGAAGGAATTCCAAATTAATTATTTCATTTATTCAAGTTTTAAATTCTTGACCTATCAAGAGAGATAACATTGGATACATTTCTTAGAACCCTGAAATCTCAGAGATTGAAGCTATAACAAAATTCAACTAGTCTAATTGAGTTCTTAGCACAGTTCATAGCACATTAGCACTTAATAAATGGTTATTGACTAACTGATAATCCATTACTGACCAAGAATTCCTTTTGCACCATTCCAGACATAATGTTCTTTAGCCTTTTCATAAAGACCTCCAATGATGGTGAACCTACTACTACAAGAGATAGTCTATTAGAATTTCAGATAGCTCAGTGCAAGAGAGTTGTTTATTGTTTGTTTTTATATTAAAGTCTAAGTCTTTAGACTTCGACACATCTAGTTATTTCTCCTAGGTCTTCACTCTGAAGTCAAACAATAAATATAAACCTTCTTCCAAATGAATATTCTTAAGCTATCTATCTTGCCCTCTTCCATCCCTGACTCTGACTCATCTTTTCTCAGGCTAAATATCCCCAGTTCCGTGGACAGATCTGCACATAGTATGAACTCACAGACTTTCATTCTTCTTTTTTTACCCTCTTTTAAGTACTCTCCAACTTATAATTTTATTCCTAAATTCTGTTGTCCACAATGTAATGAAACTCTCCTAGTAGTCTCTGCTGGGTAAATGTGATATACATCATGATGGCTTACATCATCTTTATAATGGTGGTCATGGAAGGAACTCATAGAGGTCATTAATTCCACATTCCAATAAATATTTGTATCATCTATTTTTAAATGGAAGTTCAGTTTAACTTCCAATTCCTTTATTCCCTTTTTTGTTTATTGTTTTTGCTATGTTGATAATTTTAGAAAGATCTTGGTTATCATCTGTTTTATGGGGCCATTCTCAACAGTGAGAATAACAGAAGAAATCTATACCCTTTCATCATAGTTAACTGTCATCATGGGATGATATATCATCCCAGGATCATAGTTCTTGTATTAGAAAGCACTTCATTAGACAGACAGTTCAGCTTCTTAATAAGAGCAGTGAGTTCACTTACCCAGGGTCTTACATGTTGTAGCAGACTCGTGATCCAAACCGAGATCTTCTGACCCACATTGCTTCTCCTATTATACATAGCCTCCCATTAATGCATTTTTGCATGTTTTATAAAAATAATCTGAAAGTAAGCAATCTACTATTATTCATTCAGTGAAACTTCCTATTTTCAGACTCCACTGAATCCAGGTTTCAGCTATTCCAAGCAACTTCCCCTTCAATTCAGAGGCATATCTGTACTTAGAGGAGGGAGGAGTTGGGTTTCAGGCATTGCCATATTACCACCTTAGAAGATTTTCATAGCCATATTGCATATCCAGGAAGAATCCTGAGGCATCTCTTCAAATTGTCCTGACTGTCCCTTCTATAGATTACATACACACACACACACACACACACATGTGCATATGTACATGAAGACCTTTCAATCAATACATATATATGAGGTATTTATTAGACTTATTTCCTCACGTATACAATGGAGGGGTTGTAACAAATGGTACACAGAGAGGGGGTAATTGTTGCATAGCTAGTTCTGTGCCATCCAGTTTTGATCTATAGCTTGAGGAGACCTTTCTAAACGGTTGCACAGGCCATGTCATCTGGCTTCCTCTGGGTGGGAGGGGCACCTTGCTTGTGGTACTCCGGCAGGACTGTGACCGTCAAGTAGATCATGGACCTTTGGCTCTTTCTGAGCTATGTGGGAGAAAATGGAAGTTCTGCTTGGCATGCTATGATTATTTTTTGCCACCAGGAAGCAGTTCAGGTACAACTTATCTGATCACACATGGAGGCAAATGCCCAGAAGCACAGC
The DNA here is from genome assembly GCA_028658325.1 of Potorous gilbertii. NCBI lineage: Eukaryota > Metazoa > Chordata > Mammalia > Diprotodontia > Potoroidae > Potorous > Potorous gilbertii. Next base: position 473,102,095 of record CM053769.1, on the reverse strand, counting down.
ACCCAACATTTTCAAAAACATGGTTTACTGCCCTTTTTATACCTGAAGGATCTTTAATATCATCGCTGTGGGTGTGCCTACCACTGGCTCAGATTGTCACTCTCCTTTGTCTCACAAAATGGTTGTTATTCATTTGGCCAGAATTTTGGCCTTTAACGTATGTACCTAGCCATCTTAAGACAGCAGAAATACTTAATGCCCATCAGTGGTCCTATAGTGCCATTCCCTCCTGGCCATTCCCTTCCTAGAGTTAGCCAGAGCTTACTCCTAAGGGAGCCAGCAGAACCCTGGCTTATAGGTGCTCCTGATGAGGCACCAGGGGAAGACTTTAGCCATCACATCTCACCAGCTGCTCACCTTGGCCTGGACTCCATTGTGAACATGCTCCAGGAAATCTCATCACCAGGAAAGTCATCAATCTGCAAGATTGCATCAGCTTTGGTACTCATGCTTCATCTGTACCTTCAGACCCCTCTGCCCATCTGATTAGAGGCTGGCAAGTGGAGCCAAGAAGTTGTCCCCAAAATTCCATTAACACAGACCAGCCATCTCTTCATTTCCCACCAGCTGCTCTTCTAAAACTGGATTCCATCATGTCTCCTTTCTCCCTCTACCTCCTCCTTTGTAGTTTGTGTGAATGTGTATGTGTATGATTGTCTCCCATTAAATTGTAAGGTCCTTGATGTTAGAGATTGTCTTTTATTTTTCTTATTTTCCTACCTTCTGTTTAGCCTAGTGCCAGACACATAGTAGTTACCTTATGCATGTTTACTGACTGACTGACTGACATTTTGCAATGTCCTGTGCTAGAAAATCATTTATTTCATGAAGCTTAGCAGCCAGCCCATCTACCGTTTTTGAAAGTGTTGGGTGCTGTGCTTCTGGGCATTTGCCTCTGTGTGTGGTCAGACAAGTTGTACCTGACCTGCTTCCTGCTGGCAAGAAATAATGAGCAGTGTGTCAAGCAGATAGCTCGGAAAGGGCCAGAGGTCCATGATCCACTTGACGGTCACAGCCCTGCAGGAGTACCACAAGCAAGCTGCCCCTCCCACCCAGAGGAAGCCAGATGACATGGTCTGTGTAACCATTTAGAAAGGTCTCCTCAAGCTATAGATCAAAACTGGATGGCACAGAACTAGCTATGCAACAATTACCCTGTCTCTGAATCTTAGAAAAATCATAGCTTCTAGTCCAGCCCAGATATCCAAGAATTCTCTCTCCAAGTAGCCAGTCTAAAGTTCTATCCATCTTGACCTGAAAAACTCCTGGGACAGAGTCCACTTTCCCCACAAGCCCTTTGCTTCACTCTAGTCACAAAACAACAATTGTTGTTTTGTTTTTGCTTTTTTGCCGGGGGAAGGATATCAACCCTCAGTTGGTCTCTCTTCAACTTCCACCCATCGTGTGCATGGCCTTAGGAAACCAAGCAGAAGTCTAAGCCCTTTTCCAGGGGACAACCTTGAGAATACGTGAAGACAGCGCTGCGCCATCCCTTCTTTGGATAATCATTCCCAGGTCCTTCATATAATGATCATTTGACAGGATCTTAAAGTCCTTTATCTCACTGGTCACGCTCCTATCAGTGTTGTACATCTTATCTCAGTCTTCATTAGTAAAAATAACATGATAGAACTAGATGAGGACACTAAGCAACGTGATTAATCCCTCGATTACTTCTATAATTCTGTTACATCACAGAGAAGCTGTTTCTCTGTACCAATGGAGAGAATTTAAAAAAACCCAAAAAACAGGAATTACCTTCACAGATTAGATTACTTCTCCAGCCTTTCCTCCCTCCCCTAAAAAGACCTATTTTCTTATCTACTCTCTCTCTCTCTCTCTCTCTCTCTCTCTCTCTCTCTCTCTCTCCCCCCACTCTCCCTCTCCCTCTCCCTCCCCCTCCCTCTCCCTCCCCCACACTCTGGCCTCTTTCCCATCTGCTCCATACATGAGACCCAACAGCCCAAAGAAATGGAGAGTTGAGACAATTCAGGTGCAATGTGGCATAGTAAATAGCTCAATTAAATGCCAGTTAGGCTTCCACATAAATAGCTAATTTGGGAATCATTGTGTTTTATTATCCTTCATTTAATTTTTACATCCCTAATGAAATGGTCAGAAGAATCCCATGTTGCTAACTTCCTCCATCTGATCTTCTGTGGGTTCCATAGATCTCCAGGTATCTACTTCATTCTTATTTATTTCTTTTCCTTCCACATTTGTCTCTTTTTGCACGTGGAAGCTGGAATATAGGCAAGAGAGGATAATGGAAGCCATAGCAAATAAAGTGTTCTGGAGTACCCAAATCTCTCCAGCTAATAGGAAGAGTAGTGTGTGTGTGTGTGTGTGTGTGTGTGCCTGCATGCATGTTCACATAACTATCTATACCTATCATACATAAATTGCAAGGCAAAAACAGGAATTCATTCAAATGATTGAACCAACTTTTATATTACACACAAACATACATCTAAAGGTGGAAAGGACCTGCAAGGTCCTGAAATGTATTCCCTTCATTTTTCAGGGGAGGAAACTAAGGCCCAGGGAGATGAAATTGCTGATCCAGTAATAGACCCCAGGTCTCTGTTTCCAAATTCAGCAGTCTTTCTCTAATACCATACTTGTGAATCTAGAGTATTTCAGAAATAAAGCATAGAATCCTACATTTGGAAATACTTTGTTGAACAGTCATCTTAGCCAATATTCCATCCAGTGTAGGTATTGCCTGCTGAGATGATTTTATGTCCTGAACCCAGTGTATTTTTAATGAAGCATGTCGCTTGCCAATGGATTCTTTATGTGCCTTACTGGAAATGAGATTAATTATAATTGTGCCATTTGTCTCTCTTCTACCAACTGGCATTATCACAAAAGAATTTAAGATGAGTTTCTCTTGACTTATAGTGAACTTTTACAAGTTTATAGTATTTTCTTTTAAATGTACCCAGACCATCAAGACACAGCCATAAACCAAATAAATAATTTTAAAATGTATATTCACTAGATTTTATGTAGAGCCGTGTTGCTACCTACTGAGGGTAAAGTATGTGTGTGTACGTGTGTGTGTGTGTGTGTGTGTGTGTGTGTGTGTGTGTGTGTGTGTGGATGTAAGTGTTTGAACTTTGGGGGGATGAATTTTTTTTTCCTCATGAGGTAAAGAATTTAGGGATGTGAAGGAAATTCGTTCCCATTTTCCTTAAATAAGTAATTTGTTTTGGTCACAACAGAAATAGTAATATCATCCACAGTCATAATACTGGCGCCTCACATGATACACCTGGTGGTATAATTAACAGAGACCTAAGTTCAAATGCAGCCTCGGACATTTACTAGCTGTGTGATTCTGGTCAAGTCACTTAAATGCTATTTGGCTCAGTTTCCTTTTCTATAAATGGGTGTAATAGTAACATACACATTATAAGGTTGTTGTAGGGTTCAAATAGGATAATATTTGTAAAAAGTACTTGAAATAGTGCCTGGCTTATAGTAGGTGTCATGCAATTCCTTATTCTTTTCTCATTTCTTTATTTCCTTTCATTTGTATAGTCCTTAAACATTTTGCCAGTGCTTTCCATTGTGGATTCATAAGAGAGATTGTCTGTGAAGTGTTCTGAAAATGTTATTGCACTATGTTAATAGCAATTTACTGTTATTTTTATTTTGCATGATCCTATATAATAATAATCTCTCCAATATCCAGGACTTTCTCTTAGAATCTAAGCCCCAGGCCAGTTTGAAGAGTCTGTATTGGAATAACTAGGCAGAAAACCCTGCAGTTTTGTAACCTTGAACCTGCAGAGATTTCCAGCTGATTGACAGTGGCTGGTTCATGAACAGTTGCCTGGAACTCTAAACAGGAGCAAGCTTATAATTGTGTTGCTTGTACCCAAACCTAGGACAAGAAATTTCAGTTTACAATAGAAGGACAACATTAAGGTTTTGTCCTGGATTAGATCACTTTGGGAAGGCTGAGAGCTTATAAGTCCCTAGCCCGAGATATACGATTCATTTTGGAAGATTATAATACTTGCTATACTGAAAAATAGTAGCAGGACCCCCAAAACTACTCAAAAACTGGACCAAATATGTTGCAGGCATTCCCTCCAGAAATGTGCTGGGCCTGGCCCCAAATGTAATGCTGAAAGAATAAATAAACAAACAAAAAAACCATCCTAAAGTATCTGCCACATTATAGGCCCTTAATTCCTTGTTGCATTGGATTTCTGAAACTTCAGTTACGTTAGGGTTGGAATTCCTATTCCATGGATTACTTATTTCTAGATGTAAAGTATCTTGTGTTAGGCCATAGGGTCACAGGGTGGCATGGTGGATAAAATGCAAGATTTGGACTCTGAAAGACTAAAGTTCAGATTTGCCCCAGACATTTACTTGCTGTGTGATCCTAGTCAAGTCGCTTAACTTCTTCATGTCTCCATTTCCCCATCTGTAAAATCAGGATAGTAATGGCACCTTCTGGGTCTCTAGGTGGCCCAGTGTATATAGAGCACTGGGCCTGGAGTCAGGAAGTCCTCATCATCCTGAATCCAAATGTGACTTGTCAGCAAGTCACACTGACAAATGTCACACTGATAGCAAATGCTAACTGTGTGATCCTGGGCAAGTTATACAACCCTCTTTGCCTCAGTTCTTCATCTGCAAAATGTTTTGGAGAAGGAATGGCAAACCACCGCAGTATCTCTGCTAACTGAACCCCAAATGGGATCACAGAGTCGGACACGGCTGAAAAATTACAACAAAACCATCACTTATATCACGGAATTATTGTAAGAGTCAAATAAAAGAGCACACATAGTGCTTTGCAAGCCTTAAAGTACTACAAATGTGCTTTTATCCAGACAGTCAAGATCAGCATTAGACTTTAAACATAGGTCTTCCCACTCCATAGCCAGCTCTCTTTTTTCGCTGTATGACATACCCTCTAGGTACTATTGTGGCTCTTTTTTGGCTCTTTTTCTGGTGATTTACTCTTTATTCACCTGTATCCAAGACAAAAGATTTTCAGTTCCAAAAGCTTATTTCAATGTACTATCACAAGACAAGTTTGTTTATTAGCTGTTCTTGTTTAAACGGAGTAAGAATGGAAGTATTCTTCATCAAAGGCAATGAGATCCTCCTTTATTCATGTTTTGAAACATCTCAGTTTTAAAGAGAATTGCTTCTCAGAAAGTCAGTGATTAATGAGAATGTATTTTCTTTCTTCTATTAATTTCAGGACTTTTAAAGTTGAGAAACATATCAAAAATTGTTTTTTGTAAATTTACTATCCATAACTAACTTTAATCGTACATGTAGTTATTTTTCTGGATCATCATATACATTTGAGGATGTTACATTTATTGATTTAGAATGTTGAGTTTTCCAAAAAACATCTACATCTAACAAATGCACAAATTTCAAGAGGAACTTTTTGGTTATAAAATTTTTCTTTCAGTTTTATGGTCACTAAGAAAAGGGGCAGTTTACCCTTTTAGCTCCAACCCCTTTGAAATGACTTTAGCACAAGAAAAGCTGTGTATTTCACCATAGCATAAAATGCCCTGTGATCTGATCCCATATCTTGTCACAATTTGAGAAAGAGGATTCTTTTTAATCTTTCTTTCTTTCTTTATAAAATTGATCATTCTCATAACAATGTGAAAAACCTGAATGTAGCCCCTCATTTATATTGCCCCATACCAAGTGATTGTCTCTGAAGCCTGAGATGTGCACAGGTTGCACCAGGGGCCAAATGTTTAATTTGTGCTTGTTGACCTGTATTTCATCCTGACATAGCTTAAGATCCATCAATTTTAAGTCCTGGATAATCTTTTTTACTTTATGACATAGCACTTTTTAAAAACCTGCCAGTTGTATTGAAAATTTCTCTTGATGTATCATTGACATCAATAGGTTTTCAAAATAACCTATCTTCCCTGATTTGAACTTTCTTTCATTCAGAGGGTAGGAGAAGGGACAAAATGTTCTCTTACAGCAATTGCTTAAAAATATCCCAATGATTTTTTTATCATTGTTTCACAGCTTCCAAGATGGTGTCAGTTGGGATCAGTGTATGAGTAGGGCAACGGTTTGAAAAATACTGCTCTACACTCATTTTCTCCTCACCAGGCATCCTCTGACAAGTGAGGCCATGGTGGCATCATTGTGAATTACCCTCTCTAATAGTTTGCAAATGAATTTAAAATCTGGAAGTTTTCCTAGCTGCTATATTAGTCTGCTTAAGGAAGAGATCCAGAGTCTGACCCAAGAAGACAAGAATTTTTCCACTTCCCCAAGAATTAGTGCCTGAATCAAGGCCACCATTTTTCTTTCCTTCTCATTGTTCATAATCTATAACTTCTTGGCCCAAGTTGTGTTGGAGTTGCTACAAAATTTATCATTTATCTTATTTTTTTGCTTAATTTGCTTAATTTATGCTAACCACTCCATGATCTGACCACACACAGTTGGCTATTTTTCAAAGGACTTCTATAGACAGAGTTAAATTATCCAGTGACTGGAATTATCTCATTGCCTAAGGCCTAGCAAAGTTAGAGACCATGTGAAAAGCTTAAAATGTTTCCAAAATAAAGTCATCTTATTAAATATATATATGTATACATATATTTACATATATCTGAACATATACATCTATGTGTATATGTATGTGCATAGTATGTTTGTGTATAGATGCCTCATATGTGTACACATATGTATATATGTATGTATACATACATGTACATATACTTCTACATATCCCCATATATATATATATATAAATCCTTATATCTAATACTATATTTCACAATTATTCCTATTTCCTATTTACATTAACATTCTATAACTGTCTTTTCTCTCTCTGCTGATATTTCTGTATTTTTCTCTATCTCTGCTAATAATGTCCAAATTTACCTTTCCTGCCCCAGGCTCTCTTCTGACCCGTAATCTCCTTTCTCTAACTGCCTTTCAGACATCTCCTACTAGATGTCCATTAGACATCTTAGCATCAGCATACCTAAAACAGAGCTCATCATTTTTCTCCCAAACCCCTGCCCTTACCTTACCTATTGCTGTAGGGAGGCAACACAATCCTTCCAGTTCCTTAGGCTCATAACTTTGGAAGCATCCTGGATTTCTCACTACCTCTCACCCGCACTCTGTATGTCAAAACTGTAGCCAAGATCTGTCGATTTTACCATTGCAGCATTTCTTGAATATGCCCCCTTCTCTTCTCTGATACTACCACCCTTCTGGAGCAGTCCTTTATCGCTTCAGTACTAGCCTTTTGCAATAGCTTGCCGGTGAGTTTTCCTGCCTCAAATTTCTCCCCACTCCAATACATCTTTCATTTAGCAACTAAAATGATTTTCCTAAAACACAGGTCTGATCATGTCACTGCCCTCACCTACTCAATAAATTCCAGTTTCTCCCTATTATCTCCAGGAACAAATACAAAATGCTCTATTTGACATTCAAAGCCATTCATTACCTTCTCCCCCTCCTACCTTTTCAATTGATTTATACTTTATTCCCTGTTACATACTCTTCCATCCAGTGAGACTGGCCTCCTGGCTGATCCACAAACAAAATGCTCCATTTCTTGACTCTGGGCATTTTCTCTAGCATTCTTCCAAAACTGTAATGCTTTCCTTCCTTCACTCTGACTAAAGAACTCCCTGACTTCCTTTAAATCCCAACTAAAATCCCACTTTTTATAGGAAGCCTTTCTTAAGCCCTCTAAATTCTAGTTCTTTTTTCTTTTAAAAGAAATTCCTATTTATTTGGTATGTAGCTTGTTTGTATACATCGGTTTGCATATTGTATTTTTCATTAGGTTGTAGGATCTTTAAGGCCAGGGACCATATTTTTTACTTTTCTTTTGGTATCCCCAATTCTTAGCACAATGCCTGGAACATAGTAGACACTTAACACATGTTCATTAAATGAATGTTGATCTATATGTTTATAGTCATCTAAATCTTTGTGTGATTAAAGGAACCTCTGTTGCTTTTGTTTTATGCTTCCCCCTTCATTAAGGAAAATAAGAAAAACCCTAAACCACTGAGAGCTGCTTTGGAATTGTTTCAGAGCCATTATCCCCTAAAAGAATCATGACTTGATGGGAAGCCTTGTCTCTATGTCCTTAGTTCAGCTGGTCCCCAGACAACAAAGAAAATCCTTCATATTGTCCATGATAGAAGGTCCCAAAGAGGACCCAAAGAGCTGAGATCAATTACATATTGTCATTTGATCCAAACACTTATTTGGGAACCCCTTTCTACTAGGCATATTATTAGTCTTACAGGAAAAGAAGACTTATTTTATGGAGCAATATCTAGGAACACTTTATGGCAAAGGTAAGTAAAAGTGAGGGTCTGTCTGCATGTCAAAATGATGTACACCAAGATATGCTCCCATACTATCTTAGATGGCTCCTCTGATTCAAGAACATGAATGCAGTCATCAATTTTGAACATTCTCTTTACCTCTGTTTCAAGACAGCTTCTTTAGTTTCCCTGCTAGTTTAGGTTTACGTGAACATGTACTCAAGTAGGCTCTAATATTATTAAGCGTAACAGCAGGGATTCTGATTTTAAAACCAGCAATTAGAGCTGAACATGGCTCTATTAACTCTACTGGGCTTTCATCTTGTCTGTCATTCTTGGTAAAGATAATACTATCCTAGCAGGGTGGAAAACGGATGTTGTCAATGCTCACATTTTATTCACTGATGACTTTAAACCTTCTGGTATTACCTGACAGGTTGAACTTCAGCGAAATATATTACAAAGTCAGAATTTGTCTCTATAGAACTGGTTATATTATGCATAACAAGCAGGAGGCTTATTTTTCTCTGCAATAGAAATGCCTTTTCAACAACTGAGTCTTTTATTGATATATAGTCATTTATTTAAATATCCACTTTACCCTTGTCAGTACACTCCGAGACCATGAATACAAAATAACCTTGCTCCACTGCTCCCCCTGATGGTTACACTTATACCTTCAAGTCTGCTTCAATCTGGAAAACCAAATGAAGGTAATAGTGACAGATCACAATCCCACCATCTGCTTTTTGGTTACTTATTTCTATAGGCAGAACCACCAGTGCCTGACTATCCTGCTTTAATATTTCGATGAGTCTCTATTTACACAGACATGAACCATCACATCACTGGTCTATACAGAACTTCAGCGGTCAATGAACCTCATGGTCTATGTGGTTGGTCAGCATGATATAGCGTTAAAAAGGGCTGGAGCTGGAGGCAGGAAGGCCAGGCTTTGAATTCCATGTCAGATATAGCTTTGGGAACTCAAGCAATTCATTTTACCACTCTTGGCTTCAATTTCCCTACTTATATCATTAGGAAACTGAATGTCCTCTAAGATGCCTAAAATCTCTAATTCAAAGATCCTTTTATCCCAGCCCTTCTCATAGCAAAGAAAGAATATTTTGCATTAATATTTATTCACATTTGCATAGCACTCTAAAGATTGAAAAACACTTTTCCACATACTTTTTTTTTTTATCTTCACAGCAACCCTGGAGCTAGGTGCCATTATTGACAAATGAGCCAACTGAGACTCAGAAGGGTTTGCCCAGGATCACACAGCTAGTAAATGTCTGAGGCAAGATTTCAAGAAAGGTTATTCTGACTCTAACTGAGCATTCAATATCTGTCATGCTGCCTCTAAAATATCCCTCATCATCAGTCATTCAAACTTTGAGTAAAACTTTCCAGTGGGGACACCCACTATCTCATGAAGGAGTCTCTTTGGGGCAGTTCAAATTGTTAGAGGGTTTATACTGCCCTCCCTCCTCCTCCCAACCCCCACTGAGCCTAGATTTGCTTCTTTGCAATATTCACATATCGTTCCAAGTTCTGTCCTCTGGGACCATGAAGCACAAACCCAATCCTTTCATGACATGACAATCTTTCAGATACTTGAAAACAACTAATGTGTCTTCATTTCAGTCATTCATTCCATCTTAAGTATTATTTTCTTTTCCAGTTTAAACATTTCCTTTTCCTCCTTTGCAGTTACGTATAACAAAATGACAAAAGTTCACTTCCATTGTTGTCTTTTTCTGGACACACAGAGCCTATCAGGTCCTTTCCCCAGAGATGACTCCTGGAATTAAACACCATAATCGATATTTGATCCGAGCAGATCAGAATAGAGTTAAATCAAACCAAGTCAACAAGTAATTGTTAAGCCCCCTCCTTTGAGTCAGATAGTGTGATAAGTGTTGGAGATACCAAGAAAGGCAAAAAAGGTTGTTCTCAAAGAACTTATAGAACTACATGCAAATAACTATGTGCAAACAAGACATAAACAGGAGAAGTCTGAGGTAATCTCAAGAGGAGTGGCACTAGCATTAAGGGAGATTAAGAAAGCTTTCTTATGAAAGGCAAGATTTTAGTCAAGACCTGAATGAATCCAGGGAAGCCAGGAGGCCGAAGGCATTCTAGGGATGGAGGCTAGCTAGTCAGGAGATAGAGTATGCTCTATTTGTCAAATGAGGCAGCATCATAAGACTGTTCAGTACCTAGAAGACAAGGAAATCAGTTCAGTACTTTAAAATTTAAGATGCTGACAAGGAGGGATTATTTCATCATTTGTACTTATCCTCAACACCCAGCAGAGTGGTTGGCTTATAGTAAGTGATACAATCTTGTTAACTGATTCATTGATTACATTCAATGCCTTTCCTGGATCTGGGTAAGAAAACAATGGCTTCCTTCGTTGTTGTGCTAAAACGTTGATTCCAAGTAAGTTTACAGCCCAACAACTAGATGTGTTGTTTTTTTTTCAGATGCATTTGGGGGAGGGAGAAGGGAACAAGATTTCATGCATCGCCTACTATGTGCTGGGTACAATGCTAAGAACTTTATAAATAGTACCTGTCTGTTCAGGCCATTTTATCATATCTTTCCACTCTGTGATTTTTGTCTATATCTTTCCTGAAGATCATCATCATCTCCTGAGGAACTTCTATACTAGTCAAGAAAAAACAGTTAGAACTGAACATGGGACAACAGATTCGTTTAAGATTGGAAAAGGAGTGCTACAAGGCTGTATATCGTCCCCTTATTTAGGAGTGCAGTATTGAGCACCAGTGCAGGAATCAGGAGGACCTGAGTTCAAATCTCACCTCAGACACTTGACACTCAGTAGCTGTGTGACCTTGGGCAAGTCACTTAATCTCAGTTGCCTCATCCTGGGTCATCTCCAGTCATTCTGATGAATATCTGGCCATTGGATTCAGGTGGCTCTGGAGGAGAAGTGAGACTGGTGACCTGCACAGCCCTCCCTTACTCAAAAGTGAAGTCATGTCATTATTTCTCTGATGGCATGTTCTTCTTTGGCAATGAAGGAAGAACACACACACACACACACATACACACACACACTTAACCTGTAGGCAGAGTCCATCATCTAAAATGTCAGGCTGAATGAATCAAAAGCCTGAATTCAAGTTGCCAGGAGAAATTTTAGTAATCTCAGATATGCAGATATATACTCTGAAGGCGGATAGTGATGGGAAATTAAGAAGCCTCTTGATGAGGGTGAAAGAGGAGAGTATAAAAACTAGCTTGAAGTTTAACATAAAAAAAGCATTCTTGGCAACTGGTCCTATCACTTTCTGGTAAATAGAGGGAGAAGAAGCAAAAGTAGTATCAGGTTTTGTATTCTTGGGCTGAAAGATCACTGAGGATGGTGACTGTGGTCATGCAATTAGAAGGCGCTTTCTCCTGAGAAGGAAAGTTTTGGCAAATTTTGACAGCATACTAAAAAGCAGAGACATCACCTTGCCAACATAGGTTGTATAATCAAAGCTATGTTTGTTTTCCAGTAGCAATGGCTTTGAGAGTTGTTGTACAAGGAAAGCTGAATGCTATAGAATCAACACTTTTTGAATTGTGATGCTGGAGAAGAAGACTACTGAGAATCACTTGAACATTAAGGATATCAAATCAGTCAATACTTAAAGAAATTAATTCAGACTATTCACGGGAAGGTCAAATACTGAAATACTTCGGTCACATAATGAGAACATGAGACTCGTTGAAAAGACCCTGATGTTGGGAAAGATTGAAGGTAAAACGAAAAGAGGATGATGCAAGATGAGATGGATAGATAGTGTCATAGAAACAGTGAACATGAACTTGGACAGACTTTGAGAAAGAGTGGAAGATAGAAAAGCCTGTCATACCATGATCCATAGGTCACAAAGTTGGATACAACTGGACCACAACAACAGCGCAAAACCAGTTTTAGATAAATGCCTATTGATGACCTTCAAGATTCCTTCCAGTCTCAAATCTATGATGCTGTGATCTATTTCCCAAAAAAAACAATAGTAAAAATAATTATGATGATGAGTAATCATTTATGAAATATTTAATATAAACCAAATATTGAATATGCAAATAAAAAACCCTCAATATCTGCCCTTATTTGCTGTGTTCAGAGCACTCTGCTAGACACTGAGGAGAAACATGATATAGATAAAACATGGTGCCCAGTCTAAAGGAAGTTGTAGTTTAGTAGGACATGACTTTTGCCCTTAAATCTCATTCCTCCCTTACTCTTTTTTGGAGGACCTTGATTCAACTTTCATCCCCATTCTCTTAGGACTCTTCAATTTGTCCTTTTCTATGGATTCTTTACCAATCGCCTAAAAATGTAATCAACTCTCCCAAGTCATAAAAAGACTTCCCTTAAATCTTTCAGATCATGTAGATACCTATTAATCTCTCCCCACCTATAGGTAGATATATATATGTGAGTCTACATTCATATGTATACATATAGACCCATGTATGTATGTGCATACAAGTATGTGCACATATATTCCATAATCCCATGCTGCCTTCTCTCTACCAATGGTTCCTTCACTGATCCTTTGATGACTGGCTTCTGTTAATTAAAACTGTTAAGGGATATGATAACAGCTATATTCTCTGATTATTGGACTTATCCAAACACATGGACTAAGACCAGTTTCATGGTGAGCAACATGTCTGTAGTACTGGCCTCCAGTGTGTATAGTCATTTACAAGAATAACCTTAGGTCAAAGGACATTTCCTTGGAATATGTTTTTCTTTCTTGTTGCTTCAGACAGGATTGTCTGAGGATGAACTAGTACCTTGAACCAGTAGCCAATCTCTTTTTTTGTAAGAAATAATAAAGGCCATTACATTTCTGTGGCCATGTTGACTGGTAAATATAGCTGTCCTTTATCCTTCCTTTTTATTGAATACCCAAGTTATTGCATAGCACTCACTCTGGGGGTGTGGGATGAGTCATGCATTTGGCCAGTAGCCAAAATATTTTACAGAGGAAAAACTGAGGGGAAATGAAGTATAGATACTGATATTCCTGTAAACTTTCTAAGAGCAGGGGCTGCTTCATGTTTGGTTTTGTTTTCTCAATGATTGATTGATTAAGGAGATGACAGAGAATCTGCAGCAGGGATGAAAAGCTGGCATCTCTAAATGAGTGATTTAGAGGAGTGGTAGGAGGTCAGTGATCACCTACAGATACTTTGGTTAAGTTAGAACTTGAGTTAGAACTTGTGACTTCCTATCAGTATCACAGCCCCATCTCTATAGCTTCTCCCTGAACAGTGGAGTGTTTATAGCCAGCTTATATAACTGCTTATCTAGTCACTTTTAGTTAGTCAAAAGTTTTGTTGGTTGATACTAGCCATAATAAGAGTGTTGTCTAGTATTTAGAGGCAAGACTAAAAAAAAGTCATTCATGTAGCCAGGATTACATTGGCCCAAGAAAACATAATGATAAGTAAATCTGTGCATTTTGGATATACACGTTCATACAAATAATATATAGTTAATTCAGCCCTCCCTCACTCAAAACAAAGTCAAGTAAAAGTCATGTCATCATTTCTCTGATGGCATGGTCTTCTTTGGCAACAAAGGACAAACACACATATAGTTAATTATGCCACTTGTGATTCATAATGTAAAAAACATAAGAAGTAATTAAGATAAAATCAGGGAAGTGGTTATGAGAATTAATTACTTCAGTGGCTCATAGGTGTTACTAAAAATGTGCTGATCAAGTGGTTTTCTATTTTCACTGGTTATTCTTCAAAAGTAGGGGCTAAGCTCATTTCTGTCTGAAACAATGAATGTATTGAATATTTACACCCCTATTTCAATGCCTTGGATCAAATCCCCATTTATCCCACCCTAGTTGATTCTGCCAGTAAAGTTTGCTATGAGCTTACTTTCACATTCAATGCAGTGAGATGTTTTTAAAGTTATTTTATTTTTAATTTATGGAATAAAGCAAGCATATCCATGGCATAGTACAATAAAACATGATAATTGCATATGAAACTGCAAAACTAATAAAGTGCAATACTCATTTCTATTCAATTCTATTCTATTCCTTAAATTGATAAAAAAAAATTTATCTAAAACCAGTAGCAATCATCTAATCCAAGTTTGTCCTTGTAACTTTCTGGTCATCATATATGAGAAGAACATCATATAGTAGTATGTTGGATATAAATGCACATTTTTCTCTTCATCTCTCACTTTAGAACCATTCATGAGGAAAGGGATTCTGAGAAAGAACCATGACTGAACGAAACTGATTCGATTTCTTTGAAAACAAGGTTATAGAGATGCAACCCAAACTATAGAGAATTGAGTTAAGGACTTACATGTGTGATAGAGCCAGATGGAAACAGCTCAGGAAAGTTGTTTGCTAAATTTTCAGTGTGAGTATTTACATCTCAGAAATTAGCAACCACAAATCAAGGTTTGATTTATAGTTTCATTGATTGTCTGGATCTTGGAAAGTGACAGAACAATGGCAACGATGCAGATTAGATGGAAAATTTCACACACGTTTCCTTTTCCTCAAAGAGGCAGTTGACAAGAGTTTATAAGCACAATCCTGTCTATGGTGAACTGACTTCTTTTTAAACATCTTCTCAAAGTAATTGTATTTAATTACTAACATGCTATAATGTCATATTCCTTCTACTCTGCCCCTCAAGAATTTTCTGGATTCCTAGGGTTTAAATGGAAGAACCATTAGTTAGAACTCAATTCAATTTACTTAAATTTAACAAATATTTAAAAACAATGCTCATAGAGTCAGACATCTAGTCCTTGAAGGTACCACACAGACCACCCAGTTAACATATCTCATTTACAGCTAATACCATTGAGGCTGAGGAAAATAAATACATTTGCTCAAACTCATGGTCTGAAAATGTCATAGGTGGGATGTTCAAGGTACATGTCTGGAACTAAGGATTATAGCATGATTCCAAATCCAGGACTGTTCTCTATATCAAAATATTTTACATTCATTGCTACCAACAATAGGAAGATCTTTCTTTTCCTGTTTTAAGAATTATAAAAGTTTCCCACTGTGATGCAGTTTAGCACACTTTCCACATCTGTGGCATGCTAGTTTGATATCTTCTGGCATGATTGTGACATGTTTGGCAAGGATAACACATAGGTTGTTGTCCTGAAACAGGCTGACCAGATAGACTTTATTTGCCTTCTGCTCAGCCCCTATATCTGAATTTGAAGGCAGAGAACTGTTTTAATATCCTGACAAATTTCATGATCCAGATATTAGAAGAAAGTTGACAGATCAGAAATTTCTTATAACTTCTAATTTTACAGAGAAATTCAGTTCAAGTAGAATATAAAGAGTCTGTACTTGATTTAGAGGGTATGGAGGTGGAGAAGAAGGAATGACTTTGAGAAATGTAAGAAATAAAATTGATAGGACCTGTGCACTGCATAGGACATGTGTTGGAAAGGATGGAAGGAAACAAAGATAAAATAAAAAAAGAAGGGGGAGGTGGCACCACAAACATAAATAATGAAGATGAAAGGAAGAACATTTTTGGGATATGTCACTAAAATCACTATGCTTCTTCATATAATTCCTGTAAGGAGGTGATGAGACCAGGCATTGACAAAGTTGATGCTATGAAGTTAATCTATCAAGGAATCCAATATAAGGGAGGAGGTGCAATAGAAACCTAATACCTATTTAAGAAAATCATCACCTAAGATGTCCTTTTTCTTTCCTGCTGAGCTAGTACAACAAAAGACCTAATTATATACATGTTATTAATGAAAAAGAAGTTACAGTGTCAATAACAATTGTAAGCTTGTCTTTGTCATGCACCAAGAATAATTCCTTTTGGAATAAATAGGACTTTGTTAAGTAAGCCTTTTGGGTAATGAGTAATCAATGGAATAGATCTCAATTATAGATAAAGAGGGTTCTGTCCTACCTCTGTTTAGCATGTTTCTAACTACCCACTTCATCTTAGACCATTTTTCCTTAAAACATCATCATGTTCTCCTCCATAGGCTCTTCCACATTCAATTTCTCAAGATGTTAAGCTTTTTTCCAGTGCCTTTTCCTAGTGATCTTCCAATATCTCATTCAATAAGGTTTTGATCTACTCATTGATGGCCAACCCACTTTCTAATTGAAGTGGATGCAGTATCAGCAGTCACAATTCAGACCTCATAGGAAGATGTTGATTACAAGGACAAGTTAACTACAGACATAGCATTATAAAGTTGCAGCTGTGGCTATTTATTGCTTTGATGTACTACAAGAGGGAAAGAAATGTGTGATTTTTCTTATCAACAATTTTAATTAACTTTTAATTGATTTCTAGGAAGATAAATGGTTTCATTATAGCATCACATACTGAGTACTTTTGCTGGATATTAAACATCAATACAAACTTTTTGACAGTACTGCTGATAGAAGATTTTATTTTGGATTATCTTGCCAAATGTCTAGAAATTAAAACCTACTGCCTCACTCCCCTAGTCCTTGTTGCCCAACTTACTTAGTCTTCTTCAATGTTTCTTTCATTAATGCTGACATTTACAAGAAAGGTGGAAATGCCAGCATATCATATCCATTCACATCTTACCCTTATATTTAAATTCGAGTCTTAGGTCTTTCAGAGCAGTCATTATTAAAATAGAAGTGCCCTTTCCTACAATTTAGCATTGAATAATTATGAAATCTCTTACCTTTTGGGGATTGGATGAAGGACCTAGTGAAGTAGAGTTTGGGTGAGAGAAGACTCAGACACACTACCATGTGAAAGAGGTAGCTAGTTCCGCTTGGCTCCTGTGGGCTGAGCAGGAGGAATGGAGCAATGACTGGAAGTTGCTGCAAGGATTTGATGCCTAAAATAACCTGGCAATTAAAACTCTTCAAAAATAGAATGTAGTACCTTGGGAGGAAATCTTTCATGCCTTACTATCAGTCTTCAAGCAAAAGTTGCACAGCCACTTGGAGATGTTATAGAAGGAATAATTCTTCAATTATGACTTGGATCCAATTTGTCTCTAAGGTCCCTTTAAGCTTTGAGATTCTCTAAGTGATGTTGACCAGGTGAAGAGAACGAAATGTCCTCCTAATAAGAATTAATTCCTTTACTAGAGTTTAAAAGGTGGGAATAGAGAGGAAGGCTGTGCACAGTGACCTACATCTCATGTGCCTCACTCTTTACACCTTCTATATCAAACTGGAAAACTGGAAATGATATGGAGAAGAATAATAAAATGACAAAGAGTAAGGAAATCATAACACGTTGTTCCGTCTGACTCTCCTTGATCCCATCAGGGCTTTTCTTGGCAGAGATGCTGGAGTGGTTTGCCATTTCCTTCTCTAGGTCATCTTACAGATGAGGAAACTGAAGCAAATATTCTTCCAATTAGTCATTCCACTTTCACCTATGTGGGTTTACTCCTCCTTCTGAGACTGTATTTTCTCCTGATTTCTACTTTTTGTAATTTTATCTTTAAGATTTAGCTTAGGGGCTATCACCTCCATAAAAATTTTCCTGATTTCCCTCTACCACAGCTGCAAATTCAACCACCCCAACACATATTTTCCTAGGGAATTTTATATCTCATTTGCTCACAGTCTACTCTGTGTTTGCATCCTCCCAGTGGAATAAAGTCTCCTTGAAGGTAGGGGTTCATTCTTATGTTTTCCCTTTTTATCCTACACACCGAACACAATACCAATAATCACAATAAACGCTTTTAAATGGTTGCTTAATTAGAGTTGAATCTTCTGATAGTCTTAGCATGAGAATTTGCTCTTTGTCATTCAACAATGATTAGCAGTGTACCTGACTTATAGTAGATACTTCATGAATTATCTTTTTTGTTTCAAATGGATGACCATGAACATATGTTCTAGAATTCCTCTCCCAACTTCAACTTCTACTGGGATATTGGATCCCAAGATGATGACTACTTTATTTTCCAAGAAATATATTGTCAATCCTTAGAGATTGAAGGCAGGACAGGTTGGGTGATGCTAGAATAAATAAGCCCCCATGGGCAGTGACATGGGGTACCAGAGACAGCAATGGGTCTGATGTCAGAAAGACTCATTTTTTTAGTTCAAATCTGTTCTCAGAAACCTATTAGCAGTGTGATCCTGGGTAAGTCACTTAACCTTGTTTGCCTCAGCTTCTCCTCTGTAAAATGAACTGGAAAAGGAAATGGCAAACAAATATCTTTGACAAGAATACCTCAAATGGGACAAAGTGTCAGAAATAACTGAATAACAAATAACAACAAATATTCCTCCTTCTCTCGTGATTATCAGTTGATATCAATTAGTCATCAAGCTATAATTAGATTTTTTTAGAAGTATATTTATTAAGGTGATAGAAGAAGAATTGGTAGAAAAGCCCCCAAAAGTCTGTGATACTGCCTTCCCCCAATATAGACAGTACTAAGCATAGATCCAAGTAGGTGGTAATCTGACAGTAATACTATGAAAAAAGAAATTCAGGCCAACTTGATCAATAATATTCAAAGATTTAAAATTATCCATAAGAATGAAAGAACACAATTTGGTCAAGACAGACACAAGATTCTTGATTTAATGACTCTAAAAGGGCCTACAGCTGAATAAATTTGATTAAACTTTCTGAATAGATGGTTAGGGTCATTGACATAGAATATAGAATACTAAAGCTCGATTTCACCTTTAGAACATAGAGTTTGAAAAGTGGAATGTATCATAGACCAACTATGCTCAAAGCATAATCTGTGAAGCCCTAATTATCTCAAAGACCCTTTCAGCAGGTCCACAAGGTCAAAACAATTTAAAAAATATTATTATAACATTATTTGCCTATTAAAATACTCCTCCCTTTTCTAACTATGTGTGTGAGGTCAGAAAACATGCATTAGAATCCTATGTCTGCCTGGATAGCTTTAGGAAAATAACTTCTTCCCTAGGGTTGTGACCTCATTTACAAATCGAAGGAGTTGACTCTAATGGCCTTTCCAGAATAACATCTAGGAACCCATGAATCAACACTGGGGTAGAGATTTTAAGGCTGAGATACTCCTTGATAGGCCCTCTTCCCAATATCTGTAAGATTTCTCCTGTACAATGGTTTATCACTATTTAAAATGATTTGACTCTATTGGTCTACCCCATGATTGTATATTTTACTCACAATGTCAACGTAATACATTATGGTCTATAAAAGTGGATGAAGTGGCTTTACCATACTTGTAGAAATTACATTAGCCATGTGTTTCTGGCTCAACATCTACAAAATTGGCCAGCCAAGTTCCTTGTTTTCTCCCTCTCCTTGGCATCAGTTACTCATAATTATCATTTCACAGCTGTTAAGATGGATTCCTGTTATTTTGAAGAAATACAACACAGTGCCTTGCAAAAGGGAATGCTGTTGAATAACAACTGATCCTATTTTATATTCCAGTTAGTTGCATTTCAGATGAGAGTAATTACTTATCAGAATATTTCTGTTGGGTTGATTTTTATTTGAGCCAAATCTCCATTTGGTTCAGAGTGATTATAGAGTTTTAAGTTTTCAGTGAAACATAGACTAACTCTTCCATTTTACTTCTCTGCTTCTACTTCATGTGCTGAAGGAGCCCATCTAAGTTCTTGGAGGTTATGGTAACAGAGCATTCATAGTGTTAAGTCCTACTAATCCTACCAAGGAATGTATTTCAAGTTCCAGGCCATTGACATCTCTTATCCTAGTACTAACCTAGTACTAGACATTCAGAGAGGTTAATCAATGTCAGCTTGGCTACTGGAAGAGGTGGTTTTGACCATAGAAACTCACAAAGATTATTGGCTAAATGTATGAAAGGCTTATCGTCAGAATTAGTGGAGGGGTAACATATATGAAATTACAGATCTTTTGAAGTTTTTAAGTGTAAATTGATTATAGCTCATAGAAATGATCAAGGGTGATTTAGACTATTTACTAGATCCTGTTTCTCTTTTCCATGTTTGTCATCCTTAGACACTTGCCATCTTTTGATCATTTTATCATCAAAAAAGCATACATGACTTAACTATGTATGATCATGAAGAATAACTCCTGCATCAATTTATGATAGGTATAGGAACTGGACTGGTGATTTCATTGGTATAAGAAACTCCCAGTGAGAAATATCTTTTACCAAATGCAGGTCAGCACACTCTTTGAAAGTTCTGCCACCTTGGAGCAATGTGTAGAGCACTACAAGACAAAGTGACTTGACCAAGGTTACTTGATTAGTATTTGGCAGAGGAAGACTTGAACATTGATCTTCCTGGCTCAGAGGCCAGCTTTCTATGTAGTACGCCATGTCACCTCTCAATGAACCTCAAAGAACAATTCCTAAATTGTTATGTGTAAAATAAATAGAGAAGATATGGTCCCTACCTCGATGGAGCTTAGAGTCGAGTAGCATATTAAACTGCTCTCTCTAGATTTTATGTAGGCATATATGTAGTAAACATAAAGACAATTAAATAAAAAAGCAATTTGCAAAGAAGATACATCATATGTGAGCATCTTTATCTACATGGGTGTACGTGAGAGAAAGCACAGTGATGGGAGGGATGACGAAAGAGGATGAGAAAATTTTATGTCTAAACAGGGCACAACCAGATCTCTCAGTTATTCTCCAACTGATGCAATGAAGCTTTATAATATAGGTAAGAACTCAGAAGTTCTTTGAAAAAGACAGCTTTCTATAGCTCTCATATATTCTCTTACATCCTTTCCTTCATTTCCCCTTTTCTTCCCTTTAAGTTTCTTTCTGTCTGTTCTTCTTTTCACCTTTATCTTCCTTTCCTTCTTTTTGTTCCATGACATTTTCTTTTAATTTACATGATAGACCGTTAGACTAGCCAGACAATCATCACCAAATGTTAATAGGATACTCTTGCTGACAAAGCTCAGCATTTAGGAAGAGAAACATAGACAGTTCTTCCTAGGAAGATACCTGAAAAACAAGCTTTATTGTTCTTTAAAAAGACATTTGGTAAATCCATAAAGATAAAAATTGCTTTAATCTTGAGGATTTTTGTCTTACATTAAGCTTACAGGGAAATTACATGGAAAAATAGATGCATAAATATGTTGGAATCTAGATAGCTCCAAAGTTGAGGAGGGAGACATCAAAGGCAGGAAGTGAATTTCCTTGAATAAATCACTTTAAGTATTGTCAGAAAAGGTTTATTTCAATAGTAAATTATGGCTTTTCCCATTTCAGCTGTTTTTCAAATATTTACAATAAAAAGCAGTTAGACATTTTTTTGATAATATGTTTGGTTTCCCATGGAGAATAGTCTAATGCCAATTACTTTGAAGCTACTTTACAAACTATTATTATTACAATATACTCAATCACTGTTGATAATTATCAATGAATAATACCATAATTTATGGAGCAGTGATTTCATATGTGCTTATACTCCATCTTCTGACATATTATGCAATCTTTCTATTATTTGATAGCTAAACTAAACTCCTATCATCAAAACTTCATCATGTTACAGCTATCCTAGAGATATATCTAAGTGTAATTGGAATGATATTTAGGAGTACTTTTCTAAAAAAATTTTTCTCAAAACATTGAGTGCATGAATAGTTTTAGGAGAAGAGTGATATGAGATGATCCTTGCCCTATGGAATTTATAGTCTAGATAGCATATTGTTTAATATAAAAAAGAGAGGTTAGATTTATTTTGCTTAATCAAGGAAAGCAAAACCAGGAAGAATTGGTAGAAGCTTGCAAAGAGGAAATTTTAGCCTTGATGTAAAGAAAAATGCCTTAACAATTAATGCTATTCTGAATTGAAGTAGCCTGGTTACCTCTGATGTTGGGGGCTCATAGCAACTGGAGCAAAGAATGGTTACTCTTTTGGTATACTGAAACAAAATTTTATTTTTGAGAATAATTTGAATTGGACAGCCGTTGGAACCCCATACAACTCTGAAATTTATTGGACTTCCGTTGTTTAGTGCTTTGACGTTTAGAGTGTCCTTTTAGAATATTGTATCTCCCTAATTCTGATATGGACACACATTGAGAACACAAGTAAAATTGAATAAGAATTTGAACAGATAGTAAAGAGTGAGTAATTTAACTTACATCACAATTATAAGTAATCACTATCCCTGAACAAAGAAATTCAGTGATAGTGTCATTTCACATCTAACCAATAGTTTTGTCTTTGTAATATATATTAGTGTAATTGGAATGACATTTAGGAGTATATTTTACATTTTCTCTCAAAACAGTGAGTACATGAATAATGGACCACCAATGGTCCATTAAGTACAACCATGGATTCCTTTCATTCATTTATTTATTGGTTTGTTTGTTTATTTATTCATTTGTTCATTAGTTCATTTATTTATCCATCCATCCATCCATCCATCCATCCATCTATCTATCTATCTTTACCATGTGAAATGGCACAGATGTATAATCCTTGCTTCTAGGGGAGGCAGACACTAGTAGATCTCATGAGACTGTGAGTTCTGAATTGCAGCAAGCTAAGCTGATAGCTTGTCTACAGCGCCTGGAATTAATATCATGAGACCCTTTGGTCAGAATCACCAATCTTTCTAAGAAGACACAAACTAAAAAATCTCAGAAAGTGGGTCAAAGATATGCTGAATGGTAACAGGAAAGTAGCTAGGAGACAAAGTAGGTAGAATTCTGGGCCTGGTGTCAGGAAGACCTGAGTTCAAATCTGCCCTCAGATACTTACTAGCTGTATGACTCTGTGAAAGTCACTTAACCCTGTTTGCCTAAGTTTTCTCATCTGGAAAATGAACTGGAGAAGGAAATGGCAAACCCCTCCAGTATCTTTGACAAAAAAAACCCAAAATAAGATCACAAAAAATCAGACATGACTGAAATGACTAAAAAACAATAACCCCAATGGACTTCCAAATAAAAAATAAAATAATTAAAAATTAGCAGTTTTCATGAATGTTTTATATATACATATATACATTAGATATGCATACATATTTACATATGTATGTATTTACATGCACATATATATGCATATATAGCTAATATTTAAGTAATTTATTATAATTTATAATTCATGAAATTATTTTAATCTCCTTGTTTCTTGTCCCTTCAGGCCACCGATCCAGATGCTGGCATAAATGGTCAAGTACACTACAGTCTGGGAAACTTCAACAATCTTTTTTGGATCACTTCAAATGGAACTATTTACACAAGAGTTAAGCTTAACCGGGAAGTAAGAGACTACTATGAGCTTGTTGTGATAGCAACAGATGGGGCTGTACATCCTCGACATTCAACACTGACCCTGGCAATACGGGTCTTGGATATTGATGACAATAGCCCTGTTTTCACCAACTCTACCTACACAGTTGTTGTGGAAGAGAATCTCCCAGCAGGAACCATCTTCCTTCAAATAGAAGTATGTGAAAGGAATGACACCTTCTTAAACCTACATCAGTATGTCTCTAGCTCATTTGTCCATAAATCATTTTTCTTCTTGAAATTTATTAATAGAACCCACATATAGTAGGATAAAAGTCTGAAGACAGCTTATGTTATGTCAATCAATGTTCAGTTATTAATTACTTACTATATTCCATGCACTGTGGGCATCAGAGTACAAAGAAAGAAACAATTCCTAATGGTTAAGAGATTACTTACATTCTAACATATGAATGTATGAATGTTTGTATAGGCATACAAACATATATGTTAGAATATGTTATTTATTCTAATTTATTCTTTTTAGAAACCTGTTCTCAGATTTGTTGAACTGGAATTTGAGAGAAGAGAAAATAGATATCATTTTCTCCATTCTTGCCTCTTCCTCTTGAATTCCATAGATCCCTGTAAAGTTCAGTCCAAGTACCACTTCCTACAATATCCTTTGTAAGTGCCTTACTCTCCTAATTATTTTAGATTTATTTTGAATGCATTTGTTTTTACCTAATGAGATACATGACTCTTCCTTCATCACTTGTAATATAAGGTCCTTGAAGGCAGAGTTTATTTCCTTTTTGCATTTTTATCTGGCACATAGAGGGCATCTAATGATAGTATATAGGATTTAATTGAGCAAATTATCTTTGAAATGAAATTATCCATGTTGAAAAAGATAAAAAAGCCTAAAGATTCTACCCTTAATGTAGTTTCCACAAATTTTTTTTGTTATTGCTGTTCTTTATTTCTTAGTTTAGTTTTATTAATAACAGCACATTTGTTAGTATATGTATTTTTTTCTCTCTCCAAAACTGTAGTATGTCATTCCTTTAGGGAGGGAACTGTTTTGTCATTATTCTTATCGTTGGTATCCTCAACATCTAGCATAGTACCTGGAACATTTTAAGCTGGTGATTAATAAATGCTTGTTAAGTGAAAGAATGAATGAATGATAGTGTAGAAATTTTGAGAAGTCTACACAGCACCCATGGCACTAAAGCTCTACTTGACTTGATTCCACATCTATTCCAGTCTTTAGAACTCCCCCAATCTAAAGCCTATTCTAATTGTGTCATGACAGGCAACTGATGTTGACCTTGGTGCCAACGTTTCCTACCGGATCCGAAGCCCAGAAGTGAAACATTTATTTGCCCTGCACCCCTTCACAGGAGAATTGTCCTTATTAAAGAGTTTGGATTATGAATCCTTTCCAGAGAATGAAGCCTACATCACTTTTCTCGTGGAAGCTTTTGATATTGGAGGAACCATGCCCCCAGGCATTGCCACTGTCACAGTAATCGTGAAGGTAAGCAAGAGATAACGTATACTCAAAAATTAACTTGGACAGATATATCCAAGAACCAAGGCATTTTGACGTGTTGGTCACTGAATTTTTAACCATTAATGTATCATTTTCTTATCTCATGAATCTCTTCTCTGTTAATTTTCCTATATGTGATGTCTTTTAATTTTTTGAACAACTGCTTGGAGTGTTTATGCTGTACTTTCTACTCACTTATGTTTTCTTTTTCCCTCTATAATCAAGACATTATAAATACAGAAGAAATGAAAAATAGAACCATGCAAATTTTCAAAAGAGAAAGTGTAGTGAAGAGAGTATTCCCTTAAGTCAGGAAGGCTTGAGTTCATTTACCACCTCTGACAGAGTAGATGTATGATCCTGGACAGAGCACTTAATCTCTAACCTTAGGCAACTTTCTAAGAATATAAATTTGCAGAACAGTACCTATGATGCCTATTGGTCATAGACTTGCTAAGCAAATGAAGCTACAGGAATAGAATGGATTGTGACTACTGTATGAAATGAGAAATATGGTAGTATAAAGTGTAAGAAGATTGGAAAGGGCCAGGTCATAAAAAGTTTTGTTATCAATACTAAAATCTGGAAGAAATGTGATTTGTTCTAGTCATTCCCTTAGAAAAGTATCCATTTAGATGACTCTATAGGATCATGTGTTTTCATGGAGACAGCATGAATAACAATATATTGAATGTTTAATTTTTCACTATGTCTAATTTCATTTATTTAATTAAATTCAACACACATTTATTAAGCCACTACTGTGTTCTTGACACTGGGGAATTGAAGAGAAGGATATTAGTGGAAATAAAAATATAACTTTCCCTGACTTACATTGAATGAGGGAAACAACATACATAAATAAGAGTGATACAAAATAAAGAGGAGAATCTGGGGCCAGGGTTCCTGGGAAAGGGAAATAAAGAAAAAAACTAGCTTTATGAGCTTGTGGTTTACCTCAGACTTTGAAGGAAGGAAGGAAGCTTGTGTCTAAGAGAGACAAGTGAGAAGAGAATGCATTCCAGGTATCAGGGTTAGATTGTGCAAAGTCATAGAGATGGAGGATGACCAGCTGTCAAGCATGGAGAGTAGCAAACAAGTCAATTTTCTGTATGGTAATAGTAATGCAGAGTGATTTATAATAAAGTTAGTTTCAGGGTCAGACTGTGAATGCTCACCAGTGGAGTACTTGATCAAAGGAAAGAATCTCCAGTGCCATAATGTCAGAATTGCTTAGATTCAAGGTTTTATATAAGTTTTTGAGTTGCACCCACACACCCTTTCCAGACTCCAGATAACCTTCTGGGCAGCCAATCAGAAGCTGATCCCACATCAGCAAAGGTCTTCATTCTTGTAAATTGCAAAAAAGATTTATTGCATGTGTCAATACCAGATTCTGAAACCTAAATCCTTCCTGGATCCTGTGCTTATCTCCTCTCAACTTCTCAGCTGTCAAGGCATATGTATTAGGTGATTCTATTAGATGTTTGTAGGTATGGCTCCAGCCAATGAAGTTCTGTTTACATCATTCATTTCCAGATCTGGTATCCCCCAGAATATTTCTGCCTGGAATCTGCCTAGAACATTTTTGTTGTCAGTCATTTATGACTATTTCTTACTCTGTTTGGGGTTTGCTTAGCAAGGATGCTGAAATAGGTTTCCATTTTCTTCTTGAGCTCATCTTACAGATGAGGAAACTAAGACAAACAAGGTTGAGGAACGGGCCAATGGTCATATCTCAACACGTGACCTCACTCAAAAAGTTTCTGTGCCTTCCTATTACATTAAAGATAAAATATAAATTTCTCCATTAGATATTTAAAAACCTTCACAACTTGACTGCAATACAGTTTTTGAAGATGATTGAAACCTTTTCTAGTTCATGAAGGATATTTTCCAGACTAATTGTACTCCTTTCTGTTTCCCAGGCATGTATATTTTTCTCCAGTCACCATGTGTTTGCTAGAATCCTGTCTCTGGTTCAAGTTTCCTAAAAGCTTCCAGTACATCATTTTCCTCACTTGCAAACTGAGGGACTAGATGGTATCGAATATGTCTTTTCACTTTAGAGTTTCTGGCACACAATGGAGCTTAACAGATTCTTATTGAATTGAATGTTGTACAAGGAGTTCAATTCTACACATAGCCAGGAAGGCTATTTTGACTTTTTCTCTCATTTAAGTAATTGTTCATGATTCCCAGCTATCTTGTGTTGTAGAAATTGGCTTGATTTCATCCCAAGCTCCCCCGATTTCTTGTTGCCAGGGAATGTTAGGTACAGGATTAGCCTGAGTAAATGAATGCCTTAATGTTCTGTCCTCAACAGCATCCTGCTGACATTACCTAGGACTAGCTAGGGGGATACAATTTTTTAAAGATTCCCTCAGGAATTGGACTTGGAACTGATAAAAAACATCCTCAGCCCAACTCATTTTTGTATTTGATTATTTCTTTTTTATTATTATTTCTCTATACACAGGAAGCAAAGAAATATTATTAACTAAAACTGCCAATTTCCCCAAGATTGAGTTGTCCATGTATAATCTGTGACTTATAGTAATTACCAGACTTGTCTAAACCCTCAGAGCCTATTAGGGTTAATTCATATGTTTTAACGGGGACAACTAAGTTTATAACCAAGATCTAGGCTAAGCCGTATCTCCTAACCATTTGTTTCTTCTATTATATCTGGCTGCCTCCCTTTGTTTCTTGAATTTAATATAGAAATCCATGCCAGTTATTTGGTGTAGATATGCAAGTATGATATGATTTAAAATGTTTACCATCAATGAGTAATTAAAAATGTTTGTAACTATCTGAAAAATGATGATGATCATGATAGATGACATTTATACAGGACTTATTATGTGTCCGCCCCTATGCTAAGCACTTAAAAAGTTTTATTTCATTTGATCCTTATAATAGGGCAGGTAGGTGGTGTAGTGGATAGAGTGTCAGATCTGGAGTCAGGAATATTTGTCTTCCTGAGTTCAAATCTGGTTTCAAATACTTATTAGATTATGATCTGGGGCAAGTCAGTTAACTCTGTTTTCCTTAGTTTCTCATACATAAAATGAACTGGAGAAGGAAATGGCAAACCACTCCAGTATCTTTGCCAAGAAAACCCTGAATGGGGTCATGAAGAATCAAGTATAACTGAAATGACTCAACAACCTCATAGTGACCCTCAGAGGAAGGTGCCACTATTATATGCTTTTTACAAATGAGAAAACAGGCAAACAGAGATTAACTGATTTTCCCAGAATCACTCAGATAGCAAATATCTGAAGGTGAATTTGAACTCATATCTTTCCAGGCACAGTACTCTATCCATTGTGTCACCTGACTGCCTAAATGAAACTAGTTGCACGAATCCTTTAAGTAAAGTTGTCTAAATGAGTATGCCAGTGTGAAGAGGGGAGAGAATATTGCTTTTTGGTTAAATTAGGTTAAAGTTGTGTTTTTCTAAAGTTAAAAAAGCAACAAAATAAATAATGTTTCTTTAATCTATGAAGGAAAGGCACTTATTAAATACTTGGCATGTGCCAAGTACAATGTTAATTGCTTGGGTTACAAATAAAAAGCAGCAAACAATCTCTGTCCCCAAGGAGCTCACATTGAGAGATAAACGGTACCAAAATCTGTTAGCAAAATATATAAAACATATTGGGAAGTTGTCCTTGAAGGAAATATGAATTCTGATAATCATGTAAGTGTTGGAGAGGATAGCCAGGAAAGGCTTCCTATAGTAGATCATCTTTGAGCTCAGATTTAGAGGAAGCCAGAGTCTAAATGACAGAAATGAGAAAGGAGAGCACTTCTAGACAAGAGGAATGACCAGGGAGGGTAAAGGCATGAGGTAGGAGATGGAGTATTGTGTGGGAGGAAACAGCAAGTAACAGTCAGTTAAATTATGGAGCAAGTGGAGGGCAATTATGAGTGAGAAGAAAGAAAAAAGAAATAATTTTGCCTTAATGAATCTTTGAACTCATGCCGTCCAATGATTATTTAAAATGGACTATGGAGAGAGGAGGTGAACTACCCTTTATGTCTCTAAACTCTCCATCTAACATTCATGTGGGGAAGAATAAGGTATTTTTTCATAAACACATACACATGTGTGTGTGTATGTGTGAACACTTTTTTTCCCCTATAAAGTTTATGGAATGAATTGAAGAAACACATGACTGAAATAACTTCATTTCTTGGAATGCTGGGGAGTTCCATTCCTGAAATTTGATTGAACTTTTAATGGGAAAGTTTGAATTGGAATTGTGTTCTGAAAAGTGTTAAAGTACTCCAGGAAGAATAGTTTACTAGATTATCATTGCTTTGTCTCCATGATGACCTATTCAGTTATTTGGAATCAATCCTTTTAGTGACAGAGTAGGGAACTCATGGAGTTACGAAAGGGCACTGCAAGAGAACAATGGTCATAAGGTACCTGTGTAATAGTGTCTAATTGTACATGAAACCAGAGCACCATAGTGGAAAGTGAGCCAGCCTCAGAGTTGAGAGACTTACATTCAAGTCCTATCTCTGACACATACTGACTGTGTGAACCATAAAATACAACTTAATCTCTTGGTGCTCCCAAGTGAATTTTCCAAATTTTCACTTGTAGGTATGCTGATCTGTTTACATATAAGTTTTGCAGGGAGAGTACAGTATGTAATGAAATCATAGATTAGGGTAAAAAGTATACTGAATAAAAAATACAATAAAATGCAGTGCAATTCAGTACAACAAATATAACACTCTGGACATATGGATATATACAAGAACTCTGGAGTTTTACTCCAGAGCAATACAGAATTTGCCCATTGGTTCATAGAACACCCAGAATGTTTTACCTCATTCCTAAAACAAGGGTAAAGTAGGAGTGCTTGCCCAATCCTGGTGAAACTGTAGATTTTCATGGTATCATGGGTTTTTGCTGCACCTCTTTTATAGAGCTTACCTAGCCTTTGGCACAATGCACAAGACACCATTGTGAAGGCTTCAGGAGCAATTTAAGGGTTGTTCAAATTAGGTTCAGGAGATGGATTAATCAATAAAGGAAATTCCTCATGGAATGAATTGTACATACACAGGCTTTTCTATGCCAGGGGAAGATATATCATGTGCCTGTAAACCTTGAAGTGAAGGATAGGAAGAATTTATGGACAATGAAAGAAGAGCTAGCTTCCTTCTTTATGGCTCTGTTTCTGCTACTCAAAACACCACCTCCTTGGATAGGAAATGTTAAGACATTGACATGAAGATATATCACCCTATAAAGTATATTGTAAGTTGGTTTCTAAAGGGGGGAAACTCCGTGTCTTTAGAGTCTGAGAACCTGCATCCAATAGCAGCTCTAGTCTATGCTGTATAATTTTGGACATGTCATCTTGCCTCCTGGAGCCTGACTTTACTCATCTGTAAAAAGATGGTGAAGGGGCAAGCCTGGAATTTCTCCAAGGCCCCTTTCTGTCCCCAGCGACTATGATGGAAAGTAAAATTTGTTCATTGATAATCTTCAGAGTTTAAGCTGGTACAGGAGAATAAACCCTGAACTGGGAGACTGGAGGTCTGGACTGCAGTCTTGGCTGTGCCAGGGAGTGACCTTGGACAATTCATATATCCTCCTTCATCTGAGTTAGATAATTTCAAAATGCCTTCTAGACCCCAAAGTTGTGTGAATTCATGGTAACAATAACTGAGTGCTAGGAGTTATAGAAAAATGCAACTTCACTTTCAAGAATTAATTAGCACCTTTAAATAACTACAATATGAAAATTGAGAGAGGAATTTATTCATACATGACCATAAAACTAGAACTGCAGAAGATCATAATCCACTTCACAGATTAGGAAACTAAGGTTCCTATTGGTGAAATGATTTGCCCAAGATCATAGAGGGATTGATAGACAAAGAATTTTAACCCAGGTCTGCTTACTCCAAAGCCAATTTAATTTCTATCATGTGCTGCTCCCTGTCCTACATTCAATTTAATTAGATTTAATTCAAAAATAAATATGTATTAAGTACAACTGTTTGTAAGGCATTATACTAGACACTGGGGTGACAAAACAGTATAAAAAAATGAGCCCTGGTTTGAATCAGGGAATAGAATATGTCCCCAAATCAGCATTTCTATGGCAATTAAACAGGAAGAGATAATTGAGGGTAGCAGTTAAATATGGTATCTTGAGGATATATGGGCATAATAACAGCATCCAATGGTTTGTCACATGCTTTTCAAATGTCAAAGACCATGAATTAAGCAAGGCTCTCTTGTTCTCTATCTTTATGAAACACCTAGAAGATGAAATCAAGAACAAAGTCTTCAGATTGCACCAAATAAGTTGGGGTTGCTGACTCCAAAAATCTAGATAATTATTCAAAGTAACCTTGTAATGTCCCCTCTATGTTACCAGAAGCCATCACTGGCTTAGAGGTACCATTGCAGAGTCCAGCACCTCAAAGCATTAGAAGATGCTTTCATGAGTCACTATGATCCTACTTGAATAGTAGCAATTCTAAAATAAAAATAATCATAAATTAACATAGATAGATATATAGAGAGATACTTCTTTAGGGTCTGCAAGGTATTTTTGATTTGGTGTCTTATAGCAACCTTGTGAATTGGGTGCTATGTTATCCCCATTTTACAGGTAAAAGAACTAGGGCTGAGATGTTGGATAATTTGCTCAAATTCTCACAGAAAATAAATGTCTGAGAAAGGATTTTGAACTCAGGTCTTCCTAACTCCAAGTCCATTATTCCATCTATTATGCATCCTAGCGCTTTCCTGATGATCTAACCCCAACCCAAGACTCCAGCTCTGAGAATCTTCTTCTCTGTCTTAGTTCGGGTGGCATCTCCTTCAATATGTCTTTCCTGATTGCCCCAGTCAGATGCTTCCTCTCCAGGTTCTTGTTAATATATACTTACACTTCTGTTTCCTCTTTGTATGCATTAAATATATTATAATGTCCTCGAAGGTAGGGACATCTTTGCTTGTTTATGTCGTTATATCCCATAGGTATAACATAGTGTAGCATCCCCTTTGAAGATATTTCTCCAGCTCCCAATCTCATTGGATGGACAAGTCTCCAGAAGCCAGCTACTATTATCACCCCCTCAGGGTTCTACGAGTAACCCGAAGGGATGATGGAAATACTTTCCTCACATGCTTCCGATGATATACTGGTATATGTAGTGCTGACTATCACCCATTCTTAATTAGCTTCTAGAAAGTATATCTACTAAGCAATTATATTAACACTTGTGATATAAATACTCACCCACCTCAGCACTAAGGGTGCATCTCCCCTTATTCTCACAGTGCCCCTGGGGGAAGTAAACTCAAATTTAAGAAATATTCACAGCTTCTAGTCACTGAATTTTTTTTCTACATTCTTGAAATCCTCAGAAAGTTCTATTGAGGTGTAGCTTATTGTTAGAAAACAGACTTGTTGCTGAAGTAGAGAATTCCAAACTGGCTTCCTGCATTACACACAGATCTCCAAGGCCTTGCTTAATTCTCTTCAACTAAATCCAAAGCATTTTCTAAGTTCACTCATTGACCCCAAAGCAACCTTTCAAAGTGATGAAGGATTTATTCACCCCTAGTTTAATTTGCATTGATTTAGTTGCAATTTCCAATCTGGATAAAAAAAATAAAGACATATGGCTACAAGTAGCATCTGTGATTTATCAGTGTAGGGAAGTCCTCCCACCATTGTAGATTAGTAGGATTTTGTCTAAGATAGTAGTTAGATGACACAGTCAATAGAGTACTGGGCCTTGAGTCAGGAAGACTCCTCTTGCTGAGTTCAAATCTAGCCTCAAACACTTAATAACTCAACCCTGTTCAACTGTTTCTTCATCTCTAAAATGAGCTGAAAAATGGAATTCCCACCCCGCTACAGTATCTTTGCCAAGAAAACCCCAGGTGGAATCAGGAAGAGTCATTTATGACTGAAAACAACTGAACTGAAAAGCACATAAGGATAACTAGTTGCCATAGTGGTTAGAATGCTGAAGTCTGAAGTCAGGGAAATCTAAGTTCAAATCTAGACTCTGACACTTAGCTGTGTGAGCCTGGGCAAGTCAATTACCTGTATTTGCCTCAGTTTCTTCATCTATAGAATGATCTGGAGAAAGAAATGACAAATCACTCCAGTATCTTTTTCAAGGAAAACCCCAAATGAGATCATGAAGAGTCAGGCATAACTGAACAACAGCAAAGGCACATGGAAATTAAAGTATGTGGCCAAAAACTAATAAGAATCTAGAGGTCCTTCTTCAAGCCCACAACTCCATCTTCTTCCATGTTGCTACCATGCAATTTGCCGGGGAGTGAAATACAACAAATATGCAAGATGGGAGAAAACTGGGATACGTCTGACAGGCATGTGAACCTTCAACGGTGGAAAATCAAATGTGAATCAATAAAGTAGTGTTGTTTTGTACAGCCAATAGGCTGATTCCTGTTTATATTAATAGAAATCTTACCTTCAGAAGCCCAGGAGAGACCCTCAACTATTTTCAGTAGGTCATTCCTTCATTAATTTACCAGGTCGGTTTTGTTCCCCGCAATTCTAAAAGAATCTAGAGAAAACAGAGTGACACAAAGAGGCTGGGTCACATGACTTTAGAAGTACCTTTCCAATTTCATTTTTCTAGGATTCTGATTTTGAAAGGTAATTTATTTTTTCCTAGAGAGAAAGAAGGCCAAATCCAAGTGAGAATATCAACTATTTCACCCCAAGAAGGAAGATAGGAGAAAAAAAGAGTATTTGTGTGTGTATGTGCCAAGAGAAAAAGAAAACAGAAAAAACAATATTTTTGTTGGGAACATTATAGCAAGAATCTATCACCATGTGAAATTACATTTGACAGGGAGCCTGTGTGGATACCTGAAGATTCTTAGGCCTTTGAATGTCTCTGAGTGACTCAATCTAAAAGCAAACCCCTCTGAATGAATACCTTATAAGAGCTTTTGATGTCTTTCTAAGTTCTCCTTCTTATTCTGAATACAAATGTTACTTTGAGAAAATCACCCAACAACTCAACAAAGACCAATTAAGCTCCTATTTGGTGCTAGGATTCCTAGTAGTCTCAGAATAAAAATCCAAATATTCCCTTCCCTCAAAGGGAATAAGGGTTGGAAAATAGGATAGATTTTTCTTCATGGTGCAGGAACACAAGGAAAACAGAGAGAACAGGAGCAAGGAAAAACACCTTTGGCCAGAGGAAAACCTGGGCCACTGCCAACAGAACTTGAGACAGTGATGCTCAGCAATCACAGCAGTAGCTGCCACTCAGGTGGCATCATAAGGTCAAGTCAAAAGATCAAGCACCTGCAGTGCCAACATCTGGGCCTCGCAAGCAACTGAGGAGGAAGATGCTATAAGTATAATGACCCTCAAAAAAAAATGGAAAATAAGCATATGGAGGTTACAATTCTTATTCAGCATCCCTCAGCTGGTAAGAGTTTAATGTGGGAGAAACAAGGCAACAGGACTAAAGACAGTACTTTAGAAACTTGCCTCGTTTCATCCTCACAATCTTGTGGGACAATAGCTCATATTATCAATTCCATTTTAAAGACAAAGCTGAGAATCAGAGAGGTTTTGTAACTTTCCTAGGGCTACTCAGATAAGGGTAGGTGAAAGGATTAGACTGTAGGTCTTATTCATTACCACTTACATCGACTTAAGTGCGTGTCTGTTTCCATGTGTATAAACACACATATGAATGCACATATATGCATATATGTAATACATTTGTGTGTATATGCATTTACTCAATTATAACCATATCTTTTTTTTTAACAGTTTCTTAATCATCTGTAGGCTTATGCAGTCAAACCTGTATTGGTAAATATTTAACAACAAGCTCTCGGGAATGGGGGAGATGTATATACAATATATTTTTAAGTTTAATCTGAATGAATTAATCTTTCTCCACTTTCTAAAGTCTAGAAAACAACAAAATAATCACTCAATACCTGATTTGCAAACTTTGCTGATTTCTGAGGAGTAGATGCTCCATGGAAGATTTAACCATTAGTTCTCAAAAATTAGTTCAAGCTCACTCCAGCACATGGGGGTTGATCTAAAAGACCTGTAAAGTCCTTTTCATCTCTCAATCTATGAATCCTATTTATCTCCCTTTCTTTTCCTGCTTGGTAAGATCTGACTTCATATTCAAGCATTGTTTTGGATTTTTAATTTTGACTCAATATTTACTTTCCTTTAATTACATGTACCAACAATTTTTGATATTCATTAGTTTTTTTCAACTTTTGAGTTTCAAACTCTATTCAACTCTCCCTTCCGTCTCCCCTCCCAGAGACAGAAAGTAATCTGATATAGGCTGTATGTGTGTGATCATGTAAAACATTTCCATACTAGTTGTTCTCTGCAAGAAAATTCAAAAGAAAGAGACAAATGAATAAAATTGGTTTGCTTTGGTCAGTATTCAGACAACATCAGTTCCTTCTCTAGAGGCAGATTGCATTTTTCATCATGAGTCCTTTGGGATTTTCTTGGATCATTATATCAAATAGCTAAGTCATTCACAATTCATCTTACTATATTGCCGTACAATGTCCTCCTGGTTCTGCTCACTTCAGTTTGTATCAGTTCATGTTAGTCTTTCTAGACATTTCTGAAATCTTTCTGCTTGTCATATCTTATAGCACAATAATATTTCATCACAATTATATACAACGTGTTTAGCCATTCCCCAATTGATGGGCTCCTGCTCAATGTTCAATTCTTAGCTACCACAAGAAAGACTACATACATACATACATACACACATATATAATATATAAATACACATGTGTACAAATATATAGACACATGTCTGTATATATGAGTCTGTATATGTATATGTACATACATATATGTGTGTATACACCTTGTTTGTCTATATATGTATATATATATATATATATACACACATACATGTATGAATGTATACATTTACAAGTAGGTCTTTTCTGAATCTCTTTGGTATACAGACCTAGCAGTGGTATTGCTGAACTAATGCATAGTTCCATAGCCCTTTGGATATAGCTCCAATTTGCTCTTCAAAATGAGTGGATCAGTTCACAACTCCAGCAATAGTTCATTAGTGTCCCATTTTTCCCACATCTGGGTGGGGGGAAGGAGAGAGGATTTTGATATAATTTTGTTTGTTCTAGCCTTGTTACAGTCAGTGGAGCAATGAGAATCTACTGAGCACTTAGCATGTGCCATTCACTTTACTAAGCACCTGGAATACAAAACAGATAAAAATAAGTCCTTGTGATCAAGGAGTTTAGGTTCTATTTGGAGATACAGCATGTGTATAAATAGGTACATACAGAACATATAGGAGTTTTGGGGTAAATAATACTAATCACAATTCATGTTTATATAGTCTTTTTAAGGTATGCAAGGTACACCTTTTGCAACCTCATTTGATCCTCACTACAATCCTTTGATATGGATGACATTATGCTCCCTATTGTACAGATTACAAAACAGAGGGTTAGGAAAAAGGAAAAGCCAATTATCCAGAATCACATAACTGAAAAACTTTGGAGACGGAGTGTCCACATAGTTGGCTTTATCATTAACCTTCTTCTGGTACATATGCTTCATGCTGGGAATATATTTCTTTCTGGCAGCTTGGACTGACTCACTGATTTGCTGATCTCTGTGGATCTTATCTTGGGGGATGTGTATGGAATGGCCATTTCCCTTCTGTCTAAGCTCCTTGGAAAGGAGAGAAACCATACTTTTCCTCTGAATGTGGGAGGTCATAAAACATCATGAGACTACTACTTTGATCATGTGTCATGAAGAGGTTTAATTACAATTTGATTGAAGTACCATGAGAGATGACCATCATAGACAAAAAGAGACAAGGACTACACTGGCATTGTCTGCAATGCTTTCTAATCTGCCCTGTTGCCTCTTCAGATTAAGTATAAAGGGCCTATGTCCTGTGTGTCATGGAGATCAGAGTGGCATTGGTCTGCACAGCCACTTCTACTTCGTTGAGATCTCATGGTACCATTGCTTCATCTCTCCAGTACAATTCAGTCTAGGAAGGCTATCCCAATATGCAGAGGTATAGTGAGGAGGTGACCTCATTTAAGCTGCAGCTTGAGCACTGGATGATCAGCAATTCAGGAAAAGTCTTACCTCTCAGTAGGAGCAGAAATTAAGGCAGATGTTGTCAGGCATGGTCGTGTTTGACAGCTTGTGTTTTACAAGGAGAGTTCTTTTGGGAGGTACCTTCATGGGGAAATGAAATAGCAACAGCAACAAATAAAAATCACCAACAGTTGTGTTTTAAGTGCAGGAAAGAATATAGTATCTCCCAGAAAGGTTTTTCATTAAAATACACATGACCGTATTTGTTCTTTTCAGGGTAGATTACAAAAAGATTGAAAAAAGAAACTACCATAGCTTTTCCATTAAAAAAAACAAAAAAACAAACAAACAAAAAACTTCAGTGCACATACATAGGTAGTACCGATAAAATATGCTGGACCATTTTTGTCAAGCTTGTGGAATTAGGCTTGAGTGGAATCATAGTGTGATCTCATCAGATGGAAAAGACATAGTGGTGATTTTATCAATTGTTCTTTCTTGTGATTGAATAGCACTACCCTCTAGTGGAAGAAAAGACAACAGAGAAAAACAGCTACAGGAAGAAGAGCTTCTCTATCACTCACTACATTCAAGAAAAGCATTTACAGAGAGGATTCTGGGAAGATGATGGAGTAGGTCAGAAAATTCTAGGCTCACAAGATTTTCCCCGAAGAAAGAGATAAAATAGAACCTTTGAAGTGAACAGAGTGTGGATAAAAATAACTAAAATATGAGCACAACAAGGGTCTTCCTGGGACAATTTGAGAAGATCAGAAGAAAAATCCCAGGAAGACGTTTGGTCAGTGTGAAGAGTAAACACACCTGGGGTCTACTTAAACAGCAAGTCATAAGTCCTGGGGTTAGTTAATTCTGAAGGCTGACTTAGCCCCAATCACAGGAACTTTTACCCCTGGGATGGTGAGGGAGTTGGGCATCTGAGTGGGGGAAGATCAAGAGAACCTGTTCTAACAAGGAATGCCAGACCCAGCTGTGCTGTGGAGAGCAACAGGGGTTGAGAAAGAACCAGTGCATTTTGGGTGAGTGTAGAAACATTGAGGCAGAAAACCCCTGGCTGTGGGCATTTACTGGAGGTTGCAGGTTTGGCTTTGATTCTGGGTTAGAGGGGAGAACTGAAGATTTGAGGCAATGGCATCATTTCCCATACCCCAGGACTAGAGATGATTACAAAAGTTAAGCTATTACCACAAAAAAAAAATGCCCAGGTAAAGGAGAAAGAATCTAACCATAGAAAGCTATTGATCTTCAGAGGAGGACGTTGAAGTAAAGAAACACTGTTCTCCCCAAAATATCACATCAAATGATCACCTCCAAAAAGAATTCATAGACAGACAATCTTAAAAGAGACTATAAAGATAAAATGATGGAGATGCAGGAAAAACTAAAAGAAAATAAGAATAATCCAAGAAAAAATAAGAAGATTATGAAAGGAAAATCAACGAATTATAAAAGGATATCCAGAATCTTAAGGAAGAAAATGACACCCTGAAAATTAGAATTCATTAAGGTGAAGCCAGGAAAATGATTAGAGATCAAGAAATAATTAAACAAAATATGAACAATAAAAAATAGAAAAAGTGAAACATCTTATAAGAAAAACAATATATCTGAATAATAGATCAAGAAGAGAAAACATAAAAATACTCAGAATACCTTAGAGTTCTGATAAAAAAGAAATCTTGATGCAATAATACAAGAAATAATTAAAGAATATTGTCCTGCAGCATTAGAACAAAGGTGGGGGAAAGTAGAAATAGAAAAAAATGCGTTGATCACTACTTGAAAGAGATCCTACGAGGAAAACTCAGAGGGATATTGTAATCAAACTTTGAGAGCCCCCCATCTCAAGGATAAAATATTAAAAGAAACAAAAATAAAGTAATTTAAATATGATGGTGCCACAATTAGAATCACGTAAGACCTAGCAGCAGAGACATTATAGGACACTGGTCTGGGGCTCTGTCCAAAACCATCATACACAGCAAAGTTAAGCATAATTCTGAATGGAAAAAAAATGGACATTTAATCAACTGCTAGATTTTCAAGACTTAAAAAAACCCTGAACTTATTAGAAGATTTGACATTCAAGAGCCAAGAGGAACATAAGATACATAGCAAACACTGATTACAAGGCATTCAATAAGGATAGACTGTTTACCTTTTATATACGTAAAATGTAAAATGTGTGTCTAAGATTCTTATTAATAATTGGTTGCCTCATAAGAAAGATTGGGGTAAACCTGAGTAGAATATGAATTTTAAAAAATTAAAACCACTTAGGAACAGCTCAAAATAATAATTATTTTAGACAAATGAGGTGTAAAAGGAAAAATTGATACAGAGGAATTAGACAAGGGTGGGGAGGGATGGTAGTTCTGGCACCATTTTCATAGGGAATGGGTTTAAGAGGGAACAATACATACATACATATGTGTATATGTGTGTGTGTATGTGTGAATATAAAAGTCTAAATACAGAAGAAATAAAGCAGTAAGGGCGTAGGGAGGGAGAGAGGACAAAAGACAGATCCAAGTGAAGGAATAGATTATAGATGGCTATAGAAGCATATTTAAATTTATGGGAGTCAGAGGATAAGGGAGAGATTCTTGGAGAGAGTAAGTAATAGGAGGACAAGGAAATGAGCAGAAGTTTTGTAAAGGAGACATGAGGCATAGAAAAAGAGATAAGCACAAACATAAAAACAAAGATGAGTGGAATTTGGGAAAGTGCATGATCATATATGTATATATACACCTATAGCTATAGAGAAATATATTCACACTTAATTATAACTTTTGGATGGTGGGGAAAGAACAAAGTGAAAAAATGCGCAGCAGAGAACAAAAGAAAACTTACAGGGAAGCAAAGAAAAAATGGACAGTTCTCAACACAATATGTAGTATTTATGATAGAGGCTTTCTTGAAATGAAAATGTATTTTTACATATTTTGAATCCTCTCTTATCTTCTGTTGGGCATATGACATCGTTTTGAGGCAGCTAGGTGCCACAGTGAATAAAAAACTAGCCCTGAAGTCAAGAGGACCTGAGTTCAAACCTGCCCTCAGACACTTGACACTTACTAGCAATATGACCTTGGGAAAGTAAGCTACTTAACCTCTATTACCTTGCCTCCTCCCTCCAAAAATAAGAAAGAAAAAGACAAAAAAAAATAGAAAAATGTTTTCCTGGGCATTTTCACCAGATATTCCTGCACGGCAGGCAGAACCAGCTATGGGTTCCACCAGCACCATTCCTGGACAGTCACTTTCCCTTGTCTAAAATGATACACTTCAGAAGAAAAATGAGTAGCTCACTGGACATCTTAAGGCCAATCAAGGATCACAACCCCATAAGGAGTGCCTGCTCAGTGTGTCGTAAAAGAAAAATACAGCTGTAGTAACATTTCTGAATTACTAACTCATCTTGTCAAGTACAGCAAATAAAGAAGCAAAAGCCCATCCTTTAATGAGTTCCCACTATTTATGGCTTCAACTTGGGGAATAATTAACTGGCGTGGTGGAATTATTTTTTTGAGTTTATTGTGCATTCAATTAAGAATTGAATCCAGAGAAATTCCCCCTCCCTCAGACAGGAAGCGAGGCAGTTCTTCCGACAATGTTTCAATGATATGGGATTTTTGTGATCTCATCATTGTGGGTTTTCCCTTCATTGATACAAGTTGCATCTGTTCATCCTTATCCATCCTCTTAGACTCTTATCTCTGTCCTTCCAAAACCTTGAGATAATTGATCCACTCTAATAGCTAAGTTGATGACCCTAAATATTTTTCTCTCTCTTTTTTTAAAAGAATGTTATTTTCAAAAGGGGGAAAACCTGAAATATTCAGAGTTCAAATTCCCCTGCAATTTATATTATGGTGAACTGGCAAGGTTTTCTTGTTTCTTCAGAATTTCATTCTTGTTATCACCTTTGAGCTATCTTCTTCTTCTTGCAGAATATTTTGTTTTTTAGTATTCTCCGTCTTTTCTCCCAAAGTCTATATCAGACCTCTCCTGGCTCTCTGTCCTTGATCACAAATTCTAAGGAGTGGTGACTTCCTCACAAAGTTCCCATAATCCCTCTCTGACTATAGAGTTTCTCTCAGTGAGAATCAGAACTGGAATAAACCTCACACTTGATGGTTGCTCTGCCTTTTGAAGGATCAAGTCAAGATATTATTAGTTCCCCTGGTTTTGAGGCAGAGAGAATTCCAGCAGTTATCTAGAAAATCTGATACCCACCTCATTACAATTCCAAGATTTGTTTCCCCCAATCCTCTTCTCTTTCCAATGGAGCTGTAGTATAACCTGATAATAAAATTACCATTTTTTTCCTTCCATGAATATTCATTCATATGTACTCTACCAGGGATCCCCCTCAATGAATCCTAGATTTCTACATATGTATATACCTACTTCAAAAGCAGTGATGCTCTCCTACCATTTGACTTGCCCCTTTCCTAAATAAAGTACCTGGATAGGCCTTAGTCCAAAAAGGCCAAGGTCTCCCAGTGCATTCTGGGCTGTCTCCAGTCATCTTGATGGATATCTGGTCACTGGATCCAGATGACTCAGGAGGAGAAAGTGAACCTAGTGACCTTGCACAGCCCTCCTTCATTCAAAACAAAGTCAAGTGCAAGTCATGTCATCATTTCTCTGATGTCATGGTCTTCTTCGAAAACAAAGGACAATTACAACAGTAATATTCATCCA
The DNA here is from genome assembly GCA_028658325.1 of Potorous gilbertii. Taxonomy (NCBI): domain Eukaryota; kingdom Metazoa; phylum Chordata; class Mammalia; order Diprotodontia; family Potoroidae; genus Potorous; species Potorous gilbertii. The sequence continues at coordinate 473,060,089 of CM053769.1, read as the reverse complement.
GAACCACATTGCAGTCATGGGTTTAATCCTACCAAAACTCAGTGCCTAGTGCATGTCATAGGAATTTAGAAAATGCTTATTGACTAGACTTGTTAAAGATGAGGCCAAATTTATTTTTTTGTGTTATACCCTCTCCTTCCTACTCCTGGTTCCTAAATCTGGGTATAAGTTTAATCTGAACTACATAAAATGAGGTGTGGCTTCCAGGAATCAAGAGTTCATTGGTGTATTTCCAGGTCAGATCACACATGGAACACTGTGTTCACTTTGGGGCACCATTCTTTAAGAATGACATTGATGAGGAAAAGAAAGGTTTTACCTTCTTGTGTTTCACGAACCTTATCATTTATCAGGTGAAGCTATGCATCCCTTCTCAGAGTAGTGTTTGTAAGTGCATAAAACAAACACATAAGATTGCAAAGGAAATATATTATCAACATTCATTATTTTTAAGTTCACAATGCCCAGGTCACAAACTACTCAGAGTAGCTATAAAGATGGTGATCCCAAGGTTGCTGAAGAGCCTTGAGTTCAGGATACATCAATATTGGTTGAAGGAATTGAATATCTTTAGCCTGGAAAAGAAAGAGAAAGCATGATAGTGTTGTCCAAGTGTTTGAAGGACTATCCTACAGAAAAGTAATTAGATTTGATAAGATTTGGAAAGAAGAAAATTGAAGCTTGAAGTCAGGAGAAAGCTTGCCAACTATTTAAACTACCCTGGAATAGAATGGACTGCTTTGAAAGGAAGTACATTTCCTCTCATTGGAAGTCATTTAGCAAAGGCTCAATGGCCATTTTTAAGTATGATCAAAAGACAGGATTCCTTTTCCATTTATGAACTAGAAGACCATTGTAGTCTCTTGTAACATCTCTGATTCTGGAATTCAGTGGAAGGAGTGAGAAGGCTTGAATTCCTGTTCTTAGGATGACATTACCATTCCCTGCTTCATATAATCCAGAGTCTCAGAATTTGAAGGTGCTTCTGAGTCCAGCAAGTCCAACCCACAATAAGGGCAGTCGTCCAACCTTTATTTGGAGAACTTCAGTGCCTTCAAGGCAGCCCATTCCATTTCTTCCTTGCTTTAATATGGTTGGGAAGTTCTTAGAGAGTTGTCTGGGACATAGAAAGTTTAAGTGACTTGTTCTGACTAACATAATATGTGGAAGAAACATAAATTAAACCCAGATCTCCTTGGGTTTGAGATTATCTCACTCTTCTACATCAAACTTCCTCTAGTCAAAATAGTTATAATGGGCAAGGGGAAGAGATTCCTTTTACTTTTCCATAGGGTTATCTATAGTCTGACCTATTCAACCTTCCCGAAATGTGAGTTCCTTCAGCTTTGCTTTTTCGAAGTCTAGTGCACTGTAAGCATAAAAGGGAACTATGTTTAACAGCTGTTTGATAATTGCACTGACCCCTTTGTGGAGAGGAATTTATAGCCATTTATTTAGTGTTTCTTCACTTTGCATTGTCCATGAAATTGTTTTATCAAAGCAAATACCAAAGACTCTATAGGATATTGGGTGTAGCTTCAAGTGAGAAAAGGTGAGTTCAAAGACCCTTATAAGCAATTAGAAATTATCCTTGGGTCAAAATGCCCTTGCCCTCTGATGAGATTCCAACATTGAATACAAGAAATGATTATTAAAAGCAAATTTGCTACAGTATAAATCGAGTCTTTGAAAGGTTTAATAGTTTATGACCTGTTTTGTTTTTCATTACTAACACAAAAGGGTTAGACAATGGTGGCAAAGTCTCTGTAGCTGGGTAAGAGTTTAGATATCAGGATCCTGTAGTTCTAGGTCTGATTTTTGACACTAACACATACTTCCCGAGGCCTCATTTTTCAGATGTGTCCATTGGGAGGTGATAAAATCTAGTCTAATTGCATCATATTATATCCATGTTGAATGAGATCCCAAAGTCAGAGAACATGGAAGGGGCCTCAAAGGCAGTCTAGTTTAATGCACATGCCTGACTAAATATGCCCTTTGTAGCCAAACTGACAAGTGGTTGCATGACTCCATTAATAATCAGGGCTTCAGATTTTCAGTGGTTGTCCCTCATATCTGAAATGTTCTTCCTTATCAACCCTTCCTCTTAGAATCTATAGCTTTCTTCCATACTCAGCTCAAAGCTAGCCTTTCTACAAGACGTTTCTCAATTTCCTTAAGTACTTAAACCACGGGTAGGGAACCTGTGACCCGGAGACCACACGTGCCTTTGTAGATTGTCAACTGCAGTCCTTTGATTGAATCCAAACTTCCCAGAACAGATCCCTTACATAAATGAATTTGTTCTGTAAATCTTGTTCTCAGTCAAAAGGTCACCCCCAAGGACCTAGAAGGTCACATTTGTGCTCCAGGACACAGGTTCCCCACCCCTGGGAACCTTCCCCTCAAAGATTGCCTTCTTTCTACACCACACATACCTAGATATACCTTTTTAAAATGTACGTGTTATCTCCTTGATTAGAAGGTAATGATCTTAAGGGCAGGGATCATTTTCTCTTTCTCTGACATACAAGAAGAACTTAATAAATATGTATTAATTGACTGATTGAATGCTCATGTGTCTTATATACACTTAGATATGTATATGTTCTCTCTTCCAATAGAATGTTTGTTTCTTGAAAGCAGGGTTAGCTTTCTCTATTTCTTTGGTATCTTCAGGGTTTAACACAGTGTCTAAAATATACTAAGTGCTTATTAAGTGCCTGTTGATTTATTTATTGATCAGTGAACATTTCTCTCTTTTTTTTGTGGGAGTCTAGAAATAAAATAATTTTGTATTTCAAGAAATCAGATGAGGAGGAGGTTTTTCCTCATTTGTTGATGTTGTTTTAATCACTTGTCTTTTAGTTTAACATTTTTTTTAAATAGATCTTCAAATAGTCCTTTAGTGACTCAGAACTTCTAAACCATGTGACTGGAACCATCTTAGGAAGTTTCAGTCAGACGCTTCTGGATGCTTTATTTTCCTGGGTGACACATTATGTTTAGAAAGCAATATCGCCTTATGCTGCTATCTCACACATTAAAATGGTGTGGGGAATCTGGCCACATCCTCTTGGGTGCCCGACTGATGTGAGAATAATGGAACTGAGTGCGAGGGACTGACAGTAGCAAATGGGTTCTATAATCTAAGGAGAATGCATGGGTAGAGGCTGAAGGAGTCATTGTTGCTTCCTCTCTAACCTGGTTTGGACTCAACTACAAATTTTATTTTACAGGATATGAACGATTATCCTCCTGTGTTTTCCAAGCGCCTCTACAAAGGGATGGTTGCTCCAGATGCAGTCAAGGGCACACTGATCACTACTGTTTATGCTGAAGATGCTGATCCTCCAGTAAGTTAAGTTAAAATTCTCAATTATCAAAAGAAAAGCTTGAACTTCAATAAGTGTTCCTATATCCATGGAAGAACCAAGGTGATGAGTATGGATTTGAGCTCTCCTACCTTGATAAATTTTGTACGCATGCGTAGTCCCAGTGGGTCAGATGCTTATTCTAAGGACAATTCGCATCAGCTATTATCTATGGCTTAAGAAGTTTCACAATATGCTGCTTAAGATATGACATAGAATAAATAACTGTGAAAGGAAGGAAGAATTCACCTGAATTTGCAATGCTTTCAGGTTCTAGTTTGTGGATTTCTAAAAGGGATGGCACATTTGATTGACATGATCACGGACTTTCAAAGTGAGAGGGGACCCAAGAGGCCATCAAGGTCTATGGGTCCCTGAAAAAGAATTTTCTCTACATCACCCCTGCCCAGAGCTCATCCAGTCTTTGCTGAAAGAGTTCTAAAAGGTGGCAAGACTCCTCTTCCTGAGACGCTTTTGGATAGTACTGCTCATTGTTATATAGCTGTTTTTGTTTTCTTACCTCAAGTCAAAATGGGCTTCTTTGAATCTTATACCCATTGCTCCTGGGATTGCTCTCTGGGCCCAGGAGGAAGCCTAAGATATATTTCTTTTTAAAAAGATGTTTTTCATAAAGCAGTCTTCCTAATATTTGAAAATACCTATCACATTCTTACTAAGCCTTGTCTTCTCCAACCTAAACATGATCATTTCTTTTGGCCCATCTTTATATGGCATAAACTTATCAACCTAGTTACCCTCCTCTGAGTGCCCCTGGATCATTAATGTCCTTCCAAAACTGTCACATCCAGAACTAATTACACTTTTACAGATGTTATCTTCCTTGGGCATGATACATTAAAACTATCTTCCTAGTGCCAGACGCTATTTGTCACTTATTTCTCTCCAAAGACATATTGATTTTCTTGGACATCATATAATGCTGTTGACTTATTAGAAGTTTGTGATCCACTAAAGGCTTCAGATCTTTTTCAGAGAAACTTGTCTCCAGTCACTCCTCCACTCTCTATCACTTGTGGTCCAAAATGGTTTATTTTGGTAGGCTTGGTTTATTCCTACTCTGCATCTACCATTTTAAATATGCACAGCTAATCATATCACTAAAAAAGCATTACAGTTTTCAATTGTGATGACATGAAAAATTGTTGGTTGTATGTGAGAGGGACCCTTGATCCCGAGTCAACTGGTGCTTCTATTAAGTAGATATATGCGGGCCTCTTCAGCAAGCCCTGAATTATTTTTAGAGGTCAGACACATAGCTCACACCCAAAATGCTACTGGAATGACAACCAGGCTTAGAAAGCTCCTTATGAGATAAAGGGATAGGAATTAATTTTTTAATTTATTTACATAGGGAACTTTTAAACAACAAATTTCCTAATACAGGACCCTTCTTTGAAATTGATAGACTTAGAGGATTGCCTATAGGATTTAGAGGGTAAGTGTTTTGCCCAGGGCCATACAGTATGTGTCAAAGTAGCTTCCTATACACCTCCATCAAATTTTAAGTTCCTGGATGTAGCGGCTGTTTTTGTCTTTCTTCTTTATCTCCAGCAGTTTCTGCTAGTAGATGCTTAATAATTGTTTGTTGGAACATAATGAGTATTTAATAAATGTACATCAACTAGATAACTGATTAATAAAACCAGAGTTTTAGGACTCAAAGTGATCTCAGAGGCCATCTAGTCTAAGCCCTTCTTTTTCTGTACAAGGAAACCAAGGCCCACAGAGGTTACAATGAAAAATAAGCTCATGTCCTCAGAGAGCTTAGATTCTAATGGGGAAGACATCTACATAAAATAATTTAGCTAGTATACTCAGAGCAGACTGATGGTAATTTTAATGAGGAAGGTACCAGAAGCTACAAGTATTAGGAATAGCCTCCTGTTCAAGGCATAATTTTGTCCAGGTCTTGAAAGATGTCTGAAAGTCTAAGAGGAAGAAGGGAGGAAGCAGATTTGATGCCTAGGGGACCAGCCAGTACAAAATGATGGAAACAAATTATTGAGTACCATGCATGAAGATTACAAACAGGCCAGTTTAACACCATGGCTATGGAAGCTATGGCCTTGAGGCCATGTGGCCTTCTAGGACCTTGAGTGTGGCCTTTTCACTGGGTCCAAGTTTTATTGAACAAACTCTTTTATTAAGGGATTTCTTTTGTGAAGTTTGGATTTAGTCAGAGTTTCACTTGAGGACCTAGAGAGTCACATGTGGCCTAAAGGCTGCAAGTTCCCCATCCCTAAACTAGACTGTAGAATTAATGGAAGGAAGTAGAGTCAGAAGACCAGAAAAGTAGGAAGAAACCATGTTACAAAGAGTTCTAAATGACACATAGAAGATTACATATTTTTACTTTAGAGGGAACAGGACATTTATTCAATGTTGTATTGGGGGAAGAAAGAGTGGTTGATATGGGCAAGTCTTATCCAGGAGCATATAGCACATTTGAATCAGTAACCAAACTTGAATGCAAATCCTTCTGACTCCCCAGTATGGTTTTCTACCCAGTACACCAGGAAAATCATTTTGGCAGCTCTGTTTAGAGCAGGGAATCAACTGTGGAGAAGTTTGAGGCAGGAACAAGGCTACTGCAATAAGTGAGAAAAGAAGTGCTGAGGGAGTGAATTAAGGTAATGACTAAAATATCCAAGCTTTGGATATTTGGGAGACAAAGATCATGACAGAAATAAGGACCAAGGCTATTTTCAAGTAGATAAAATGATACGTATGTGCAAGAACTATGATTTCCTCATCAGGGAGAGATTCCAGTGTGCAAGCTTCCTCAATCATAGACATACCCATCACTGAGTTGTCAAATCCCAAGGAGTTGTCTGAGGCACTAGTTTGGCCATAATCACACAGCTAGTCAGTGTCAGAGGTGATATATGACCTCACATCCTCCTGAACCTGAGTACAATCACCTTATCCCATCTGGTGTCTACCATATACTATTGCTTACTTAAGTAAACATCCAAAGATAAGGCTTAAACTGGTGATATTCATTTGAATTCATTAGTAAATTTTGAAGGTGAATGTAAAATGATGTCGATGGCTTAATTGAACAAAGATGAACTGAGACCTTCCAGCCCAACTCATATCTGCCCAAGAATATTCTCTATTAAATGCCTGACAAAAAGTCCTCTGGCTTTTGCTTGAGGATTGCCACCAAGGAGGAATCAGTTGCTTCACAATGCCAGGAACATTGTAATTGCTTATTGAAGACTTGACTCTCAAGGTAATTTGTGCAGCTTTCCAATATTTGTCATTATTGGGACACAGGGTGGTAAGATCATTGAAATCCTGGATTTGAGAGCAAGGTCCCTCTGTAAGTCAGTCTTTCAATAGTAAGCATTTATTAAGCACCTACCATTGTGTTCAGTATTGGGGAAGGACCATCCCTCCCCTCCTGGAGCTTGTTGTCAAATGGAAGAGGCAAAGCAAACAAATACATAGAAATAAGATACATACAGGATAAAAAGAAATAATTTACAAAAAAAAGAAAGAAAAAGAAAAAACATGAGACGAGGGGTTAGGAAAGGCTTTCTGGAGAAAAGTAGGATTTAAAGGGAGCTAGAGGGAAAAGATCCCTGCCAGCATGGAGAAAAGGAACCAGGTGAGTCACTTCACATCTCTGTTCATAGGTTTCTCTAGCTGTAACAATTAAGAAATCGTTTTCTAAGGTCTCTTACAACACAAATTTTATAAAACCATGATACCAATCTTAAATCTCACCCTCTGCAACTTCCATCCAGTATTTTGTTTCTCTTCCATGATGACAAATAGAACATGTCCATTCTTCCTTTGATAAGAGAATCTTCATAAATTATTTTAATGGCTTGCTGGCTCTTGACACAAACTTGGCATATACATACATATATATATATATATATATATATATATATATATATATATATATCAGGATTGTCATGTCAGAGTAGAAGAGTGGAGAGAGTTTTAGATTGGAAATCAAAAACAAAAAAGTCCTGGGTTCATATTCTGCCTCTAATACTTACTAATGGTATGATCCTCAATAGGTTCATTATTCTAATCATTTGCCCCATCATCTGTAAAGTAAGTATGAAAATTTTTGATGGACCTCATACCATAGTGTTGTAAGGTCTGTTAGACTCTTAAAAATATCTGTTTTAATGATGATTATACCAAGAAAAACATAGGGGCCATTTAAAAAATTATTACAATTAAATTAAAAAAATAAACTAAAATTTATAACCCTGGTCTTCTGACTTCAGATCCCACCGTACAATTCTGTGAGTAATTAAGAAACTACCACTAGATACATTCAGACTGTGCTTACAAGACTCAATCAAGCATTCAATTCTAAAAAAATCATTTTGGAAGCATCTATTGAGTCCTCAGGCATTGTGCTGGGTCCTAGGAATATAAAGGTAAAAGGGAAAGTCTTTTCTCTCCTGGAGCTTATATTCCATTTCGGAGAAATAGGAGGAGGGTGCTTGGAGGGGAAAACAGCAAACAACATTAAACTAAGCATTTATAAAATAAATACACAAGGTAGTTTGGAAAGAGAGGGCACTAGCAAATGCCATAATCAGGAAAGAATTCAAGCCCCAATCAATAAGCAACACTTACACACACACACACACACACACACACACACACACACACACACACTAGCTGTCTCAAGGGCATCACAAATTTATTATGTCCCAAAAAAAGCAACTCATTTTCTTTCCCTCAAAAGGGAACTCTTTTCCCAACTTCTCTATTTTACTGATGAGTGCTGCAGTCCTCCCAGGCCTGATTTCGCACTCATAGACCTTTCTTTCTGTAATCACTCTCCTTTCCACCACAGATCCAAATGTAATTGATTCTACCTCCAGATAACTTACTTTCATCTCCTTCTGTTGCCTCATTGTTCAGGGCTCCATCATTTCTCACTGAGATGATGCTATTTTCAGTTGGATTGGATTGCCTGCTTTCAGTCTTCCAATCCTCCACTGCCACTGCTACCCTGATTTTCCCAAAGTATGTGTTTGACCACATCACTCCCCTGCTGAAGAAAAATCAACAGTTTCCTCTTGCCCTCAGAATGAAATACAAACTCTTCTCTTTGGCCCTGAAAACCATTCACATCATGGCTCTAGCCTACTAGTCTTCTTGCACTTTCTCCCACATGACACTATCCCTTGCCTCATGAACTTCACATCAGCTGTCCATTATGCACAAAATACTTTTCATCTTCTTTTCTATTACCCTCTGATCCACCTACTTTCCACTACAAAAAAAGTCTTCTAATGATTTTTCGTACCCAAATGCATACACACACATACATATACATAAACATATGTCATACACACACAAACACATTTATACATATATTGACTCCATAATAGACAAAAGGGTCTTTGAGAGCAGGGACTTTTTAATTGTACCTAAAACAATGTCTGACATATACTGAGGACTTAATAAATTACTTTTCCCATTGATTGATTGATTGATTGATCTTAACTTTAGAGCTAAAAGAGAGTTCATTGTTGGGAAGGTGACTTGCCTAAGGTCAAACAGCTAATGTATCCATTCCAGTAAGGATCTATAACATCTAAGAAATATAATTGATAAATTGTTGATCAAATAGGTAGAGAATCATACAATGTCATAGTAGAAGGGACATCAGGGGCCATCTATTCTAACCCAAAACTGATCAAAAATGTCTTCTACATGACATCTAGTCTTTGTTTAAAGACCTTTGGGAGGGGTGGAGGGGAGGTTGAGAGTTTGGGAGAACTATTCTACTTTCATCTCTAAATATCTATGATCTTATGATCCCTGAGCCCTCATCTGTAAAATAAAGGTTTTATATCCCATGACCTCTAAGGGAAATCCTATAATCTTGAAGAAATTTCAAGCCCTAGAGCAAGGGTGGGGAACCTGTGACCTTCTGATTGAGTCCAAGTTTTGAAGAACAAATCCTTTTATTAAGGGAATTTTTTTTTTGGTGAAGTTTGGATTCAATCAAAGGGCCACATTTGAAGACCTAGAAGGCCACATGTAGCCTCAAGGCTGCAGATTCCCCACCCCTACTCTGGAGCTTTTAATCTTATAATTTTGTAACTAAGACATGCTCACTTTCAATCATAACATAGAAGCAATGAGACTCTGAAGAATACTGCTAATGGAAGGCCTACCAGACAAAGGAAATATTGTTTTTGAATCTCAAAGAATTCCAAAATTCAAATGGTATAAAACTTGAGTGATTTCTAAAGGTTCATTTCTAGAGAATGCCTTGTCCTTCTCAGTGAAGTTATTCCAAATCTATTTTCCTTTTTGCCTGTGTGACAGAGTTGACATTATAGAGTCCACAAGAGACACGCAGAGTGAATGACTGATCATCCTAGATATTAAAAAAAAAAAAAAGGTTGACCTTTCCTTCCTGTCCGCCAGAGACACCTCTCCCCAAACTTCGACAAAAGAAAACTGCCTTTGGAAAAATGCTCATCTGAAGGTTTTCTCTTTCTTTTGGGGGATAACACAACAATATGTTAGGAATCTACAAACTTTTGGGGTAATGATGAGTCTCTCTGTTTCCCTCTAAGCAGTAAGATCATTGGGCCTTAGGGTCATATGATCATAGAGCTAGAGAGGAAAGAGTCTTCAATGCTCAAAAAGCAGAGATGGAGGCTGAGAAAGATTGAAGGAACTGTCCAAAGTTGCATAGGTTGGAGGAGGGAGATTTAGAATAAGAACTTAAGACTTTTGACTTCAAGTTCTATTCTCTGTTACTGGTTTAGCTTGATTTAATAAGTTGAAAAATGAGCAGGAAGGGGTGGGAGACATGATCATCAAACAGCTAGGATTAGTCAAACTAGAAAGTGTCATGAGCCAGGCACTAGAGAGAAATGGTCCTGATTTGCACAGTCTACTTTCAGTTTTCTTCAAGGATCCAGTGGAGTTTTAGATCTGGCTCAGGGGACAGAAGCTTGAAATCTACATCTATTATTTATTATCTGTGTGACTTGGAAGTAGGACTTCATTTCTCCAGACCTCAGTTTAACCTATCTGTAAAATAAGGGGTTGGGATTGACATGTTAATATCTAAAGTCCCCTTCCAGTTTTGAATCTCTGATTCTTGGAGGATACATACATACATACATATATATATATATATATATATATATATATGCATGTATACATATAGATGTAAGTATATAATATATACATGCACACATGTCCAAGTACGTTAGCTCCATGTAGAACATAAGGACATTAAGGACATGGAGTATCTGGATTTCTGTTTTTTGTCATTACAGTGACTGAGATGTAGTATCAGCTAGTCAATTAGCATTTATTGAGAACTTATCATGTTATAGGGTACTCTGCCAAACACTGGAGATGCAAAGAGGAAAAAGCAAAGGTTTGTGTGTGTTTGTGTGTGTGTATGCTTTTCAATTGAGTTGAGTATCAGTCAATAAATCAACAAATATGGTTAGGTGCTTAGTGATGTGGGTTGAGGGTAGATGTAGTTATGGTGGAGTATTACCTCTCATGGAAAGGGTAACCTATCTTCTCATCCTTTGATTGGCTCTTCCCACACCTCCTTGGTGTCAAGTACTAGCACTTCCTTCAGAGACCAGTATCTTAGAGGACATTCAGCCTCCAGTCTTCAGAAACCAACCTGAATGCTAGTGACAGGACAAAGCACTGTCAGCTTGGGGGCCACATATTCCTCAGTTCTGCATCCATATAGCAAAAGTATTCTTCTCAGGGACAAAGCATGATGCAGCCAGACACCAAATGGAAATTACTAAATAAAAATCCTACTCTTCAATCCTCATTCCATGAATGTATTTCAGGGTACCAATGAAAACAGAAAAAGCTTATAACAGAAGGGTCACTCTACTTAATAAAACATTGACCTTCTATAGGGAATAGATCTCTGGTTATATAGCAAAAGTCTTATTTCTGTTTTTTTGTTTGTTTGGTTGGTTTAATTTGTTTATTGTTATTATTAAATAAGAAAAAATGTTCTATGGTAAAAATGTCACCTGGTATGTCAACGACTGTGAAATTGATGTGCTTTTCTGTTTGTTTAACAAATTAGTATGAAGCAAAAGACTAACTTACCAATACCTCTTTTCTGAAAAATGTCAATCATTTAGGGTTAAAAATATGGTTAGATACGATCGGAATTTGTTTATGAAAGTGATTTCATTCTTGTCCTTCACCAAAAGTTGGAAATACAGACCTTTGGGCCTCTCTGTGAAACCTCCCCAAAGGAATAAGTAATAACACACTTGTATCTCACTATGTAACTTATGAAGTGTCTTATACTGTTTTGCCTGAGAGTTCTCTTGTGCTATGTGGTACCTCCATCTGCTGGACCCATTTGATATCGCTTCTAAAGCTTTTGGAAACTGGCCAGTACATATTTCCAACTGTTGATAAAGACAAAATAAATGAGTTGGTGGTCTTGTGAATGGTAACAATTAGTTAAAGATAGAGGGCAAGGGGGATTGGCTTTTATGAAATAGATGCCTGCCCACAAATGGGTAGGTAATTATTAACATTTCTTATGATGAATGTCCTCTCGACTTTCTTCCATCTCACAGTTTTGGGCCAAATCTTCATTCTAAATTCCATTAAACTAAATTAAAATGTTCATTAAGTTACTATTTGAAAGTATTTAGGTATACTGACTTAGGCTAGACTCCAAAGGACGCTATCAGAACTTTTGAGACTGGTGCAGAAGAGTAGTCAATTTAAAAAAAAAGCAACTAAATTAAACAGAAAAGAGAAAGAGACTTAATAGAAGGAATCAAAAGTGTGAGATTAAATCTATATAACAAGTTATCATTTAGATAACTTCCTGTTGTAATAGTAGTAAATCCCCCAGTTGATGGTGGGGGTAAAGGGAATGAAGAGGGGGAGACTTCTTTCCTATTACTCTTTTTGGTGAACTACCTCATGTTACAATGGCAACATTGTAAATATTACTGTTTGTTGTGCAGAATAACAGTGTTATGAAATGATTAGAGCACTGGATCTGAGTATGAATCGTGGCTTCACCACGTACAATCTACGGAACCTTGTGGCTAAGTCATTTCCTGCACTGGAGTTCAGTTGACAGAAGCATAACTTAGGACCAGAAGGGACTATGCAAGTCATATACAATACCTACCTGATTTTACAAATGGGGAACTGAGGCTTAGAGGTATTAAATAACTTGTCTAGGGTGATATTCACAGAGGCAGAATATGTCAAAGGTCAAACTTAAGCCCAAATCTTTGCAGCGTTTAGGCAGCTTTTTGGCCAATTCACCATATTGACCTTTTTTGGAAAACAAAATATGAGGTTGAAAAATATAATAAACTTATATAGTTCAAATAAATATAAATAACTTTCAATTTATAATCTATAAACTCTAAATTTTCCACTGAGCATTAACTGATATCCTCTCCATCCTCTAATCCATTGTTCATTCTTTTCCTTTTTAGAAATTGCATTTATAAAGGTATTGGTAATTGGAAACACACCAAGTTTTCTTTCCCACTGATGATGAGCATTTAAAAGCTCTATTGGCTCATCATTGTTCAGATCAGCTACCTGTGAAATGATTTATAAAGTGCTCAGTCAGGTGACTTAAGCACCCATTTAAGTCACTCAAGGACACTTCTGTTCTTCTCTGGATGTGGGAAAAAAAGGACTGTGATGGTGCTGGTGATGATGTTTTTCTCCCTTCCTGCAGGCACCTCATGTTTTATTTAAATGACAGGATAACACAGGTATTCATGGGCATCTTCTCAAAATGGTTAAACCTCCAAATAGTCATTTGCTAACAATCTATTAGCAGGGGGTATAATTGAACAGTGAGAGCCCAAATCAACTTCAGACACAATTGAGCTACTTCCATTAGGAGGAGGGGAGGTAGCTAGCCACTCCTGGACTAAACCATCTGAGGTGATGGAGACTGTTTTGTACACCCTTAAAGGATTTGTTCTTTCTAGTTTTTCATGCAGTATCTTCACAGATTGATCTATCACTGCTCCCCAACATCCCAACTTTGAGGGGATAGATTTAGGGTATCCTGAGCCATGGAGATGGAAATTCTGGTTTTAAGAACCAACTTAGTGCTTACTGGGTGTGCTGAGTGAGAGGCTGGCAGGAAGAAAATAGATCCTAGGGAGGTCTCTCTTCCCACTTCTATGTCAGCAGTGCTCAGCAGCACTCAGCAATTGCTGCTGTGCCCACCCGACTGTGAGAATGAAGACGAGGTAGATCCAGCCTTGATTCCCATTGGTCTCTGGTGCTTAATTAGTGAGAAATCTCCCCATGAAATAGAATGGGGTTATAATTAGATTAGATAGCATAAGTGGGCTTTAAAAGGAAAGGATTTCTAAAGAAACCATGGGCCCAATAAACTACTAAACAGGATTATCTGAGGATTTTTCGAAATGAAGTCATCTGCATTGTTTATTATTTGTAGATTACACTTGAGAACAATTATGTTGGTAGAGTTAATTTTGCCTATTGTTAACTTCCTATTGCCTGTGGGATAAAGTACAAACTCCTCTGCTTGGCATTTATTGTCAAACATCCTTTACTGCAGTATGGCTTCAGACTACCTTTACAGACTTGCTTCATGTTATACCCTTTCATGTGCTCTGTACTCCAGCCAAACAGGCCTAGTTGATATTTGCTAAATTCCTCTTGTCATCTGTATCTTCTGGGTCTTTGTATATACTATCTTCCATTACCAGAATCCAACCCAACAAAGATACCCTTCTCTGCCTCACAGAATTTTACTTTCCTTTAAGATACAACCCAGGTGCCAGCTTTTGTGGGAAGCCTTTCATGATTCCCTCTGTTGTTCAATATTCTTTCCCTCCTCAATTGGTCTTATATTTATTGGTATAAATGTGATAGCCATGTAAGCCTGAAGAGGTCCAGATCAAAGCTCTCACTGTTACTGATGAGTCTGGTCCCCACAGTGTGGCTAGTTCTATCTCCTTTTAATGGTTGAAAGGATTGGGTAGCACAAAATGAAGTTCTTCCTCAGCAATTTTCTCCATAGAATGTTCCATAGGAACATTAAAATAATGCCAGATGCTTTTGGACAGAAGTGACCATAGGACTGAGGTTTTCAAGTATCTGTTCAGTGCATTTACTGTACAATATCCAACAGTAAGACTCTACTCCCCTAAGGATTTCATGGGATAGCAGATTCAGAATTGGAAAGAATCTGACTCCATCTACTCTAACACCCTCATGGGCTAAAGTCAAAATTGGGATTTGCATCCAAGTCCTCAGACTCCAAAGCCAATTCTCTTTCCATTTCAACAGCATTGTGTAAGATATCTTGTGAGAAGTTCACATGAAAGTCTTCTTGTTGAAGATATGGTCCTCCAAATACTGTTGATGGTTGACGGTGCGCTCCCTTGAAGCTATCACTGTCCTAATCACACTAATAAACCCTGAAATATTTAATACTCAGTGAAATTCAGTACTTCAATTCATTCAAAAAGCATTTATTAAACACTAACTGTATGTATTCCACTGTGCAGTAGTAGGGTGCAAGGTGGGTTTGATACAAAGCTTAAATAAAATGGTGCCTACTCTTGTAAAGTTTAATTAAGAAATAAGCCTTAAATATCAGATGAACAATATTATGATTTAATTTCATCAGAGACTACTAAAAGTAAGCAGAACCAGGAAACAAGTTAAAGAAAGGTCTTAAAAATTAGCATTTATTAACGTAATAAGTTTTTAATGAATGTTTATAGAATTTATATAGTTTAAGAGTGATAGAGCTTTAACTTATATTAGCTAATCTTATAATAACCCCAGGAGATAGGTGCTAGTATTGTTCCCTTTTAAGAAGCAGGGAAACTGAGATACAAAAGGTCAAGTAACTTGTCCAGGGCCAACAACTAGTAAATGTCAATCTGAGGCAGGATTCAAAATCAGATCTCCTTGACTCTAAATTCACCCTTCTGTAAATTGTACCACTTCATTGTCTCTAGAATGTAATCTCCTTGATCTTAGGGATTATCTTTCTTTTTTGTGTTTAAATCTGATATATAGCACACTGCCTAACTCATAGGCTTTTAATAAAAAGTTTATTGACTTGACTCTGGATTATGAAGTCATAAATGGAAAGAATAGAAGGAAATTGAATAATATGTAATTATGATAGCTAATCTTGGCTTCTGGGAAGAACTGAAAAAAAGGTACCTTCCTCCCTTGGTTTCAGAGGTGGGGGGAAATAAAGGTCCATATATCATGTAAGACTCAACTTATGTGTTGGTTTAATGATCCATTTTTATTTTCTTTTATAATCTTTGTTACTTCACTGAGGAGATGAAATGAGAGATCAGAGGCTCCTTGTATAGACTCCTTCACATACTCCTTGTTCCCCCTAATAAATTACAAAAAAAAAGACTCAGCTGGGAACTGGAGCAAGAGTGATTGTATTTAGAAATGAATGTGATCTAAAAAAAAACAGCAAAATGTTCAGGGTTTTTTTGGCTTTAAATAAAACAGAACTAAACATGTCAAAGACATAAAAAGCAAAATGCCATATAAAGTCTACGGGATAAGGTTATTATCAATTGAGTACTAAGGAAAAGTGTCATGGAGGATTGGGTTTTTGGGTGGGGTTTGAAAGAACAAATAGGAAATCTGGATTTATGGTATGGAAATTGAACATTCTCATAGTCCCTAATGACAAAATGTCTGTGATTGAAACTATGACATGAAACTAGACAGAGAGCCCATCAGTTTAGACCCTAAATGATCTTGAATTAGGAAAGCCTGAGCTCAAGTCCCACTGCTGAAAAATACTGAGTGACGAGGACAGTTGTTGTGAATCGTATGATGTTTCAAGGCATTTCTCTAAGAATAGAAGTTGGAGAGAACGTATTGATCTATGTTAATGTGGGAGTTTCCTCAGTTGAAAGTTCCCTACATCCATGAAATCATAACCCTGTCTCTATCTCTGTGTATGCAGATATGAAGAGACTTCTCTTTTCATGCTTTCAAGTTCCATTTCAACATACTAGTTCCATTTTAAGATCTTGCATCCAGATAAATAAACAAGATTTTACTAGAGAAACGAGACCGATTTATAATAATCTCCCAGGTTAATAGATTCGTTAGAGCTTCTGTCAATTATGTAGATGGTGAATAAATCAGGTGTGTTTTTCTCAAAGACGTCGAAAGAAAAATAAGTTGGGGAATACCATCTGGGAGAAAATTCTCTCAACAGCTTTGTGTACTTAAAAACAAATTACTTAATGTGGGTATGGTTAATGATAATGGCAGGCTTTAGTGTTTCCAGATAGAAGCAATTTCCATTATTATGAAGACAATTATGTGTATTTGAGGAAGTTGTTTCTAGATAATTATGTATTTTTTAAAAATGACTGAATCAGGTTACCTGCTGATGTTGAGGAGGCAATCACTTTCGAATATTGCCATCTCGTTGAAATTCCCTGTGTCTGCAAGCTTGGCATATTTCTACCCTGGGTATACAATAACATCATTATATTGCATGACTGGAATTGTATCCAACAGTCAGATCAACAACCAAGAAGAAAGGAATCACAAACTCCAACTTTGGAAAAGCTGACCATGGATATCTAGTCACAAGATACAGTGTTGGAAAAGTTGTCCACAGATATCTGGTCTAGTCACCAACAAATAAAAATGTCTCTCCTACAATACACTGACAAGTAACCTGCCAGACTCTACTTCCAATGAATCATATTTAATAATGAATAATAAATAATATTAAAATTATTTTATAATAATAATTTTATCATCTATTATATGTTTATTGTGTATATGTTTATACATATTTTTATAATAATTTTTATAATAATAATAAAATCCTCATGCCCACTAGCACCCAATGCAGCCAAGTGCAATTTAGGATAGCTCTAACTATGAGGAAGTTATGTGTTCCCTCAAGCCTCCATTTGTCTCTCAAACTTCCACCCACTGCTCCTGGTTCTGCGTTCTGAGACCAAGAACAAATTGAATTCTTCTTCCAACTGACAGCTTTTCAAGTGCTTTAAGACAGCACACAGCTTCTTCTCTGGGCCCCAAATCCCCAATTTATCAGAAGAATGCTTATTCAGTAAAGTCTCAAATTAAAATCAACAGTTTGCCTTCATTGCTGTTGAGAGTAGTCTCTGCTGAAATAGTATTTCAATATCTTGATGGATTGACTACCTCTTGAGTATAGGTATCCTCTCCAATAGTGTAAATTCTGATCCTGCCACATCTTCTCATCCTGTGGGATGGCCACATTTATCCATTTTCCTGTGAATCCTCAAGAGAAGACCTAGACATCATGTCAGAGACTTTACCAGGAGGCTTTGATCAGTTTAGTGGATCCCATTTCAGCACTGGAGATACACTTTCATTATCTCTAAATTTTGCTACATAAACAGATCACTTCCTTTTCTATTATGTCTCTTCACTGAGAGTCTCCTTTACACCTGCTTCTGACTTAAAGTACCATGGGTAATATGCCACAAAACCCTTGCTATGCTTCCATCACTATTGAGTTACCTGACACTTCTTTTTCTGTAATCCTGGTAATCAAGACTTACAGCCACGTCATGGAAATTCATTAATGGTGAAAAGATAACAGTAGGGAGAAGGCTGGAATCATTTAAAATATTTTAAGGATCTAAATCTAGCTCAATAAACTAAACTGAATATTTTCCCCAAAATCTATTTTTATTCCATCTTATAGTTCCATCCTTCTCCAAGTCACAAAATGCTCAAATACTGGTTGTCCTTTCCAATTCTTTCTCTCATCTGACTCATCTAATCAATTGCAAAATCCTATCCATTCTACCTCTAAAACATTCTTCCCAATGTTCTACACTTTTACTTTGTTTATATTCCCGGACTCAAGACTAGGCCCTCATTCTGTAACTGCCCACTGTTCCATCAGTCAATCAATAAATTAATCAACATTTATTAAGTGCCTACCATGTGCCAGACATTGTGCTAAGCACTATGGAAACAAAAATAGGTAAAAGAAAATCTCTTCTTTCAAATAACTCATTATTTCATGAAGGAAATAACCACAAAGAAGTTGTGTGTGTGTGTGTGTGACAAATGAGAAATGCTCAACAGAGAGAAGGTGTTAACATTAACAGCAGCTAGGAAAGTCTCCTTGCAGAAGATAGGATTTTAGTTGGGACTTAAAAGAAAGCCAGGGAAATGAATAGGTAGAAATGAGGAGGGAGAGCATTCCAGGCAGGGAAATAGTGGAAGAAAGTGACCAGAGTTAAGATATTCAGTTTCCTGTTCTCTGAACATAAAGGAGGCCCATGTCACTGCATTAAAGAGTATTCGGCAGGAAATAAGATGTAAGAAGAATGGAATGGAATGAGGAAGATAGTCTACAAAGGGCTTTAAACACTAGGCAGAGGTTTTAGGATCTGATCCTGGAGTTGATTGAGAAGAAGGGTAACACATTTTTTTTTTTTTTTTTTAGGATCTGTGTTTTAGGAAAATCTTTAGTGACTGAATAGAGGATAGATTGAAGTAGGGAAAGACTTGATACAGACAGACAGACACACCAGAAAGTTATTGCAATACATGGCTCTGTGTAGAATGTTCTTTCTCAGTTATTTCTTCTTCAGGACCCTGGTCAGATTCCAGTTACTTCAGACAGCAGAATTCTCTCATTCTCTTTCCTTAGAAAAGTGTCCTCTTTACTTAGTCTTTCTTGTGTATTTTTACCATGTTCTCTTGTATATAATATGGTTAGTTATATCCAAACCTTTTGTCTCCTAAAAAGATTGGAAGATCCATCTTGTCAGAGTTGTGTCTTTTGATTCCAACCTGACTCCTCAAAGCTGAGACTCAGAGAGGTTAAAGGACTTTACAAGGGTCACAAAGCTAGTAAATGATGAACAAAGGACTTGAATTCAGGTTGCTGGGCCACTGCACTCTTCTCCAGGGAAAATGTATATTCATTCATTCTTGAATGGATAGTGGCAGCCTTTCTTCTACCTTCAGTTACTGGCTAAGCTGGCTGATACTCCACTCTCTTCAGCTGGAATGTTGCAAAACACTTTCAACAAAGGCATTGACCTTTAACTTAGAATGGGCAGAATTTTTATCCCTCTTTGGCTTCCTCTGTTCTGAGATTGTGTGTCACATCCAGGGACATACACATACATGCAAACATGCACATATAAACACACCCATCTATATACGCATGCATGTACAGTATAAATACACCATATGTGCGCATGTGCACACATATCATATACATATGCCTCCATATATATGTGCATTGATTAAATATACATGCATATATATTCATATATGCATGCACACCTGCAATATAATAAATTGCACAGTACACATGCATACACATACATCATAAGGCACACATATATGTTTAATATATGTCAGTGATACATATATGCTCATGTACACGTCCATGAATATGTGCATGTAGACATACACTTACAAATACTCTTGTTTGGCATTCAAAGATCTTTCTAACCTAGCAACCCTACTTTCCAGTTTTCTTACACTTTGCTTCCCAATACATACTCTTTGATCGAGTGACACTGGCTTGACCATTCCACAAACAAGACTCCCCACCTCTCTTTTCAGAGCATCCTTTTTGTCTCTCTCCGTTGACTGGACTCTCACTCCAATCACCAAAACTCCATGGCTTTCTTTAAGTTCCACCTTAAATTCCACCTTACCCAATCCGTCTTAATTCTAGTGCCTTTCTTCATTTGACCTCTAGCTAACTTTGTTGGATCCTTAGTAGCCATTTCCCCTTGTCATAAAAAAAAAATACTTATCAGTGGGATTAATATTCCCTGGTAATCATCATGCACTCATAAGTTTGCTTCTGTAATGCTCCCAGAGGCTTATTGCTATCACTGTCATATTGATACTAGTTTCTTCATGAACAAGACAATTCTAGAATAAATGAAGTGAAATTGAAACAAGTGGGACCACTGTAGGATGCTCTTAACCATTCTTGAGTGGTCCTGGAAAAAATCTGTCTAGAAAGTCCTCTAGACTAGGGATGATCTGAAGATGCCTCTAGCTGTTCATTTCAAATCAAAGCGATTAAGCACCGAACACTGAAAGGTGTTGTGCTAGGCCCTGGGGATACAAAAAGAATGAAAAATCCCTTCCCTAAAGGTCTTTATAATCTCTTGGGAGGAGGTAATAATACATACAGAGATAAGAAAACTTGGGAATTTGATAAGAAGACAAAGAGAACTCTCCCAAAGAAGTGTTAACAAAACCATAAATCCTACCTAGGGACAATCCCATCTTGACATCCTACTATGTGCCAAGTAATGTGTTAGGGACTGAGAAAAAAAAAGATAAAATTAGAACAGTTCTGCCCTCAGGAAGTTTGCATTCTACTGGCATACACAGAAGGAGCCAAGGGCCAATCTGGGAATGGGGCATTCATTTTTCTCCAGTTGTTTATTTAATTGCATTTGACTATTTGGGCTGGCAAGATCAAAGATAGAAAGTTGGGAAGAATTTATGGAACCTGTCCCTCCCATAATAAAGTTAGGGAATTTACTAAGGAACCAGCCAGAGTGTCTAAAGGTCAGTGAAACTCACAGAGATTATCTAAATCCCACAGAGAATTTGTGGTGTGTGTCCAGAATATAAATGCACAGAGAAATATATGATCAGATTCTAAATCTTCAATAGTAGAAATTACCACAATGTAATTCAGGACTCACAAATCTCAGCCTATAATTGGCAGATAACAATGCACTTTAAATGTTCCTCCCTTCCATTTGCCTCTCCCTTGTTTCACAAATATTGTAGAGTAATCCAAAAAATGCCTTTGTATCTACCAATCCAGAAAAGTTTCAGAATTAGCTAATAGAAATGCTTCTATTTCACAAGAATCAAATGGAAAGGAAATGAGATAAAGTAAGAACCATTGACTGTGGTAGAGGGAATGAGGAGAGGGATTTACCATTTTTTCAGTTCTTAAAGATTAAGTTCTTTCATCAGCAGATAAAGGAGTTCTTCTATTCCTTATGAAGTCATCATTTAAATTTAAGCTTTCTTCTGCTACCCTGCCCTTTGCATATACATATTTAAGTTGATAGACTGACCAGTTGACAAGAGAGAGCTTTCTGAAATGTTTATCATATATATACCAGGCTTTGAATTAAGGACCAAAAAGAATACCAGGATAGTATCATCTTCATGTTGTTATTGGATAGGAGTCAAGATGGTGGAGAAGAGGTAGCAACTCAGTTGAGCTCTCCCAAAATGTCCTTCCAAACAAATTTAAAACAATCCCTCAAATAGAATTCTGCAGTGGCAGAGCCAATAAAAATTTAGGATGAGATATTTTTCAAGACCAAGATTACTTAGCAGCCTGTCTGGAGAGGTCTATAACACCAGGGTGGGATCAAGTATGAAGTTACATGGGGGACAAAGAGCAGTAATACCAGCAGTGAGCTTTGAAGGAACTTGTAATAGCAGCACCAGCAACTTCAGGAGCACTCAGCTCAGAGATGTTAAGGATTTTGAGAAAACGGATCAGAAAGATTGCAGTACTCCGTTGCATTACCCTAACATAATTCCATGTCACAGTTCCAGAGCCAAAGATAGCACTAGAACTTGTAGCTGGAGGGGAGTAGGGGCTTTGATTAAAATCCAAAGGCAGAAGAGAGTGTTTGCAGTCCCTCACAAGAGTGCAGAGGTCCTGATCTCACTTAAAGGCAGAAAGAAGCACTAGTGCTTGCAGTTAAAAGGAAACATCGAACCTTGTCATAGTTCTAGCATCAATATAAAGGCTAGCACTTGCAGCTTCAGGGCAGCAAGCTTCCTTTCTGGATAAAAACCAGAGCACAAAGCATAAGAGTATTGAAAACACCTCTGTCCAGATTATACCACCTTGGAAGCACTGAAAACTTTCAGATTCCTTCTAACTGCTTATAACAGCAGCACAAGAAAAGATGATGATTGGAACAGCTTTTTCCCCACCATGACAGTAGAGTCCAACTTAAATATAAAGTTAAAAGTAAAAAAAAGTCAGAAAAATGAACACGAAACAAAAAAGGTACTTGACCATCAGAAGTTACTATGATGACGGGAAAGGGCAAGATACAAATTCAAAATAAAATAACAATATTAAAACATCTACAAAAAAGCCATAAAAGAAAAAAAATCATTAAGTTGGACAGAAACATAACAGTAATTCCTGGATGAACCTAAACAAGATTTTAAAAATTAAAAGAAGTAAAAGAAAAAGTGGGAAAAATGAAAGTGATGCAAGAAAATTATGAAAAGAGTCAACAGTTTAATAAAACAGACTGATGAAGACAACACTTTAAAAATAGAATTAGCCAAACAGAAAAAGTCTCACTGAAGAAAGTAATTCTTTAAAAGTTAGAATCAGGGAAGTACTCCTTAGATTTTTTAAAAAACAACAAAAACAAGGTCAAAAAAATAATACTAAAAAAGAAGAAGAAAAATGTGAAACATCTCCTTGGGAGAAAAAAAAAACTGACCTGAAAAATAGATCCAGGAGAGATAATTTTAGGATAATTGGGCTACCTGAAAGCCAATATTTTTAAAAAAAGGAATCTTAACATTATATTTGAATATATTACCAAAGAAAACTGCCCTGATTTCTTAGAATCAGAAGTTGAAATAGATATTGGAACAATTCACTGATCACTTTCTGAGAGAGATCTAAAAGTGAAAGTTCTCAGGAATAAAATAGCCAAATTAAAGAGCTTCTAGGTCAAGGAGAAAATATTTCAAGCAGTCAGTAAGAAACAAATCAAGTAATGAAGAGTCATAGTCAGGATCATACATGATTTAGCAGCTTCTACCTTAAAGAAGAAGAGGGCTTAGAATATGATATCATGAAACATAAAGGAGCTAAGATTACAACTAAGAATTATCTATATCTTAAAACTGAGTATAAACCTTTTGGAGAGAAAATGGACATTTAATGAAACAGGGAACTTTCAAATACCCCTAAAGGAAAATAAAACAGAACTGAATAGAAAATTTGATTTTCATATAAAAGACTCAAAAGAAGAATAAGGTAAACATGAAAGAGGATAAAGGAACTT
This sequence comes from Potorous gilbertii, assembly GCA_028658325.1. Lineage (NCBI taxonomy): Eukaryota > Metazoa > Chordata > Mammalia > Diprotodontia > Potoroidae > Potorous > Potorous gilbertii. The sequence goes on along the minus strand of CM053769.1, from coordinate 473,036,595 downwards.
AATTAAATAACACTTTATATTCTTGCATGTGAAGATGATACATGTAATTCCTAAGAACTTTATCATTATTAGGGTAGTTAGGAGTCTACATAAACAGAAGGCTTGAGTGTGAGTCAATTATGTTGAGATGATCTAAAAAAAAATGAAGGTGTGAGAAAGAGGGATGCACTGGGAGAAGGGGGAAGGGGAAGGTAGAAAAAGGAAAATTATCTCACATTAAAGAGATAAACAAGCAGGAGTATTTTTGGAGAAGAGACGAAGGGGATGGTGGGCAATGCCTGAACCTCATTGTCATCAAAATTGGTTCAAAAAGGAAATTATATGTATACGTATATATGTATGTTTGTGTGTATATATACATATGTATATATATGAATGTGTATATATAGTTTATATATGTATGTATCCATGCATATGTTTATATATAAATATGTGCATATACATATATACACACACATATATATACATGTACTTATGTGTATCTGTATGTATATATGTGTGTATACATACATACACAGTTAAGTGTAGAAATGTATCTTACAAGATAGAAAAATGGAAGGGGAAGGGGATAAAAGGCATGGGAAGGAGGAAGTAAAAGGGAGGTCAGATAAAGGGAAATGATAAAAACAAAACAGACTTCTGAGGAGAGAAGATAAAAAAGAGAGAAGAATAAACAAGAAAATAAGGCAAGAGAAACACATAGTAATCATAACTGTGAATGTGAATGAGGGTGAGTTCACTCATCAGACTTTTGTCTGTAGGTAGCAGAATTGATTAGAAACAAGATTCCAACAATATGTCATTTATAAGAGATATATTTGAAGCAGAAAGAAACATACAGTGTTAAAAAATAAAGGACTGCAGAAGAGTATGTTATGCTTCAGTTGAAGTTAAAAAGGCAGTGGTAGCGATCATGATCTCAAGTAAAGCAAAAGCAAATATAGACCTCATTAAAAGAGTTAATTGGGGAAACTATATTTTGTTAAAAGGTACTATAGACAATGAAGTAACCGTCAAAAAATCAAAACAAAACAAAAACTGCGTGTGTTTACCACAAACTTCTCTTTTAAAGGCCTCATTTTTAAAATATATAGGACAATGGGTAAAATTTCTAAAATGAAAGAAATCATCCAATTGGTAAATGGTTCAAAGAATAGCAACAAGCAGTTTTCAAAAGAAGGAATCAAAGCCATCTATAGTCATGTGAAAATATGCTCTAAATCACTACTGATTAGAAAAATTCAAATTTTAAAAATTCTAAGGTACCACTCACTGCACATCAATAAGAAATGGAGGGGATGAGGGAACATAGGTACACTAATAAACTGTTGGTAGAGTTGTGAACTTATCCAACCATTCCGAAGAATAATTTAGTACTATGCCCAAAGGCCTATAAAACTGTGCATCTGCTATGACTCATCAATGCCACTACTAGATTAGTACCCCGCAGAGATCTAAAAAAAAAAAAGGCAAAGGACCTCTATGAATAAAAATGTTTATAGTAGCTTTTGTATAAAAAAATATATACTTCAATCAGTTTTCAGACCATCAGTTCTTCCTCTGGGGATTTATAGCATTTTTCATCTTAAGTTCTTCTCAGTTGTCTTGTATTGCTGAGAATAACTGTCATTCACAGCTGATTATCTTACAATATTGCTAGTACTTTGTACACGGTACTTTTCACTTTGCACCAGTCTTTCCAGTTATAATGAGAATATCCTGCTTATCATTTGTTATAGCACTATAGTGTTCCATCATAATCACATGTCACAATTTGTTCAACCATTCCCCAGTTTATGGGTATCCCTTTAATTCCCAATTCTTTGTCACCAGAGAAGAACTGCTGTAAATACATATGTGTGTGTATGTGTGTGTATATATATATATATATATATACACACACATACACACACACACACATATATATATATATATATATATACATATATATTTATGTTCATATATATTTATATGCATGTATACATATAGTTCCTTTTCCTTTTTGCTTTTTATCTCTTTTGGGATACAGGCTTAGTCTGATAGGTCAAAGGATATGTATGGTCTAATAGTCCTTTGGGCATAGTTCCAAATTGCTCTAGAGAACACTTGAATCACTTTACAGCCCACCAACAGTACATTAATATCTCATTTTTTCTCTATCCTCTCCAACATGCTCATTGTCCTTTTCTGTCCTATTAAATCGAATAGGTTTGAGGTAGTAACTCAGAATTGTTTTAATTTGCATTTCTCCTATCAATAGTGAGTTAGAGCTTTTTATTTTCTCATATGGGCAATAAATAGTTTTACTTCATCTGAAAATTGTTCACATTGACCCAGTTGTCTTTATGTTTGAGAAATAAGGTCTTTATCAGACAAACTTTTGTCAATTTTTTCCAGTTACTATTGCTAACTGTATTTCCCTCCATCCTATGCCCCCATTTATTTTATTCTCTCTAGACTTTCACTCTTCCCCTCATCAAAAATGTTTTTCTTCTGACTATGCCCTCCCCAAATCTCCTTTGGCCTCTGGGATATCATATCCCAAGTCTTCTGATCCCTTAGTGTCGAAGCTGCTAAGTCCTATGTTATCTTAATTGTGTTTCCATAATACTTGAATTGTTTCTTTCTGAGTGTGTGTAATATTTTCTCCTTAACTTGAGAAATATGGAATTTGGCTGCAACATTTCTGGGAATATTCCTTGTCTGATTTCTTTCAGGATGTGATCAGTGGTGTCTTTCCATTTCTATTTTACCCTATGGTAAACACCAGGGCAGTTTTCCTTGATAATTTCTTTAAAGGTGATGTCTAAGTTCTTTTTTTATCATAGCTTTCAGGTAGTCCAGTATTTTTTTTAAATCATTTTTATGAATTATTTTTTGGTTTTCAACAATCACTTCCATATCTTTTAAATTTTCTCCCCCTCCCTCCTTCTTCCCTCCTCAGAACACCATGCAATCTTATATGGGTTCTACATAGATATTCCATTTAAACACATTTTCACATTACTCATGTTGCACAGAAGAATTAAAATGAATGGGAGAAACCATGAGAAAAACCAAACCAAAACAAAACATAACAAAATAGAAGAGCATTCTTCATTCTGCATTCTGAATCTATAGTTCTTTCTCTGGATTTGGATGGCATTTTGTATCAAGAGTCCTTTGGAAATGTTTCAGGTCCTTGCATTGCTGTGAAGGGCTAAGTCTATCAGAAACAGTCCTCGCACACAGTGACTGTTACTGTGTATAATGTTCTCCTGGTTCTCCTCATTTCACCCAGCATCAGTTCATATAAGTCTTTCCAGGTTTTTCTGAAGTCAACCTTTTTGCCTTATCTTATAGAACAATAATATTGTATTACATTCATATACCACAACTTGTTCCACCATTTCCTAATTAATGGGCATTTTCTCAATTTACATTTCTGGGCCACCACAAAAAGAACTGCTATAAATTTTTTTATACATGTTAGTGCAATAATTTTAAAATTATCTCTCCTTGATCCATTTTCAAGGTCAGTTGTTTTGCCAACGAGATACTTCACATTGTCTTCTCTTTTTTTCATTCTTTTGGTTTTGTTTTATAATTCCTTGATTTCTCTTAAAGTCATTAGTTTCCATTTGCTTCATTCTACTTGTAAAAGAATTATTTTCTTCAGTGAACTTTTGGACTTCTTTTTTCCATGTCTCATTCTGTTTTTAAAGGCATTTTTCTCCTCATTTGCTTTTTGGACTTTTTTTGCCTTTTGAGTTAGCATAGTTTTAAAAATGTTATTTTCTTTAGCATTTTTTGGGGTTTCCTTTAGGAAGCTGTTGACTCATTTTTCATGATTTTCTTGTATCACTCTCATTTCTCTTCCCAATTTTTCCCCTACTTCTATTCTCTTATTTTCACAATCCTTTTTGAACTTTTCTATGGTCTGAGATCAATTCATATTTTTCTTGGAGACTTTGGATGTAGGAGCTTTGATTTTATTATCTCCTTCTGGCTGCATGTTTTGATATTCCTTGTCACCAATGACCTAAGAAAATACCTCTTCAATGAGAAAGTAAGAATTTATAGTCCATTTCTTTTCCCATGTTTGCTGATTTTCCCAGACAATTGCTTGACTTTTGATCTTTGTTAAGTGGAGGGTGCCAGAAGCAACCTCTGCTTCAGCAGCAGCTTCAGCTGCCTTGGGGCTTGGGTTGGGACTGGAACACACTCCCCTCTCAGCCAGATGAGAGACGCTACCCACTGACCTTTGAGGCTGTCATTAATGCCTGTGAGTGGAGAAGTCTGGTATCCACAGCAGCTGCCAGCAATTCAGTCCCCTAAAGCCTGCTCCTGATCAGTCCACACTGGCATAGCCCACTCCAAACTGCACTCCATTCTGAACCTGGTGCAGTAGAACCTTCCTGTCAACCTTCTAGATTGTCTTGGGCTGAAACTTTTTTTCAGTCTGTCATTTTTTGGCTTCTGTTGCTCTAGAGTTTGTTTAGAATCATTTTTACATGTTTTTGAGGGTCTTGAGGGGAGAGCTGTAGCAGATCCCTACTTTTACTCAGTCATCTTAACTCTGTCCTCCAGCTCTAGTCTTTTCATCAAGGTTGCTTAAGAGTCCTTTATTTCTTTGAATGTTCATTTTTCCATCTTAAGGATTATTCTCAGTTTTGCTGAGTAGATTATTGTGTTTGTCCTTCATTGCCAAAGAAGACCATGCCATCAGAGAAATAATGACATGAATTGCACTTGACTTTGTTTTGAGTGAGAGAGGGCTATGCAGATCCCCAGCCTCATTTGTCCTCCAGAGCCATCTGAATCCAGTGACCAGATATTCATCAAGATGACTGGAGATGACACAGGATGAGGCAAATGGGGTTAAGTGACTTGCCCAACGTCACATAGCTAGTGAGTGTCAAGTGTCTGAGGTGAGATTTGAACTCAGATCCTCCTGACTGTTGCACTGGTGCTCTATCTACTGCACTACCTAACTGCCCTACCATATCCTAGGTAATATGATGCTCCAAGCCCTCCAGTCCTTTAATGTAGAAGTTGTTAAATTTTGTATTATCCTGGCTATAGATCCTCAGTACTTCATTTGTTTTTTTTAGGTTGCTTGCAATATATTCTTGAATTGGGAGCCCTAGAATTTGGCTATAATATTCCTGGGAGTTTTTTCATTTGGGATTTTGTTGTGGAGGTGATTGATTGCTTCTTTCAATATCTATTTTACCGTCTGGATCTAGAATATCAGGGAAGTTTTGCTTCATAATGTCTTGAAAGATAATTTCTAGGCTCTTTTTTATCATGACATTTAGGTAGTCCAATAATTTTTAAGTTATCTCTCCTGGATCTATTTTTTCACATCGGATTTTTTCCCCAATGAAATATTTCACATTATCTTCTTTTTTTCATTATTTTAGGCTTTTGGTTTTTTTTTTTAATAATTTTTTGATTTCTCATAAAAGCATTAGATTCCATTTATTCCTTATTAATTTTTATGGGATTATTTTCTGCACTGAGATTTTGTGCCTCTCTTTTCCATTTGGTCAGTTCTATTTTTTGAGGCATTCTTCTCCTCATTGACTTTGTGGACTTCTTTTGCCATTTGGCCTAGTCTTTTTTTCAAGGCATTATTTTCTCAGCACTTTTGTGTTTCCTTTACCAAGCTATTGACTCATTTGTCATGATTTTCTTGCATCACTCTCATTTCTCTTCCAAATTTTTCCTCTGCCTCTCTAACTTGATTTTTAAAATCCATTTGGAGCATTTCCATGGTTTGAGACCAATTCATATTTTTCTTGGAGGCTTTGGATGTAGGAACTTTGACTTTGTTATCTTTATCTGTGTGTGTTTTTATCTTCCTTGTCAGCATAGTAATTTCCTGCAGTCAGATTTAGTTTCTGTTATTTGCTCATTTTCCCAACTTATAACTTGACTTTTAACCCTTTATTAAAGCAAGAATCTGCTTTCAGAGTACAGGTGCACTATTCAAGCATCACTGATTTTGTGCTATTGTTTTTGGAGATACTACTTGGATCCTGTCAGTTATCATTTCTTCCAAGGTGGTATGATTTTGGAAGAGGTGTTTACTACTCTCCTGACCTGTACTCTGGTCTGTGGGTGACCACAAGCACTCTTTTGTGACATGGAATTGTGAGGAGGGTCTCCTCTCCACTGTGATCACTAGCTCCAGTGTGCTAGTGCCCCTCTTCACCCTGGAATTGACACTCAGTACTGTGACCTTGATCCAAGTGCAAACAAAGGAACAGAGTCCTGCCTCAGTGCTAGCAAAGAGACTCCTGTGATCTCCTTTCGAACCATTTACTCATCCCCTTACTATCTGCGGGCTAAGGAGTCTGGAATCAGTTGCTCCAGATGCAGATTCACTGTTCCTAAATCCTGCTCATGGTTTGCTGTGGCCAGGGTAGTACCAGCATGAGCTGTGCTGGACTCTGCTCCACCCTCATCCTGGTGCAACAGACATTTCCTGCTGATCTTCTAAGTTGTCTTATGCTAGAAAATTGTTTCATTCTCACTTTTGTGGGTTATGCCCGACTAGAATATATTTAGAATCTTTATTTAAGGGTATTTGGAGGGGTTATAGGGAGAGCTCAGGTGAGTCCCTGCTGTGTCTCCACCATCCTGACTCTGCTTTTTCTATATAACTTTCAAAGGCTATAAGTTACAGAGAAGGGGCCAGCACACACAGATAAAGATTATTTCCTCCTTACACACTCCCCTTTAATTAGGAAATCACAGCCACTGTTCCTAGATTCTGTAGCTATTGAAATTCAATATAGATATCTATATTTAGAGCCTGAATGGACCTTAGAAGTATACATGTGGAATCTGAGTCTAGAAAAGTTCAATGACATGCCCAGAATCACAGAGCTAAAGTCATAGGTAGCATTTGAATCGATAGCTTTCTGAATCCAAGGTTCATGCTCTATTTCCTACATTGCACATATTCTCAGAACATTTTGTATTAAATGTAAATGTTATTAAGAGAAAATAATTTAAAAAAAAAACTTCCCACAACCTGAAAGGACCAGAAAGTTTGGGAAAATTTCAAGACATATTCTGATGAATGAATTCAGACTCAAAGAAAGGTTATTGGTACCAATTCTTTATAAATGCTTTAAAATCCCATTATGTCAGGGAAAACTCTCTTGAGCTGATGTAGTCTGCTTTGCAAAAGAGAATGACAGTTGCTTTAAATCCAGGGATCCCAATTCAGATCTTTACCATGATCTTCACATCTTTTCTGTTCCCATAAAATGTTAAGAGACACTAGTTTTATTTGTCCTTCAAAAGACAAATCTAAAAGGAGGAGGAAACTCACTTCCCTAGTCAGCACAATCCACTGGGAAAGCAAACGTTTCTTGAGTTTTCATCCTTTTCCCATCACAGGCATGATCATTTCTCTGTCCATTTGTTCTACTAATTTAAAGATAGAAGATCAGTTTCATTTCTGAGAATCCCACAATGATGATGGCACTTCAGTCAGTGACAGTTATAACCAGAAATATAAATGCTTTTGAATTTGTTCTTCTAAAAATGCCAGTGTATTTCTACAAAAAATATACTTTCTTTGAATTTTTCAATGAATTATGATATCATCATCCCGTTTTGAAGGCTACAACATCTTTGTGCTTTTATGAGACGATATGTGTGTACGTGTGTCTGCTGAACCTATCGATTTCTTTCCTATCTCATCCCATCCAATTCCATCCCATGTGTGGTAGGAGCAACATTTTCTGGGCAAAGTTTCATTGACCTCCTTGGTTTCCTCCCCCACCTTGTTCCTTATGCAGCTTCCTGGCCTGGGACATAAAAGTTCTCAGCTACATGTAGTTGATCAAGTATTTCACACTGAATTGAAATCACATAAGTCTCAAATCCCTGACATACTGACCAGAGGAGTTCATATGGAGACAAGAAGTGCCATTATATTATTGCTGCATTAAGGCAAAATAAACCTCCTTTTTGTTCAGAGATTTGTCATTTTGTCCCAAGGTCTAACAGATTGAATCTGAGAGTTCAGAAATAAAGAGGAATCCAGGTGATTCCTAGGTTGTGAGCCTGAAGGAATGAAAGATTGACATTGCCCTTTGTGAAGGTTGGGGGATGGTTCAGCATGAAAGATAAGTTTAGTTTGGGGCATACTGAGTCTATTAGATGTCTGCTTCAACATGTGTGAAAGACAGTTAGAGATGTGAGTTTGGGTGTCAGCAAAGAAGTTAGGGCAGGATAGATAGATCTGAGAATTATTAACACAAGTGATGACAATTTCCCTTAACACAATGCCTGGTACATAGGAGATACTCAATAAATGCTTATTTTTGTTTGATAATTGAGGACTGATAAGATCGCTAAATAATAAAGAAAGAGGAAAGAAAAGGAAACAGGATAGAACCCAGAAGTACAGGTGTCCCTTGATAATTTCCTATAGTTTCTCAATAGTGATTGGCACATAATCTGAGTTTTGAATGAAATTAAAGATTTTAGGAGCCACAGGTAAAGGAGTATGGCTAGAACACAGAGTATATCAAGGGAGGTGTAGTTTGAAATCAACTTTCACAGGTCAGTGAGACTCATATTCTGAAAGAATTTAACTATTAATTAAGGAATTATTATTTTATCTTAAAATTATTAGGGAATTATTGCTCTTCCTGAGGCAGGGATGACATGGCCATCCTCGTGCTGATTTTGAAAGTAAGGTGGAGAGTGAATTGGAGAGAGAAGATGTAGAAAATTGAGTGATATTAAGAGACTGCTCTAACAGTCTTAGAGGACCTGCACTGGAATGTTGGCCTCATGCCTAGAAAGTGCTGTAGAGGTAATATGGAATGCCAACATAACTCAGTTAACTTGCAGTTGTCAGGCTCATATTAGAATGTTTTCCAGATTGTGATGGACAGCTGTCATTTGTGCGCCCTGAAGAGGTATCAAAGTGGAGCTTTAATGGTTAAATGTACTATGTACAGGCATCCATCTAACATAACAAGAAATAAGGCCCTTTCCAGATTCTGTCTCATAAACTGTTGCTTATGGAAATTGTTTATATGATCTCATATTGAAGGCTTAGATTGACTCTGATGACCAGCTATGTTTCTGCTTAATAACAACTAGTGATGGACACATCTACCAGAATGACAGAAAAATCAGGCCAGTGCCAGCCCACAGTCCAAATTAGACATATATAACTTGGCATGCATTTCTTTTTTTACGAAAAGGTTGATTTCTTTTAAATAAAACCTTCTAATAGTCCTGAATATAAAATCTTGTTCCAAACTGTACCTTAGAAAGTTAGAGGTAGTAGGAAGAAGACAAAAAAAATATTAAAAGTAAGAAAAAGATCTGAAAGGAAATAATTTAAATATTTGTGAGATCACCACATTTATAGCTTGAAAGGACCTTAGAAATTTCCTATTTCATCTCCCTCAGATGACAGAGGAGGAAACTGACTCCATAAAGGGGGAATTAGTATATCTAGCACAGTAGGTACTTACATGTTTTGGACAACTAGTTGGCACAGCAGAATAAGTGTTGAGCAGGAAAACTCAGCTTCATGAGTTCAAACCCGGCCTCAGACACTTACTAATTGTGTGACCATGGGCAAGTCACTTAACCATGTTGGACTTTGTTTCTTCATCTGTAAAATACTGAAGAAGAAAATGGCAAACCCCTCCAGTATCTTTCCAAGAAGATCCCAGATACAGCTGAAACGACTGAAGAACACTATAAATGATTGCTGACCAATGTTGCTATTCACATGGTAGTAAATACAAAGCCAGAATTATGAATTCAAATCCAGATCTCCAGGATTCTAGCTCAATATTATTTTTTTCTTTCTATTGCAATGAAGGCAAAGTTTCTTGAAGAAAATGATGTTGCTATTGCTTCCCCTTAGAGTATAAATGGCAGCCTTCAAAGCACAAAAATACATCAAGGTATTCTATGTCTCAGAATTATTAAGCTTTTTGCTCTAGACTGAGTTTGCTTCAGGTATAAGGAAGTACTTGGGTAGTGGTATAACATATGATAGGATGTTGGACTGGAAGTCAGGAGGTTCCAGGTTCAGAACCTGCCTCCATCGTTTCATTTATTCATCAATTTAGTTCTATAGGGTTATGTAGATTCTGTTCTACACACTCAAAATACAAAGAAAGGCAAACACAGTTACAAGTCATGTGACCATGGACAGATTACTTAATTTCTCCATGCCTTGGTTTGCTCATCTGTAAAATGGCAGTTGGATTTCATGGCCTCTAAAGTCACTTCCAGTTCTAAATCTATGGTCCACTGACCTTCTAGATTGTAAAGAATATCAAATGTTGGAATGAGTTTCTGAGACCACTTACGAAATTAAATTTTTGAATGGTCTTAAAAACTATCTAGCCCAAGTAGGCCCAGGAGGTCTTATATGAAGGCAAGGAAATAGATTTTCAGAGGATCCCAGAGGGGGCTTTGGGCCCCAAATAATAATTATTGGATTTGCTTGTGTTTTTCCTCACCCCTATGATGTATGACTTTCATTCTCTTAATTGAATATGGAGAAAGCTGCACCTCTTGCCTTACACTAATTTCCAAACAATATGCTTTGTGGAAAAATAATATTTGCTGAATAATGTAGATGTATATATATAAATCCCTAAGTGGTTCAGAGTTTCCAGTTTTGGTCAGAAACCATGGGGTTTTAGAGAACATTCCTCTTTTAAACAGATCCTTAGGCTTGTCATACTGATTGTCTTAAATGTGTGAATTCAGTTTTTTGACATTGACATTGGCATGTATTTAAGTTTTTATGATCATTTAGTGATTAAAAACAAATTATGTTTATACATGTAATTGACAAAAATACCAACCCGACTCATTAGGCAGGCAGAGAATCAAAGGACAGAAAGTAGTAGAAAGAATGATGGAATGGAAACAAAGCATCTGGATTCAAATCCAAATTTGGTTCTATATTTACTTTGCGATTCAGATTAATTTACTTTTCTACTCTGGGCCTTAAGTTTCTGAGCCACAAAATTAAATTTAAGGCCAATTTCATTCTATAATCATTCATTAAGGACAGGGAGAGAAGTAAATACACAAAAACTAATGTCAGTCCTGAATAAAAATGAGGAAATGTATTCCCTCTTCTCCTTCTTCCCTAGGTGGGAAACTATGGGTGTGGAATGTAGCATATTTTTCCAGTGCTATGAGATAGGGTCACTGAGTTAGTTTCTTTGGCTTATTTTCTCCCCTCCCCATCTTTCTCATGTGGAAGGTTCACTAGAATGAGGCAGGTGGTGCATCTGGAAGTGATTATGTAAAAAAGAAAAGGCATCAAAAACCTCTACGGAAAAAAAGAACATTAATTAGGACATTATGCTACACAAAGGATAAATTTATAAAAGTAGCTATCTTCTCCATTACAGAGCAAATTAGGAGAAATTTGTTAAGAGAGAATGATCTCTTCCAGTTCTAAATCTTTGCATCTTGTTTTGTAAAACTGAAATTTCAAGTTCAATTTAAAAAAGCAAAATACAAGTTTATAAATGGAAGTCTGAACAAATTTTATACAGTTTCTTGGCTTAAGCCAGCCACCAGTTTTCATTTGCTTAAATTCCTATAAAATGTAAGTAATTTTTCTGAAAAAAACATTCCACCAAGTGCTTTAATATAATTTTGGTTGAATCCAGTCTTTCTAAAACCCCAGGAAATATGAAACAGTCATCTAATAGTAATTCAAAATAACAAATTAGATGGCAGCCTTCAATTTTTCATCTTTTCAGAATTTTGATGTCTCAGTGATATTGACCTTCTAGCAAAAGCAAAGTGTTTCTTTCTTTTTTTATCTTTCTCCCCTCCCCTTTTCATGTTCTGAGCAATGACCATATGGAGTATAGTCCTTCTCTCACCATTTTCTCAGTTGTGCATAAGCAAGCCTGATTTTTTTCCCCAAAATTTTACTCCTGAAAATCTGGAATGAATGAAAACATATAGTCAGTCTTTATTGTTGCTGATCACTGTGCTACATTTTGAGTGTACCAGTACAAAATGAAACATAAGCCTTCCCCCCAAAGAACATATATTCTAATAGGAGAACGTACACATATATGTTAGTATTGTCTATGAGAGGCACAATGGATAGAGCCCCGGCCCTGAAGTCAAAAAAGACCAGAATTGAAATCCTGCCTCAGACACTAACTACATGTATGATGCTAGGCAAATCACTTAATTTCTATCTGCCTCACTTTCCTCATCTGTAAAGTGGGGATTATAGTGGCACGTACCTCCTAAGGTAGGTATGAGAATTACTTGAAATAATGTTTGCAAAATATTTTGCAAATCTTCACATGTTATAGAAACACCCGATATCATCACTATCACTGTCGTCATCATCAACATTATGATTATTAAAAGTTTCAGGGGAGGTAAAGGGGCCACACAGTTGACAAAACTTTCTATGAACAATGGTAGAGTTCATAGATCATTGTTCCAGAATGGGAAAGGGAGAAGCATACGAGCTGCTTTCTAGGCTGTCCAGGAGGTGGCTGGCTGTGGGAAGATAAGTAATATGTGACCTTTAATTAAAGCATGACTGGGACCAGCCTGAAATTAAAAAAAAAATTGAGAAATGAAATAATTCACAATGGAGAAATTCTAAGATATAATGCTACCCTCAAAATCATGGCAGAATTTAGAATGCATTCTATAGTGCAATTTCAAGCCTTAAATTTCCTATACTTCATTCCCTGGGGATATAAGGTATGTTCAGGGAGGACCAGTACCTCTGGTGTGATGGCTGCCAAACCTTTTTCAGGGATGCTTTCCACCTTCAGTGTCCACCTGTTCCACTCAACTCTCACCTGTGGCTCCAAGAAGCTGCAGCATGCTCAATGGTCACACCCTGGTAAACTGTTTTGACAGATGGGTTTAACCAGGTTGAAGGTAACCAAGGAGTCTCAAAACCACTGTTCAGTTAGAGGAGTATCTACCCCAAGCATGTGAAGACTTCCCCCAGCAGAATGGGTTGATGAAAACCATTTGCTCCTATGGTCATGAAGGCAGCAGAAGTAGGTGCTGTGGAGCACTTAGAGATTGGTTAGACACTGATGATGTCAAGGTTATCCACTGTGTCTTGAGCCACGATCAGTCATCTTGATTCTCTCCTGCCACTGGACTATGATGACTTTGGAGAAGCGAGTAAGGCCAACAACTTCATGCAACTCTGCCTCACTTAAATCCAATCTATGCACAAATAAAAAGACATCACCCATTTTATCATTATACCTATCTCAAGTCCTGTGGTGACAGGCAAGTGATGAAGCAGCAGATGCAGAAACACTGGGAGCTGTAGTCACAATTCTGCACATAGGCAACCCAGGCCATGGGGTTGTTTTTCACTGATAGTAGCAGTGGAATTCAGAAGTCCCTGAATATCTGAGCAGTCTTTTAAGGATAGCACTGCTCACCTCCTAGTGTGAGGAAGGGGCCAGCAAGAGTGTCCTAAAAATTGTCTGCTTACCCAACCCTGATTACCAAGGCAGGTGGGGAATCCCTCTCTATAGTCAAAAATTCAACAAAGATGATTCCACTCACAATTGACTCATAGAATGAATACACAATTATAGACAACACAAAGTCCAGTAGACCTGAAAGATAAACAGCTCTTGTTGCAAAGAGCTCAGCATATATCGCATCCAAATAGCAGCCCTGAGGGAAACAAGGCTAGCAAATGAGGGCCATCTTACTGAAGTTGGAGTTGTATATATGTTTTTTTTCTGGAGTGGCCACCGTGAAGGGGAGTGTTGTGAAGCTGGTGTAGGTTTTGCAATCAAAACTAATCTGAAGTTGAATTGCAACATAATATGGATCAATTATCTGCTGCTTGTGCTAATTTTGACCTAACAGTTAACACCAAGAAAATACAGGTGCTCTATCTGCCAGCACCACATCATATGTGTAACTATCAGTTACAAGTAAATGAAGAAGTTTTGAATGCTGTGGATAAATTCACTTACCTTGACAGTGTACTTTCTAAGGATGTACACATTGACAGTGAGATTGATGCACACATTGCCAAAGCTAGCTCAGTGTTTGGAAGGCTCTGAAGGAAATTATGAAAGAGAAGAGGTATTATTAACTGACTACCAAACTGAAGGTCTACAGAGCTGTTTTGCTGACCTCATTGCTGCTTGCCTGTGAAACCTGTATGGTCTACCAGCACCATACCAGGAAATGGCTTCCATTTTAACTGTTTCAGGAAGATTGTGAAGATCATCTGGCAGGATAAGGTACCAGATACTGGGCTCTATATGTGAACTAAAATGCCAAGCATTCACACTGTTTCAGAGAGCACAACTCTGATTGACTGGCCATGTTGTTTGAATGCAAAATGTGTGCTTGTCAAAAGGACTGTTTAATGGAGAACTCACATGGGACAAGCATTCACATGGTGGTCAGCAGAAGTGATACAAGGACACTCTCAACGTCTCATTTAAGAACTCTGGAATTGATTTTGTGATATGGGAGACTCTGGCACAGGGCCACTCAACATGGCATGCCCACATCAGAGAAGGTGCTATGCTCTATCAACATAGCAGGATTGAAACATATCAAAGGAAACACAGACTCAATTTAGAGTATCCACTCCAAATGTTCACACAGACTATTTGTGCCAGACATGTGTTAGAGCATTCCAAGTTCTAATTGGTCTGATCAGTCACAGTCAGGCACATTGAAACTGACTCTAAAACAGTGATGTCATTTTGGTTCTCTTTGAGAACAAAGGACAACAACCAAACCCTTAACTTCATTCCTTGATTTCTTAATCCGCCTGACTTCACATATTCAATCCTACTATGACCAAGCCAACACATGTATTTTCACACACGTACCCACAGAGGTGTAGAAAGGGTTCTAGATTCAAATCATTCAGTAAATAAACATTCATTAAGCACTTACTAAGTAGTAAGTGTTGAGGATACAATGAAAAGCAAGAGTCCCTGATCTCAAAGATCTTACAATGTCACAGGAGATAAAACAAACAACTACGTACAAACAAATTTAATCCAGGAAAAATAAGAAATAATAACAGAGGGAAGGTGTTAGAATTAAGAGAGGCTGGAAAAGTTTCCTCTCAAAGGTAGGGTTTTAACTGATACTTAAAGGAAACCAGAAGACAGAGATGAGGAGGGAGAGAGATAGAATCCAGTGGAAGGATGTGTCCTGACGAAGAACTCTAATAGGGTACAGGTGTTGGTCGTGGTGGTATTTTTTAGTCCATAGATCCACGCAGAATCAAGTCTCAGTATCCTCTTCTACAAAATGGAAGAATTGAAGTGAATTCCCTCCATAAAGAGTCCCATGGGTGCTCCTAATTTCAGGAAGGTTTTCCATTGAGTCCAAATCTTCTTTTTCAATTTTTTGCACATTGTACAAGTTCTATCCTCAAATCCAAGTCTGTTACATCAAAACTCTCATTCCCATTTTAAACTAGATTTGTGAATTCATTCATGTAGAACTTCCTCTCACAATGCAAAATGGTACCTCCTCTACAACTTAAATTATATTATAGAGTTGTGTAAAGGATAGAAAAGTTCCTTGTTTTAGCCAGGGTAGCATAGCCAGGATATATCCAAACCTGGACTTGAAACCAGGTGTCTTTCTTACTCTGAGCCTGATTCTCTACATCCTGCTGCTTCCCCATGATAGTCACAAAATTCTTCCATGTTGTCTCCTCTAAATCTTCTCATGGTCAACCCTCACTAATTCTTTCAGATTCCTGCTTATAGGCTCTGATCTCCCTCCCATTACCCTGGTGGACCCCCTCCACCTAAGCCAAATTTAGCATCTCTCTTCCTACAATATCATGGCCATTGCTGAATATAACATTCTAAATAGGGTGGGAGCAGCACAATGGATGTTGGGTCAGGAGAGTCTGTCATTCATTGCTTCTTTTTTATAGTCAAAATTGCTTTGGGGTGTTTGGAGTCATTTCTGACACCCTGAAAGTAGGTTAAGGAGCAGTAAGAGTGTTTGTTAGCACACACACACACACACACACACACACACACACACACACACTTGGTTTCCTAACCAGAGTACACTGGAAACAGTATCTGAAAAAGTCAATTATTTTCCAAAAAGTGAAAGGGAAATCCTTGGGCATTTTGGTGCTCTCCTCTATGCTGAGAGAATGTTTTCTCTTTGAGTAGGGAAAAAGAAATTAGTTGTGTTTTCCTCCCCTGTATTCTTTCCTTGACTGGGTTTACTGTCAAGTCAAGGAAATGGACAGAGAATGTAAGCTCCCTGAAGGCTGATATTATTTCATTTTGTCTCCCCAGAACAATTTCCTGCTTAATAAACTTTTGTTGAGTAGCTTGATGGCCAAGTGGATAGAGTGTCAGACCTGAAATCAAGTAAATATCTTCCTGAATTCAAATCCAGCCTCAAGCACGTAATAGCTGCATGACCCTGAGCAAGTCATTTGCCTATTTGCCTCAGTTCCCTCATCTATAAAATCATTTGGAGAAGGAAAAGACAAACCACTCCCATATCTTTGCCAACAAAATACCAAATGAGGTCATGAAGAGTCAGATATGACTGAAATGACCGGGCAACAATACCCTAGAAGCACCATCTCACCTTTTAAAATGGGATATTCAAATTTTTTCAGTGACGGTCGCCATATCTTCATCAATACTGATTAATTGATTATATACATATATGAGTAGTGATCACCATTTATGTCTTTTTAGGGAACTTAGGAAAGGCTCTTCTACTGCAAAATGGCACCGGATCTCCGAGAGTGGAAAAGGCTAAAGATCTGTGAAATAATCTGCTGGACTTTGGGCAAGTCCCTCCTCTCTGTGCCCCAAGTCCCTCGTTTACAAAATAAGAGGGCTGAACTGGACAATCTTAAAATCTCTTGTATCTCTAATCTTAAAATCCTATAAATCCTTATTAGTTTGTCAGTTTAGCAAAGGGTAGCAAAGAGATAAAACCCAAAGCAATGTATTTTTGGTGATAGAGAGTCAAAGGTGATGATCAATTACAGTCAAGTCTTGACAAAGTGAACAGTCATTGCATCCAAGAGTGACAAGAAACTATTTACATCATCGAACTTATACCTTTCATTCTGAGAGGCAGCGTGTCATAGTGGATATCATGTTACACCTAAGTCTAAGGCATGTATCCTGTTTTAAACGTTTATTAGCTGTGTGACCTTGAGCAAGTTAATTTATTCCTCTTGGCCTCACTTCCTTCATCTGTATAATGGAGAACATCTATACTGCAGGGATTTTTAATTTCCTTCTTTTTTAGGATCAGATAAGATAACGTATATAAAGAGATTGAAAACCTTAGAAATCTATGTAAATGTAGCTGTTATTTTATAGTATGAAACACAGAGCTTTCTGAAGATTGCGATTGCAAGTAAAGAAGGAAAGGCAATAATGTGCATCTATAATTGTAGGTATTCAGAGCACCGTTTTTATATCTGTTTGTATCTCTGCCTAGGTCTACATCACCTATGACATTGTTGGTACAGACCGAAATATGAGTAATATGAGATATTAGAAATAGGAGAAATAAGAGATAGATGAATATGTTATAGATATTGTTCCTTTTCAAATATTCTACAATTTAGATTCCAATTTAGACTGGCCTTCTGCCCAGTTTATTTTAAATTAGGTTTTACTGCATTTTAAAAGGGGGCAAAGTACATCAAAGAAGCATCTTGTTCACATTTAAAGGAACACAAACTTTGTAAATGTGTGAGATTTTCAATATTTTCTGTTTTCATATAATAAATGGTAATTGCATCTAATTCTATTTCAGGGGTTGCCAGCAAGCCATGTGCGGTATCGAGTGGAGGACAAACAGTATCCTTACCCAGCAAGCATATTTGACATAGAAGAATATTCAGGACGTGTTATCACTCGAGTAAATCTTAATGAAGAACCCAGCACAATATTTAAGGTAGATTCAAGTCTATTTGTGGATTTGTCAGTGTTCTTGGATTTGTTTTTCTTCTTGCATGTCAAGTTCTTTTTTTAAGACTTTGTAAATGATATCAGGTTTTTTAAAAATTCTGTTGAAGATATTTTGAATACTTGATTATTAATCAATAAAAAATTATTAAGCACTTTATACTGGGCACTGTGACAAGTGCTAGGGATACAAAAGAAGGCAAAAAAAAATCTTTGCCTTCCTTCCTTACAACCTATTTGACCTGGTTTTCTTATTTAGAAATTTTACATTTTTACATTTTAGACTATGGTATACAACATATATCTGATTTATACCTGTCTAGCAAGATAGTATATTGTAAATACAGTAACGATTCTTCAACCATAATTAAACCAATTTGTTTTAAATGCTTAAAGTAATATTTTTCCCCCCAAGTAAGCTCAATAAGTGCTGTGGCTTTATAATTTGGATCTATTTTTAGTTAGTCCCTATCTAATTTCACATTTTCTTATCCATAGTTTCATATGTATGAATCAGTAGTTATTTCTCTGCTTAAAATATGTAGATATCCCCAAATATATCATGGCTTTAGGTGAAGTGTGGGATGTTTTTAAGTATTTCTTTTACTAAGTCAGAGGTTGAAACTCTAGAGTGACCTTCTAGATAAAGGCTGAGTTCTTTCATTTGTCACATGGTGATTCCCCCAAGCTCTATCTATTCTCAGAGTCATGAATAGAGAAGAGTATCAAGGGATTTACCTCATGGTATTGACCTTGAAGAGGTGGAAAAAAACCGGACACATGTACTCTTCAGCAGTTCTGGTTACTACCTAGGAGCTTAGCAGATAATTGGAAAGTATAATTAATCAAAATAGCAAGCTACTGAATTGAGGGCACTATTAATAACACCAAAATGTAAGCATTTATCATAACTTTATTCCTCCTATCAAAGCAAATCATCTCAATTCCCACAAGAAGCTTCATGATCTAATGGAGTGGAGTAACCTTGGAGTCAGGAATAACTGAGTTCCACTAGACTTCTAATTCATACTAGCAAAGTTATATGACCTCCAGCAGGAGTCTTCACTGCTCAACGTTCCAAGCAATTCTCTAAGAATACATTTTCAGTGATTTGGCCATCTAATATGTATTAGGGACCATGGAAGTATATGACATTGATGAAAACACCAGTCTAGAATACGCACACACACACACACACACACACACACACACACACACACACATACACAGACACACACATATATATGCATGCATATTTATGTACATATATAAATTCAGTTTATATATGTATATATATACATATATACCTATAATCACATTATGAATTAAAAAGTAGATTTGATACATTTTGTACTTTTTATCTTACCAAAATTGCTCATTATACTTCTATCTATTCTAGAAATAAAATGCTATTTTTTTAAAAATAAATTGATGAAACTAAGATGACATGGTTTGATAATGAGGTGAGCATGAGGAATAAGCTATTGACCAGCTACATGTTCCATCATCATGCCCATGATATCAGAAGAATTTGAGTGAGATCACTCTCCCCCACTTCAGGCCCTGTAGGTGGATCCCCCATGGGAAAGTAGGAAAGAACCTAGTCAAGAGTTGAACAGCATTTGTAGGCATGAAGGGGTTAGGATCAGCATCATTAAAGAGAATATTCCCATTGATAACATCACAAATCCTTTGGAGTATTAGACTTACTTTGGATGTGAGATGTTTTATTTAAATATTTTTTTGGATTTTTTTCTTCTTATCAAAAAAGAGAAAAGCCTATTAAGGAGAGAATCACACCAACAATATAGTATCTCAATATCACCTAAGTGACAGAAATTCGAAGGTTTCCTTTTGTTTTCATCACGTTCACTATTTCAATAGTTCTCTGTACATTTTATTTACTGTTCATTCATCTATTTGTTTACAATGGCAGAATTTGCACTGAATTTGTAAAGGTTTCCTAATATTATCCTCCAGGGTGAGGTGATATGTTCATTAGTCTAAAGCAACCACTAAATTCTGGGATGGGGGTGAGGGGGAGGAGATTATTGAATGTAAAAGAATTCAGTTAAAATAGAAGTTGATTTTTAAAAATTTTAATTCATTATATAGCCATAATGAAAAAGCATCTTCTACTCCAACCCAAATATAGGACACGCATTCATGATAACATTTTTTATTTATTTAACTTCATTTTTCCACCTAGCTGGAGGTTGTTGCCTTTGATGACGGAGACCCTGTGATGTCTGGAAGTGCCACGGTGAAAATTCTTGTCTTGCATCCTGGAGAAATCCCACGCTTCACACAAGAGGAATATAGGTATTGGCTTGATACAGGGGCAGGGGGATCTGAAAATACTATCTGCTGACTGCCCTTTGGGAGTTAGTCAACAAACATTCATTAAGTGCCTACTATGTACCAGGCACTATCCTGAGCTCTGAGGATATAAAGAAAGGGGAGAAAAGCCAATCCCTGCTTTCAAGGAACTCTCAGTCCAGTGGGGTAGCAAATATACAAACCAACAACTGTGTTCAAAGGAGATACATACAGGATAAATTGGGCATGGCCTCAGAGGGAAGACTCTGAAATTAAGGAGGACTGGAAAAGACTTTTTGAAGAAGGTGGGATATTTCCTGAACCTTTCATAAAGCTGGGCAAGTTAAGAAGCAGAGATGGGAAGGGGAAGACTTTTAGGCATGGGAGACATCAGGAGAAATGCCCAAAGTTAGGAAATGAACTCTTATGATCCAGGAAGATCAGGAGGCCGGTATCACTGGTTTGTAGAGGTGTAGTAACATATAGACATCTGTGTGTGTGTGTGTGTGTGTGTACATACCTAGGAAATACAAAAAATTAAGTTGGGTTCAAAATTTAAACTAGAGAAGTACAGGATGATTTGCATTTGGAAAATATGAGCTTCCTTTAATGTCTCCCACATACAGTCACCCACACTTATGTAATCCTATGGTGATGAGTCACAAAAAACTACATTCTCCAAAAAGCTAAAAAAAAATCACATAAAGAATAATGGAAAGCAGAATAGATAATAGGAACAGACTCAAATAGCCGATGTCCCAAAAATCTCGGTGCAGTTTTAAACTTTAATAACTTAATTTCAAAGAACCAAAGTGTAATATTCCATCAAGAAATATATTTACAAAAATAACAAAATAATAACAATAGTTAGCATTTCTATAGTGCTTTTAGGTTTGCAGCACATTTTACACATAATAGCTAAGTTGATCCTAACAGAAGCACTATAAGATAGGACCTAATAGTATCCTCATTTTTCAGATGAGGAAACTGAGGTGATAAATTAAGTGCCTTCATCTATTAAATATAGTATTTAAAAAACTAGTAAATATCTGAAGCAGGACTCAGGTCTTCCTAACCCATTGTTCAGCATTCTAGCCAAGATAGGGTGCTATGGCAAGAAGGAGGCAAGCCAGAAACTCTCCTAATATTCTTGTGATGTCGTGAGTGAGGAAGCAGCCAATTATAGGGTGAACCTCCTGTGTCAAATTTAGAATAATACATGGACGAGAATCACACAGGAAGAAATGGGCAGGAGGGGGCTGTGATTTGCATTGCTGGCAGGATATCATATAAGATTTCCTAAACTACAGAAGAATATTGTACCAAATTGACAACTTGAATCCATTTTCCCCTTCTGAAATACCTCATTTGATGAAACTTGAATGAACAAGGTATTATTGCCCATATGAATGTGTAGGTAGATAGATATATAGATAGACAGAAAGATAGATAGATGATGGATAGATAGATATACACTTATATACACATTCTATTTATTTGTATGCACATATATATATATGATAAAATTATGGGAGTATTTTATTATTATGCTTCATTTCGAAGCAACATAGGGACAACTAGGTATCATTGTATGTAGTGTTAGAATTCTAGTAAGGAAGATCTGGTTATGACTCCTACTCAGATATTTACTAGGCATGCTGCCCTAAGGAATTCACTTAACCTCTCTCTGCCTCAATTTCTTGACCTGTAAAGTTAGGATAATGAAGGTGCTAATATCCCAGAGTTGTTGTGAGGGGTGGGGAACAATGAGATAACATATACAAAGTACTCTGCAAACCTTAAAACATTCTCCAAATATTAGCTGTTGTTATACATGAAGTGACACAAAGCTATCTAGGAGCGAAAACTGTACCTACAGAAACTTTTCATCATTTCCAAATCCAATCAATTATTGTAAATTATAAAATAATAATCTCAAAGTAAATGTTCTTTAAAGGTGACAGAATATTAAAAAGCTCTTTGCAATCATTTTTAAAAGACATTCCAAAGTGGGAGAGATTGCCAAAGAATGCAGAGTATTCCAGACAGAATTACTACCTCAGAAAAGGTGGCCGAGAAATCACAGGCTCCTGCTAATCCTACTTTCTCATGCCTAGTCAATCATTGTGAGACTAGCCATCCAGTGAGTCCTTGAGGAAAACTTGGAAAGGAAATGGGAGGGTGTTTTCTCCAGTTGTCTTTAACTGACAGTAGCGTTACCATAGAATTGATTGAAAAGTGTACAGAATATAAAATCCCACTCTAGCAATCATATATTGATGTCAAAAAAAAACCACATTTGACTCAGTAGAGCAAATTGCAGCCTTAAATACTCTGTTCTATCTAAGCAGCCTTTACATCAAGGTTAATATCACATAATATTCCATGATATATGAGAACGTGCTCATAATTCGATTCAATTAACAGATTATCTATTTAGGATCAATTTTAAGTGAGGTATAAGACAGGCAAGAGGAAGTTCCCCAAAGCTTTTTGCCAGTGTTATGAATTATTTCTGGCACAAATTGAAAAGTCCAAGGGATTCACTCTTTTAAGGGAAAGATTCCTCAGTTATCTCTGTTTGCAGGTGACGCTAGAATGACTACATCAAGCCATTGGATTCTGCAGAGCATTTTTTATTAATTTCAAGGTCATTTAAATGAGATTGGTCTTGCCCTCCAAAGAGGACAAGCAGAGGTGACGCCGAACATATATTGGCAATATCATGACTCCTATGCTTAGGTTCTCCTCCGTTAGAATGTAAGCTCCTCTAGGGCAAGTGCTGTTTCACATTTGCGTTTGTTTCCCCAGTTCTTGACTTTATTATAGTCATGTGGTAAGTGCTTAGTAAATACTTATGGATTGATTGATAACATGCAATTGAATTTTACAATTGATCCAGTTAAGATGCTGTTGGCATTTATGTACAACATGACATATATGAACATATAAAACCAAGAGACCTCACACAGTGAGAAACAATAAAGCAATTCTTTAGTGCTGATGTCCCTAATACTGATCCTCTACACACGCTTCACACTCACTGAAGATGAGAGATATTTTTTCTTTGATTTTATTTTTCTTTAACCTTTTCCTTATTATATTATTTCTCTAATAAGGAAATATTTGAATATTAAAAAGTTTAATTCCTAAAAGACTTGGTCAAATCTCTCTAAGTTGAACCAATGGAGCCATGGTTTAAAATCATAGGAGCACAGATTCTGGTCCAGAAGGTTCCAAAGAAGCCAGGGAATCCAGTCCCCTCTTTTTACAGACTGAGAAAGTTCCGTCATTCAATCATCTTCTGCCCCATTAGTGTAGAAGGCAAAAGAAAAGAAAGTCCCAGAGCCTCACCTCAAGTAGATTTCTCTGACCTTCTAGACCATCTCTAGAACTACTCGGTGAAAAAATAAGTAACAAACAAAACACCAAAACAACTCTGAAACCTTATATTCTCTACCATACAAGTGTGGCACACTTATGGACAAATAAAGTTTGAGACTGGAATGTGTTATTACTTGTAAGAGGCTAAGATGAGCGTGTAATAGTTGAAATTTGATACTTTGTCAGCATATTACTATTCCTTCTTTGTCTGAGGTTTTTCATCCCCTCCCCAACCTACTACAAGTTGACTCCTTCCATCCCAGAAAGTTTTGTATTGATTTTGTGTGTATGCATACAAACACACAAATATTCATGCACACACATATATTTACATGCATATACATACACATGTATGTGTATGTGTATATGTGTATAGTTATATGTGTACAAGTTGTCTACCCTGAATGAGCATATAGTCCTTCAGGACAGGAACTGTTTTCATAGCTGTCTTTGGTACCTGTCATAGATTAGATATTTAACATATGTCTGTTGATTTATGAAATGGTCATTCACTCTCCAACAAACATTTGCTGAGCATCAACACTTTGAAAAGTGTACAGAATATAAAATCCCACTCTAGCAATCATATATTGATGACAAAAAAAAAACCACATTTGACTCAGTAGAGCAAACTGCAGCCTTAAATACTCTGTTCTATCTAAGCAGCCTTTATATCAAGGTTAATATCACATAATATTCCATGATATATGAGAACGTGCTCATAATTTGATTCAATTAACAGATTATCTATTTAGGATCAATTTTAAGTGAAGTATAAGACAGGCAAGAGGAAGTTCCCCAAAGCTTTTTGCCATACTTTCCTAGGAACTAAGAAGGTATAATGTGTTGTATTTTGATAAGACCTGGTCTCTTTTCTGGTGGAGATTTTGGTCTACTGGGAGATAGAAGACACAGATAACTCTAATATACAAGGCTATCTGATAACTACATAGAGATGTTTAAATAAAAGTGCTCTATAAGTACTGAATGGGGGAAAGAGGGGAGGCCGTTACTGACTTCAGGGAACTGGTGAGTATAAGGAAAAGGACTGGTATTTGAGTGGGATTATGCAGTCTAGAAACCTTTCAGTGAGAAGAGGTCAGGGCACAATCAAAGTATAGGAGACAGCATTAACAGAAGCACATGATTTGGAGAATGCTGGGTGTCTAGAGGGTTTGAAGCGATAGACTTAGAATAGTCCTCTTTGAATGAAGTACAGTCAGCAAAGGTAGGGAGGGGCCAGAGCACCGAGTGTGTTTAGAGGCACATTGAGAGTCGCTTGCTTAATCCTTATGCATGAGCTTCCTAAAGAGGAGAAACTCTTCCTTTGGAAACTCCTTATACCCAAACTACAGCAAAATTCCCTACACCCTATATCCATTTAGGATTCAGTCACATCACCTAGGAAGTTATCTGAAGATTATAGGGATGAAATGATTTATCTTGAGATAACTTATGTAGGGAACTTTGCAAACCTTAAAAGAAAAACATATGAATGCTCGCTATTTTTACTAGTAAATGAGAGAGGCTGGATTTGAAACCAGGTCTTGAGACTAGAAAATCACCTGCATCCCTTTTGGGCATGGTCTTAGAAGTCAATCAGATAGAATATATTTGTTAATCACTTATTATCAGTTAATCACTTGTAGTCAGTAAATCAATTGGCATTTATTAATGGACAAATAGATAGATGTAGATAGATGTACATGTGGTGTTATATTGGTATCCATATATGTAAATGTGTATGTAAACAAAGATACATTTGAGTTCTAAGAACACTAAAGTAAAGGTCCAGAGAAAATAATAAAACTATGCAGCTGATTTTTTGATTTACAGAAATGACTCCAATTTATGTAATATATATTTTTGCCATTTTCCCCCACACTGTTAATCCCATACAAGGTAAGCTCCTTAAGTGCAGACATTGATTTGGTTAACTCTTTGTGTTCCCAAGGCAAGCATACTACCAGGTAACCAGTGGACATGTGTTGCTTTTTTGTTTCTTTACTTGTTTATTTGAACAAATTACTAATAGTGCCTTGATCCTACTAGGAGCTAAATAAGTGTTTGTCAAATGAAGCCGAGCTCAAATTCCATACTGTTCAAAGAATATCTGCCTTACCAGAGCTTAATACGTGAAATTATATTTCACTCATATTGGTCAGCCTAATTGATAGAGGACAACTTACATGCAGTTGACCAGGAGGGTTTCCCAGTATGTGTGACAGCAGCTTCTCAGTGGGTGATGAAGCTCTAAGAGTCTCTTTTAGTTGTACCTGATTTTCCCAAAAGGACATGATTATTGCACTGATTATTTACTTCAAGAGTAAGTCTTCTTGAACACACATGCTGCTCCTTAATGAAGTTGGTGTAGCCAATGAGAGAATTGGGAAAATTCCTAGTAAAAAACCAAGGACAGGTTTTTTGTTGAGTTCTCTAGTGGGCACTGCAAGGGCTGAGGGGAGAGCTATGCTCCTGAGACTCACTTTGCCCTATCCCATATGGGTCTGGGACACATCATAAAACTTGGCTGTGGCCATTCAGTGTAACTGGCTAGGGAAATAAACCAAAGAAAGGTAAAAGAGAACTCTATATGAGCCATGAAACTTAAGGAGTATGTCTTAACTGGGTCGAAGGCAGAGTTGAAATGACCACTTAGACCCTGTATAAGCAGAACTGAAGATCTAGGTCTTGTCTAATATTTCAGCCTTCTCTTTCTGTATTTCCCTTGCAAAACCTCATTTAACAGGTCTTAACCTTGTGCTTGGACCATAATAAGTGATTAACAAATGTATTCGTCTCAATTTCCTTCAAAGACTACCCCTAAAATGAATGCAGGCTATTTTCTAGTGAATTTTAATAAAAATAGTTCTGACTTTGTCATCAGAAAATCTTGGTCCATATCTTGTGTCTGAGTACCAAATGATTTCTCTGAGACTTAATTCCTTTTGTAAAATGGGTATAGTCACACTTGGGCCATCTATCTCTCAAAACTGGTGTGATAAAAGTGATTTGTAAAGCTTAAAACTTTCTAGAAATGTGAGTTAATACTGTTGTTATTATTAAGAGGACAGATATGAGATAATATGAATGGACCATCAGGAGGCTATCTTGCTAATACTCAAATGGATGTGTGAGATTGTTATTCAGAAGTTCCCTCCAATGATGCAATTCATGTCCCAGTCAAACCTGTCCAGTCTGTGTGGATCCTCTCCAAGCTCTGCTGTGAATTTCCCATAAGGGAACCTATCGATTAGGTTATGTTCTCATTTCTTAGGAGAGATAGCAGGGAAGCACATGGGCCATCACTCACTTCTGCCTCTTCTCCAGATGATCAGCTTTTCTTCTCTTCTGCCCACATTATTTTTATATGATATCCTTTATTATAGTACTCCTTCATCAAACACTAACCTGACCTTTATTTTTAATGGGTTACAGTCTTATCACACCTCTCATATACATCTCTCTCTCTCTCTCTCTCTCTCTCTCTCTCTCTCTCTCTCTCTCTATACATATATATATATATATATATATATATATATATATATATATATATATATATATATATATATATATATTGCCTTTGAGGTGATATTCCTCTTTAATTTGTTGGAGATCATAGCATCCTGAGACTCAACAGACACCCAATTCATGTAGAATATTAGCATTCAAAAGGTAGATCATCATTTCAGGTAGAAGTTTGGGGTCATTAAATAACTCTGAAATTTCCCAAAGATGGTTCAGTCTGTCCTTTATCCTGTTCAGTTCTGGAGCCAAGTCACTGTCCATGTAGAATCTCTGCCCAAGAGATATAGACTCAAATGAATGAACTCACTAGATTGTCTAATTGCATGTCGTAGACTAGGTAATCATTTCATTCACTTGGTTTATTAACCAAATAATTCAATGCTTGTGGGCCCCTAATAATAGGTCAGGATTATCACTTTGCAGATGAAGGGCAAGTTGGACCATGGTTCAAATGTGATAAAAGGAAAAAGAAAGAAAGAAAGCCCAAGAAAGGATGCTAGAAATACTACAAAATCTGGTTGAAATTGATGATTTACTGATAATTTCATCAGAGTGGTAAATCCTTCTTAAAATACTGATCACACTTTATCTATAGTTTAACATAAAATTCATGAAGAGGGGGCTGATACCCACAGAGGTTAAGTGACTTTCCAAAGCAACACTACACATCTAATACAAACACTAGGATAATCACCACAATCCTTTCTCCAAACCCAGTATGCTATGTACTAGACTGAAATGCCTCCCCAGTCTACTGTGATCATAGATCAATTAGATTGGCAAACACATCTTTGAACAAAATCTTCATAATGCGGATTTGCCAGTTTATTTCTGTGATCTCTCCCTTTGTACACCTTTTTTATATGTAGTCCCTCTGCTTAGGGATTGAGCTCCTTGGGGGCAGGAACTCCCTTATTCCTTTCTTTGTTTCATCAGTCCTCAGCACAGTGGTTAGGCTACAGTAGGTGGCTTAACAAACATTAGCAAACTATTGAATATGAACTTACTATCCCTCCGTGAATTTTATTTTTTTCTTTCGCATTTTAAGTATTGTTGCTTAATGTCCCCTTTAAAAAAAATGGTTTTGAATACATAATAGCCACTTTTCACCTTCCCCATTTAGAGGCAGCAATTACGTATTTGGTTATACAAATGTGGATCCATTCATTAGTGTGCTAACTCTGAGAACAAAGACTTGTCAATTATCTGAGGCTAAAATGATCCAGAGCTTTTCATCTTGTGCTGAAAGCTCAGCTACCCAGCAGAATGTAAAGCAAACAAACAAAGAAAAAAGAAGACTGATACCCAGATTAAGGACCCACAGTCTATCATTAGCTACAACAGCTATGACAATGTACTACAAGACAACTTATAAAGGATCCAAGGACCAACATCATCATGGAATAATGGTTGTGGAAGTGACATTATGTGTCTATGTCAATTACGTGAAGTCAGAAAATGGTATATACTCAGAAAAGCAAGATCTCTGAAAGCAGACATCATAGGACCATAGATGTTGGACTGGAATGGAAATTAGAAAGCACCCTGTCTAATGATATCGTGTTGCAGATTTCCTGAGAGGATTTCAGGCAGATACTGGTTGACCACTTTTTGGATGTGGTATCATGGGAATTCTTTTCACATGTATGTGTGGCTATGTAGCTGGGAAATTTCTCCCCACTCTAAAGTTCTATGGTTCTGTGAAGTAGAGGCTTGGTCAGGAATTCAAATCTTGGCTCAGACACTAAGATGTGTGTGACGTGGGGCAAGTCTCGACATCTGAGCCTCTGTTTTGTTGTCTGTAAAATGATGACTGTCATAGCACCTATTTTGTGGGACTTTTATGAAAATCAAATTAAATAATATATTTAAAGTCTTTTACAATTGTCAATGTTATTTCTTAACCTACAGCTCAGCAAGATTTCCTACCTCAAACCTTTCTAACTTTGGGTACTTTATATAAAACTTTGTACTTTGCAGACGATTAATTAATTTCTCCAGTCTTTTTTTTCTGAGATATTTAATAGACTTGATCACAAAAGAAGAATCTATTGCAGGGCAAATGAGATTGATGAGCTGTAAATTAGCTTTGTTCTAGTCATCACAATGATCTGAGTCTTGCCCACTCGTATTTTGTGTCATTCCTATCACACTGGCTTTACTCAGCCAGAAAAATGAAGGCCATTATCTCTTCTGAAAATGGAAAGCACTGATATCTTGAGCTACTGACAATTGCCTGGCTCTTAGGTTATGACAATAGTTCTGCCATTTTCTTTCTCTTTAATCCTAAAAGCATGAAACCACCCCTATCCAACAGATGATAAATGAACCATTCTACACTTTAATATTTACTAAAAAAAAAATCAAATGACTTGGTTCCCATGGAGTGTTTGTGACGAAGAACAATTAGGGTTCTATTTGACCTACATTTGGGTAACAGCATAAAAGACAGCCCAATATTTCCCTTTTTCTCATTCTACATACTTAAACATGCTAAAACTTAGCTCATTTTTCTATTGAAAAGCTCCTTTTTTTTAAATAATCCTGGTCCTCTGAGGGGAAAGATGTGATGAAAAGATCCTGAAGTCATTCACTAATTCCACAGATACCGTCTAAGATTCCATTAAACAAGAGCAATTCCCTTGAGCAGAATATCACTGTCATGCTATCTTTGTTTCCTGTCTTAGGGTTCTTAGATCTTCTTATGTTGTGACAATGAACACAAGTACAAGCTATCTTTTATTTTTACCTTCCTTCATTCCTGCCAAATGAAATTGGAATGTATTTCATAATTATGGGAAACTTTTTTTTCATAATTTTAATATAGTAGACAAAATTAGCACAGGAAGAGATTACAGTTTTAAGACTCTAAACTTAAATAACCCCAACATGTCAATGCATTTATTTCTAATAAATATCATTTCTTTAGCACCAATTCTTCCTACAAAATATAGATTTAACTCTTTAACCTGATGTTAAATTCCTCTTTAATCTAATACCAGCCTGACTGGAGAGGTTTGTCTTTCACTACTCTCATCCACATCTGCCTGGTATCAGTCACTTATCCCCATCAACAATTCTTCTTTGTGACCTCTAAACTTTTGCTCTTGGAGTCTAGAATGACCTGTGCATCCATTCCTGATTATACCTCTTCTTCCATTACAAGCCACCCCTTCACTTGTCATGCCAGGTGTAATGTCCCTCTATTCTGAATCCCTTAATTGCTTTGCTGCCACTTTTAATTACCCTCAGTGAATACCATGGTTTCTGGTCCTGATGGACAGACAAGTAGACTTCTTGTTGCCCAGACGAGAAATAGTGATCTGGAATTCTTTATCACCAAGAGAAATTTCTGCTCCAGGACTCACGTGTTCTAATTGGTGATAACCCATCACATCAAGGCCTGGCACTAGGCATGTATATTCCACTCCTGGACCACCTTCTCAGGATCGAGCTTACCTTATACATGAGAAACTGTGACCTTGAGTTCTTCTCACTTCTACAACCCCAGCTTGTGCTTGCTATTTGGATGAGACACAACTACATCTAGTCCTTGTTCCAGTCATGATCCATGCTACTCCTGACTTTCTTTTTGCCCTGCTGATTTAGGAACTCCGCTGCCCTTGTTTTCCAGTTCTTGAACCAGAATCAAATCAATGATATTGCTCCAAGAAAAAAAAATATGTCTGTCTACGTCTACTCATTAACTTTACAAATCAAACATTCCTGCATGACCAGCATATATGTTGGTCTCTCCTATATATGTTGTCTTGCCTTGATAGAATGTAATCTCCTTAAGGCAGGTATAGTCTTTGCTTTAAAAAATAAGTAAATAAATTTGTATTGTTATTTTTTTACATCATCAATATTTTTCCCAGTGTACTTCTTCTCATTATCCCTTAGAAAGCCATCCTATATGAGAAATCATATTTCTTATAGGAAATAAAGAGAAAGAATATTTTAATATTGTCAGCAAAACCAATAAATATGCTGAAAAAGTCTGTTTGCTCATATTTGCTCACTGGGGCCACACTTGGTTTTGGTAATTTCATGTCATTCAGTTTTGTTTGTTTGGTTGTGGTTTTTTCCACTTATCATGCTGGGGCTATTTTTGTACATTGTTTTCTTGTTTTCTGTTTTTTATCAGATTGTAGATCTATTCATGTTTCTCTGTATTTATCATAGTTACTATTTCTTACAGCACAGTAATATTCCATCACATTTGCTTAATGATCCCTAACTAATGAACTTTTGCTTCATTTTCCAATTCTTTGCTACCACAAAAATTGCCATTGTAAATATTTTGATGACTATGTGGACTTTCTTCTTATCAATGACCTTCTTGAGGAAACAAGTATCATAATGGATTCCCTACTAAAATGATAGTTGCTCTCTGCTTGACACCAATTTTCCCCCATATGATTACAATGATTCATAGCTCTAAAAATAATGCACTGGGATGCCTATTTTCCTATAATCCCACCAACATCCACTACTCTCACCTTTTGTCATGTTTGCCAGTTTACAGGATGTGAGGTGAAATCTCAAGGCTATTTTGCATTTGCACTTCTTATGATTAGTGATTTAGTTAATTGTTTCATAAGATTATTAATAATTTATATTTGTTTTATTTTTTAGACAATCAGGATTAAGTGACTTGTCCACAGTTACACAGCTAGTAAGTGTCTGAGGCTGGATTTGAACTCAGGTCCTCCAGATTCCAGAGCCAGTGACTTACCCACTGTCCCACCTAGCTGCCCATAATTGTTTTCTTTTGAGAATTTTTTAAAAATACATTGACCACTTACATATTTAGGAATACTATATGTCTATTTTTTCCTTTCTATTTGAACTTTTACCTTCATAAGTCAGTTGTGTTACTTTTGTTTATGCAGAAACTTTTTAACTTCATGTAATTAAAGTTATCTTTGTTTCTTTTGAAATGATTTTTGTATCTTGTTTGATTCAGAATACTTCTAGCATTTTATGGTATCATCTTTAAAATTAGGGTCATATATCCTTTTGGAATGTATTGAAAGTTATGATATAATGTGTTAGCATATGCCTAACTCCTGCCACATTGCTTTTTAGTTTTTCCAGTAGATTTTATCACATAGGGGGTTCTTTCCCTAGGAATTTTTGTTTTCTGTTCATCAAACACTAGATTATTGCATTCCATTATTTCTGATTCTCCCATGTATAATCTATTCTATTAATCTCTCTCTTTTTTAGCCATTAACAAGTGATTTTGATGATTGCTGCTTTATAATGTAGTCTGAGTTGTGGAAAACTAGTCCTCATATATTCTTTTTTATCCATTCTTTCCTTTGATATTCAAGGGCTTCTGAAAGGATTCATGTTATATTGTATAAAATTTCATAAAGCATTTCTTTGAAAGTTTTGTAGCTATGCCATTAAAACCATAAATTAATTTTGGTAATATTTGATTTTTTATTATATTGGCATGACCTACTCATGAGTAGTGAATATTATTCCAATTATTTAAATTGATCTTTTTTTTCTTTAAGTAGCATTTTGAGATTGAATCTATAGAAGTTTTTTGGGTGTTTTGAAGTATTTTATACATTTTTGTTCATTTGGAATGGAATTTCATTTTTCAATGATTGCATCTATATATCATAATTATTATGGGGAAATAATGTTGATGGAAGAGACAAGTTTCACATTGGAGTTTTATTAAAACTATTTCATTGATTAGTATATTTGATGATTTCCTAGGATATTCTAAGTGAATTAACATGTCTTTAGCATTAAAGGTAATTTTTTCTCTTTTGTATCTTTATTCCTGATGCAGTATATAGAAAACTGAACTTGAAGTCAAGAAGACATGAGTTCAAGCGTGACCTCTAACACTTACTAGCCATGTAATACTAAGCAAGTCACTTAACTTCTCTTTGCCTCAGTTTTCTCATGTATAAAATGGGATTGATAATAGTGTCTACCTCTCAGAGCTGCTATGAGAATAAAATAATTATAAAGTACTTGACATAGTACCTGGCATGAAATAAATAAGCATTATAGAAATATGAGATGATGATGATGATGATGATGATGATGATGACGATGATGATGATGATGATGGTGGTGATGATGGTGATGATGATGATGATGGTGATGATGATGATGATGATGATGATGGTGATGATGATGACGATGACGATGATGATGATGGTGATGATGGTGATGATGGTGATGATGATGATGATGATGATGAT
>CM053769.1:472911481-473002656 GCA_028658325.1 Potorous gilbertii | reverse complement strand
GGTAAAATAAGTATTCAAGCAATCCACCGATCACTGCCTGAAAGAGATCCAAAAAGAGAAACTCCTAGGAACATTGTGGCCAAATTCCAGAGTTCCCAGGTCAAGGAGAAAATATTGCAAGCAGCCAGAAAGAACCAATTAGAGTATTGTGGAAGTACAATCAGGATAACACAAGATCTAGCAGCTTCTACTTTGAGGAATCGAAGGGCGTGGAATAGGATATTCCAGAAGGCAAAGGAACTAGGACTAAAACCAAGAATCATCTACCCAGCAAAACTGAGTATAATACTTCAGAGGAAAACATGGTCTTTCAATGAAATTGAGGACTTTCAAGCATTCTTGATGAAAAGACCAGAGCTGAAAAGAAAATTTGACTTTCAAACACAAGAATGAAGAGAAGCATGAAAAAGTAAACAGCAAAGAAAAGTCATAAGGGACCTACTAAAGTTGAACTGTTTATATTCCTACGTGGAAGAACAATATCTGTAACTCTTGAAATTTTTTAGTATCTAGTATCTAGGTAGTAGGTAGGATCACACACACACATACACACGCATGCACGCACATACAGAGACAGAGAGCACAGAGTGAATTGAGTAGGAAGGGATCATATCTTTAATAAAATGAAGTTAAGCAATGAGAGAGAAATGTATTGGGAGGAGAGAGGGAGAAATGGAATGGGCCAAATTATCTCTCACAGAAGAGGCAGGCAGGAGGCTTTTTAGTGGAGAGGAAAGAGGGGAGGTGAGAGAAAAACATGAAGTTTACTTTCATCATATGTGACCAAGGAAGAAATAAAATGCACATTCATTTTGGTATGAAAACCTATCTTACAATACAGGAAAGTAGGGGAGATGGGGATAAGCAGGGTGGGAGAGATGATGGAAGGGAAGGCAACAGGAGGAGGGAGCAATTTAAAGTCAACACTTGGGGAGGGACAGGATCAAAAGAGAGAATAGAAGCAATGGGGGGCAGGATAGGATGGAGGGAAATATAGTCAGTCTTACACAACACGACTATTATGGAAGTCATTTGCAAAACTACACAGATATACTGAATTGCCTGCCTTCCCAAAGGAAATGGGTGGGGAGGGAGCAATGGGGAGAAGTTGGAACTCAAAGTTTAAGGGAACAACCATTGAGTATTGTTCCTGCTACTAGGAAACAAGAAATACACGTAATGGGGAATAGAAAGTTATCTAGCACTACAGGACAAAAGAGAAGGTGGGGTAAGGGAAGGGAGGGATGAAAGAAGAGAAGGCAGATTAGTGATATGGGTAATTAGAATGCTCAGTGTATTGGGGAGGGGGGAGGGGACAAATGAGGAGAAAATTTGGAACCCTAAATTTTGTGAAAATGAATGTAAAAAGTTAAATAAATAAATTTATTTAATAAACAATAAATAAATAAATAAATAGATGAATGGTAAAAAAAAAATGAAAAAAAGAGCTGGACATGCAGAAACAACTGAACAACAGCACTGTGTTTTGCAAATAGTAAGTACTTAATAAATACCAGTACTAATAATTGACTACTCGCTACCTCCTGTTTCTCTCATAAATATGAGTATTCCTTCTAGTGATGCTGATTGCAGTCCATTAATGCCATCCCATCCTGTATCACACAAGTCTTGTTCATGTCTTACCAGAAAGTCACTACCAGGGATTTACTCCATATGTTGTGTTCCTTCCTGATGATCTTTTAACATAACATGAATATTAAAGTGACATGCAGGCTGGCCATCATGCATTTCTCATAATGTAAGTGGTCCATATTCTTTTTTGATCATGTTTCTTTTAAATGATGCCCCTGTAATTTTCCTTATTTTTAAATAATATATGACAACTTCCCCACATTGATTATGTGTTGTTTCGTTGTCCCTTAGGAGGATATGCAGCTTCAAATTTTTCACCTATCGATGTGGTCCAGAATTGTTTCAGTTCAGTCCAGTTATATAATAGTTTACCTTATTACCTCAGTAACCGTTCATATCATTCACTGGATTGTTGAATAACTGACATGGGAATATTTTATAAGATCCAAGCTCTAATGTTAAAGATTATTTGATCATCTTCATTCACTCACATATTGACAAGTACCCAATTAATCTTAAATTTCAGCATGACTAAGTTTAGACAAAATAGATAAAACCTTTCTTCATTTACCCACCAATATCTAAAGTGAAATTTTACTTTAGAAAGATTGATTGACAGCCTAAGGAAGTCTATCAAAATACTTTTGCTAAAGAAAAAGAAATTCAGGACTAGGTGAAGTCTTACTTTTTATCACCAAGTATTTCTGTTCAAGTTATAGTTACAATTTATATTTGGCACTAATAAATTTAGAGGGCAAAAACTGAAGTTTCTGCACTCAAGAACTTCATGGTAAATTAGAAGAGCTAAAATGAAATAATTTATATTTCATCTGAAGATATATAAAGATCATTCCCACATGGGCATGTTGTTGATGAATAGCCTAGAAGTGAAGAATTTCTTAATTTGCACTTAAAAAAATCATGCAATACATCCAACTCACGTAATCATTTTATCAGCCATCAACTGTGTGCTCTTCTTTAGGGATAAAAAGATACAAATGAAAATAATCTTTGCCTTCAAGTTGTCATTTTACAATGTGGAGACCAGTTATAAATAGATAAATAAAACATAGTTTCTGCAGATGGGATACAACAACCATGCTAGGTCAACAAAGGTTTGCCATAGGAAAAGGTAGCTGAGCTGACCATTGACGAATACAAGAAATTCTTAAGGGGTAGATGAGATAAAGGAGACCATTTCTACAATAGCAAGACAGCCCAGATGAAGGCATGAGAAATATCATGGTGAGGTTGGGGAGGAGTTGAAAGCCATTATAGCAATAATGTATCATATATGAAGGGGAGTAGTATAAAATAAATATGGAAATGTGTATGTCAGGGCATTTTAAATCTCGATTACACGGTTTATATTTTACCCTGACTGCACCAAGAAGCCACTGAAGATTTCTGAGTAGGTGATGAACGTGGTCAGATCTGTGTCTTCAGAATGTTAATTGATAGGCATATGAGGACTAAGTGACAGTAATAACAAAAAAGAGTAATCAGAATGGTTCTTTTTCTTATTCTAACAATCTTTTTAAAGTTGGAGTTCCATTCTCTTTTTTTTTCCCTTTCTGCCCTTACCCCCATTGAGAAGACAAATAATAAGGTATCAGTTATACACGTGAAGTCACGCAAAATATATTTCCATATTAGCCATGTTGCAAAATGAAACAAAAATAAAATGAAAGTGTGCTTCAATATGCACTCTGAATTCGTTAGTTATCTCTGTGGAGGTAGATCATATTTTTCATCATGAGTTCTTTGGAATTGATCTGGATCACTGCAATGATCTCAGTAGCTAATTCTTTCACAGATGATCATTGTATAACATTGGTGTTACTGAGTACAATGTTCTGCTGGTTCTGCTCACTTCACTTTGTATCAGTTTACATAAATCTTCCAAGTTTTTTTTTTCCAAAAGCATCCTGCTCATCATTTATTTATACCACAATAATAATTCCATCACAATAATATACCACAACTTATTCAGCTATTCT
Source organism: Potorous gilbertii (assembly GCA_028658325.1). Classification (NCBI taxonomy): domain Eukaryota; kingdom Metazoa; phylum Chordata; class Mammalia; order Diprotodontia; family Potoroidae; genus Potorous; species Potorous gilbertii. Next base: position 472,999,063 of record CM053769.1, on the reverse strand, counting down.
CCAGATGATTGGACAGAATTTTCTTTCACTAAATGACTAAAATGGAAATATGTTTTGTATGATTTTACAAGTATAAGCTATATAAGTTTGATTACCATCTCAAGGAGGAGGGTGGGCTATGTTTTTACATGTAATTGAAGGAAATAAAATATTGGAAATAAAAATATTTTATGCGTGTATGTGTATATGTGTGTATGTATATATGTGTATGCATGTGTGTGTATGCATATACATATATAAGTGCATATGTATGTGTCTATGTATGTATGTGTTTATGTGTGTGTATACATATATATATATATATATGTATACACACATATTTCCATTTTCTTTGTTTCTTTTAGCATATAGACTTTGTAGTGGATATTACTAGGTCTAGGAATATACACAGTTTTACATCCTTTGGGTGCAGTTCTATATTGCTCTCCAGAATTGCTGTAACAATTCACTACTCTGCCAGCAATATGTTAGTATATCTATCTTTCACAACCCCTCCAGCATTTATCATTTCTCTTTTCTGTCATATTAGCCAATCTGATATGTATAAGGTGGTACCTTCGAGTTGTTTTAAGTTGTATTTCTCTAATCAATAGCACTTTAGAGAATTTTTCCATGTGACTATTGAGAGTTTTGATTTCTTCTTCTGTTCATATCCTATGACCACTTATCAACCACGTAATGACTTTTTTTTATACATTTGCCTCATATATATGTATTCATATATGTATATATATAAATATATGTGCAATGGGTGTATATAAATATATATGTATATATGTTTGCATGTATACATATGCACACACATTATACATACACATATATGCTAACATAAATTTGACTCAATTCCATATATAAAATGTATACATATATATATATATATATATACTCTATATTTATATGTACTAAGTTGAGAAATTAGACTTTTATCAAAAAAACTTGGTGTAAAATAAATCTTTCCCAGCTCTATAAAGTAATTCTCTGATAGTTTAAATGGTATATAACTCTGTAAAACAATTCGCTGATAGTTTGATTGATATCCTTTCCTGTATCTCCATAAAGAGGGATTTTCTCTTCTCAACTTGATCATTGACCCAGCTCAGGACCTGTCAGACCCACTTTTTTTTTTGTAACAGCTATATATGTCATTATTAATATACTTATCTTGCTTGGAGCAAACACACCTCAATTTGCCCTTGTTACTTTTACTCACCATACTGGCTTAAGTATCTAAACAATATTTATGTCAAAAAGAAATTTATTAGCCCTTCTTACTTATGTTTTGCAAATAGTTTATGTAGTTTGGTAATAAATTATTCCTTAAATATTTGGTAAAATTCATTTGTAAATTCATCTGTTCCTTGGAAATTTTTCTTAGAAAACTTGTTTATGGTGTCTTCTGTTGCTTTGTCTAAGATAAGGTTATTTAAGTAGTTCATTTCCTCTTTTGTTAATCTGTGCAATTTATCCCTCTATATTCATCCATTTCATCTGGGCTATCAGTTTTGCTGGTAAATAATTGAGTAAAATAACTCCAAATAGATCAGTTAACTTCATCAATATTGATGGTACATTCACCCTTTTCACTTTTGTTATTAGTGTTTGGTTTTCCTTTGTAAATCAAATTAAGCAATGGTTTATCAGGTTATTTTTTAAGTAAAACCAAACCTAGTTTTATTTATTAGTTATTTAGTTTATTTTTTCTTTCAAGTTTAAACTCTTCCTTGATTTTTAACATTTCTATTTTAGTATTTAATTGAAGATTTTTAATTTCTTTTCTTTTTTCTAGATTTTTTTTTTTAGTGATATACAATTAATTTTATGACCTATTCATTGGTCTGATTTCTCTCTCTGTTAATTTTTCCCTAAGTACTGTTTTGGCTGCATCCTACATATCATGTCATATTGTCTCAGTGCTATCATTATTTTTAATGAAATTATTGCTTTTATGACTTTTTATGACTTTAGTCCACTCATTTTTGGGGGATTTGATTATTTAGTTTTAATTATTTTTAATTATTTTATATATATGTGTGTGTATGTGTGTGTATATGCATGTATGCATATACATACACATATATATTTATGCATATCAATACATACAAATATGTTTGTATATATATGCATTTGTGTGCATTTTTGCATGTACATATGCACATACACACACATATATACATGTGCATATGTATATGCATATGTACATACATACACAAAAGTAAGTAAATATTGGATTTGACTGTGCAACATAGGAGACACTGGCACAATACCGCTCAGCATGGCATGCCCACATCAGAAAAGGTGCTGTGCTCTATGAGCAAAGCAGAATTGAGACAGCACAAAGGAAACGTATGATGTGCAACATTGAAGTAAGCACCCCAGATTTTCACATAGACCATCTGTGCTCAACCTGTGGTAGAGAGTTCTGAGCTCATATTGATCTGATCAGCCACAGTCAGACACACTGAAATTTCACTTTATCATGGTGATGCCATTGTGGTCCTCTTTGAGAACGAAGGACAACAACTAACATATGCCTATACATATATATTACAATATATATGTATATATAAATCTCCTTAACTCCTTATTTATTATATGGTTATACTTATCTAGCTTTTAGAGGGGGTAGTAAGATCTCCTACTAGTATAGTTTTACTGTCTATTTCTTCCATAACTGATTAAACTTTTCCTTTAAAATTTTGGAAACTATGCCATTACACACACACACACATATGTTTGCTATTGATATTATGTCATTGGCTATGGTGTCATTTGTGTGGTTTCAAAGATGTAGTTTCCTGTTTATCTCTTAGGTCTAATTTTGTTTTTGCTTTGTCTGAGGTCCTGATTGCCACCCCTGCCTTTGTTTTTTTTCTTCATCTAAAGCACAATAGGTTCTGCTCCAGCCCCTTATTTTAACTTTATATAATTCTGTTTCAAGTATGTTGCTTGTAGAAAACATATTCTTGGATTATGATTTCTAATCCAATATGCTATTCACATATGTTTTATGTGTGAGTTCATCCCATCCTTGTACATAGTTATGATTATTAACTGTTTATTTACCTCTGTCCTCTTCTGTTTATCCTTCTCTCTCTCTCTCTCTCTCTCTCTCTCTCTCTCTCTCTCTCTCTCTCTCTCTCACTCTCTGTCTCTCTCTCTCTCCTCTGTCCCTATTCAAAGCTCAAAATCCTGACCACTACCTTCTTTGAGGACATTCGAGTGGCACATTGTATAGAGTGTTGAACCTGGGGTCAGAAAGACTCATTCCTGAGTTCAAATCTGGCCTCAGGCACTTAACAGTTTGATGCTGGGCAAGTCACTTAGCACTGTTTGCCTCAGTTTCCTCATCTGTAAAACGTTCTGGAGAAGGAAATGGCAAACTACATCAATATCTTTGCCAAAAAGCATTCCTAAATGAGCTCATGAACAGTTGGATTGACTGAAAATGATTCAACAAGTACCTTCCTTTTTTTTTCATCCTCTTTTCACTGCTCCTTTCTCTTTTCCCCTTTCCTTCTTACTTCCTTTTTGTAAAATAGATTTCCATACTCAAGTGTGTATATCTGTATAAATACCTTTCCCTCTTTGAACCAGTTTGGAAAAGAGTAAAAAACAAGCACTACTCCCCCATTTTTCCTACACTGTAAAAGTGCTTCCTTATTGTTTCATGTGAGATAATTTCCCCCAGTCTTCCTCCCCTTTCCCCCTTCTCCTAGTGCCACATGACCATTGTAAATAGCACACAATTCTGCAGCATTTTCAAGCTTTTAATGCCCTTTCACACATTGTCTTATTTGACCCCACAACAACCTTAGGCTATAGGTGCTAATATTTACCCATTCTTACAGATGAGAAAATAGAATTTTGGAAACATAAAGCTAAAAAGACCCTTTGTCACCTCTCAGATCAAATGCAAAATCCTCTAGTTTTTCAATCCCATTGGAACCTAGCCTCTTTCTACCTTTTTTTTTTAATTTTTGCATTCTCCTCCCCTCTCTGTACTCTATGACTCAGAATGTTGGCTTTCCTACTTTCCCTCACATGGCACACTTCATCTCCCTAACTGCCCTTTTGCTGACTGTCATGGGCTGCATCCTTTTGTTTGTGTCCTGGCTTCTCTAGCTTCCTGTAAGATTCAGCTAAAACTCCAGTATTAAAAAAAAAAAAAAGCATTTCCATTTTTCTCTTCATCTCCATCCCTGTTAGTGCCTTCCCTCTGGAATCACCTGATGTTAATTTGGTCTGCATCATGTTGGTAAATAATTGTTTACATCTTGTCTCTCTCATTAAAAAGTAAGTCCCTTGAAGGCAGGGATTTTTTTTAACCCTTCTTTGTAATCCCAGCACTTACCACAGTACCTGGCACATAATGAGCACTTAATAAATGCTGATTGCCTTAAGTGCTTTTCCAGGGTCATATGGCCAGCAGTTATCTGGGGTGAGATGTGAATCTATTACTTTACCCTCAATGCCAAACTGTCTGAATTAGAGAGGAGAGACTAGAAAAAAAGAGAACAGGAGGGGGTTATTACAATATTCATGATGAGAGCTGATAAGGGCTTGAAGAGAGAATCTCAGTGAAGGAAGAGAATAGATTTGCAAACTTATTGGACTTGGAAAGTAGTGAAAGGAAAAGAGGTAGGATGAATTCAAGGCCGTGAACCTGGGTCCTTGAAGATAGTGGCATTCATAACCAAGACTGGAAAGTTTAGAATCAGGTGAAGTTTTAAGGAAAACATAATACATTTGGTTTTGTCAAAGTAGATGACAAGAAGGAGGTAATTTTGAAGCATATCCCAGGCAGAAAATCAAGATTGAAATTTAAAAAAATAACCAGCCAATAATATTTCTGTAGAAGATAGAGTCATTAGATATGACATGACAGCTGACTCTAAAGAATGATTAGGAGTCTATATTCAACCCAAGTAGTAACAACCATCCCCCTTCATTTAAGAGCAGAAAGCAATGATTGAGAAAGATGAAAAAAAACATTAAGATGATTAGGAAAAAAATCCTTGGAAGAGATTATAAGACCTCTGCTGTTATTGCAAAATGAATGATTCCCTTATCAGACATAATGATATACTGAAAATGATGTTTGGAATGTAGATAAATAAGAAAGTAACAAAGCCCAGAATGTGAGTAAGAAGCTGATTTTCCATAGGAAGCTCAATTCTCTTTGTGTTATTTTGTGATTATTCTTTTATTTAGAAATGTCCTGCAGTGAAAGTGGTTGGGGGAAGGAGAAGAATAGGAATTAAGAAGGGACAAGGGCTAGAAATAAAAACTACCTGGTTAACACTCTTAGCATCATTTAATGCTGATGAGAGCCCAGTTAGTTATTTCATTTCTTTAAATCAAGAAAGTATCCTCCATTCAATCTAGCACCTATCAATTAGTTATGTGATAAAACCATGACACTCCTATGTTTATTCTTTATTGCCCTGGATGAAGAGACATTCCTATTTAGTAAGATACTGCTGAATTCGCTTGTGTTTCTGTGCATGATGTCTTCATCTCTCACCTCCCTGAAGACTGTAACAATCAACCTTGAGGAAAGTCTGCCTTTGTTGATACTGTACATATTTTGTCTTTAAATGCAAACCTATGTCACATCAAATATTAACATGAGGAAAAAACATGATTTTGTCTAATTCTGCAGACCACCTCCAGTAAGCGAACTTGCACCAATAGGGACTCCAGTTGGTGTTATCAATGCAGCTGCCATCAATCAAAGTATTGTATATACTATTGTCTCAGGAAATGAAGATGGTAAGTCCATTTCAAGAGCTTGATGCTTATTAAATATCCAAAAACTCTAATTTCAAGGAAATCTAGAATATATAAAGAAAATATAAAATATCTATGGATTTTAAATGTCATTTTATACTGTATAATGATCCAAATTATTTTTGTTTCTTTTCATGGTTTTACATTAAGATATGATATATAATAACGAGCTCTTAGGATTACCAGTTAAGTCTCATAATGTCCATAATTATTTGTCTATGTATATAAATAGATAGATAGATAGATAGAGATGCATAGATAGATATATTACAGATAAAAATAGATGTATTCATTCGACTGTATATGCATACAGGCATAAGAAAGGAGGCATGTTAGAGTAGATAGACAACCAAGCTTCGAATCAAGAAGACCTCAATATAAATAATGTATGCCACATTGGATGGGCAGATTTTGTACCAAGTCAGCGTCCCCAGACAACTCTCAAAGACTACAAGGTGTTGATCTGTGTCAGTTGAAGGAGTGTCTATATTGAGATTTCCCTACATGTATAAGATCACAGGGAATCAAACACAGGAACCCCTCCCCATACACACAATCACATGCAGACACACACACCATAAAGGTACATGCTTAGATATAAGAACATACTTTTATATAACTCTTTGGAAGTTGTGCAAAATGCTTTGCATGCTTTATTATGTCCTCTACTCCTCAAAAACAATTCTATTGCATTATCATCTCCACTTTATAGGTGAAGAAACTGAGGCTGCAAATAGTGACTTCCCTAGGGTCATGGAGTAAATGGCTGAGACAGGATTCACCTGAGGTCTTCCCAACTCTCACCCTGCCTTTACAAACATGCCTTCACAGCTTCATCCCATAAAGCATCTTGGCATTGGTGCTGGACTATGTTGTCCTTGGAGTCAGAAAGACCTGGACTTTAATCATGCTTCAGATATTTACTAGCTCTCTGATCCTGGGCAAACCATTTAATCACCCTCAGCCTCTGTTTCCTCATCTATAAATTATAGACAATGATTATACCTGCCTGTCAAGGTGATTATGAGGATTCGGTCTGATACGTTATGCAAAGTTCTCCATGCAAGCCTTTCAATGCCATGTAAATGGTCACTATTATTGTACTGCCTCCTCTTGTATGCCCTAAGCTCCAGAAAAAAATGGGCATGATTAGAGGCACAGACTTAGGTGAGCCCTTGGACTCTATGGAGGTCAATGCCTCATTTTATAGGTAGAGAAACTGAGGCACAGAGAAGTCAAGCTATTTGTTCATGATAACACAGAACATATGTTGAAGGCGAAGTTTGAACTCAGGCCTTCCTAACTTGAAATCCAGTGTCTTCTCCCCTGCACCACTGAGCTCTCTCTTCTTTCCTTGATAACAATGTCCTTTGCATTTCCTGATTCATTTTCTATGGCCAGTGTCCTTTCTCTTCTCTGTCCTTTGATATTTTGCTCATCTTGCAAAGTCCAAGTCCAATGCTACCCTTTCTATGGAGCCTTCCTTATCCCCTCAGTTGAAAGGAACTCCCAGCCTGTGGAACTTTTGGAACCGGCCAAAAACCTCTTCATTCAGACATGTTCACGTTCCATATTATATATATTTTATGCTGCATAAGTAGGGTCGTGGGATCCTAAATGTAAAAAGTGAAAATATTTTAGAGGTCATCTAGTCTAATCACAACATTTTACAGATGAGGAAACTGAGGCTTAACTATATCTTCTTTTTGATCACATTATACACTTCTTGAATGTAGAAATGCATGTATACTACTGTATTTTCACATACATATGTATGCATTTACACATGTGTACATCCTATTCCCACATATGCACATGATGATAATTTATTATAATTTAGGAAATGTAAGCACATCATTATGGTTTCTTCCTGCACTGCTGCAGATCTGTCGCTCTCTCACTTAGTTTTTGAGAGACTGGAGAAGGAGACAAGAATATTTCTGTCCAATCAACTGGGTAATGAGAGCTTTGAACTGATGACACAGCCAGAATCTGCCTCTGCACCCATCCTCAAAACCTTCTGAAATTGGCAAGACATGAGCAGACTTGGGCTTCTAAGGTCACCCCCATACCAGATAGAGGAATCAGACTTTTCTGTATGATGTCATACAGTTGTGCCTGTGCTATCCCAACTTAGAAAACTGTAATAAATAGAATTTTGACCCGTCAAACAGCCACATTGCATAGACTGTGGAGCTATTGATCTTTCCTATAAGGAACAAAAAATCTTTTTTTGTTAGATTTTAAAACCTGAAATTTTTCTGAAAAAAAAATCTTGCAAGGATCAATGATTTTGTTGATATGTGTGGCCCCTCCTCTTGCACAGAGTGCAACCCATTTACATCTTAGTGGATGATTTTTGATAGTTTCTGTGGCCTATAGATATATATTCTCCTCTGACCAACCTGCTAATTAGTCTCTCCAAACTTAGTTGTGCTGATCCTTGATAACAGACATACTGTCTGCCAGAGCCTTGGCTGCCCTTTAGGAGTAGTTGGAGGTCCCATGCCAACAACAGAAGCTTCCAGAAGTCCAGTCACCTACTCCATAATGAGGGACTGAAGGAGGACTTGAGAAAAAAAATAAGGCTATTCAATGGGGAATTTATTTCAACTCATTTATTAAAAAAATATATGGACCTGGAGTGATATTTTAAAGTGATTTCTTTTAAATGATATTAAATACATAAATGGAAGTACATCTCTTTTTTTTAGGAAGAGTATAAATTGTTTATTCTATGTTCTTCTGCATTATAATACTGGTCTACATTTTTTTACACCTTGAAGTCCAATTCATTCTCTCTCTCTCTCTCTCTCTCTCTCTCTCTCTCCCTCTCTCCCCCACTCTGGTTTTCTGTTTCTCTTCTCTATGTCTCTCCTTTTCTGTCTGTGTCTCTCTTCGGTGTCCCTGTCTGCATGTGTCTCTGTCTCTCTCTCTTTGTCTTTCTCTCTCCGCCCTCCCTCCTTCCCTTTCCCTCTCCATTCTCTTACATTCTCTTTTCTTCCCCCTCTCTTTTCTATACCTCTCCCTTCTTTTCCATGGGTGTTGTCCAAGATTTATGATTTCATCAGTGTGGGGAACTCCAGTAGGAAAGTAGGATTTGTCCTCCATTGAAGCAAATCAACAACTCATTTATAATTTAAAATCTTAGTTGCCTAAAGACATGAAAAGGTTAAATGATTTGTCTAGGGTAAGTCACACCATTACTTCAAGTCAGATTTGAAATGAGGTCTATCTGATTCTAAGTCTAGCCTTCTGTCTACTATGAGTTGTTTCTCATAAGGAAAATTTTCTTTGTTCCCATTCTTCCATAAGACATTTAGTTTTGTACATTCTTGAAACTTTTTAAGCACCTTCTGTGTATAAGTGTACAGTGCAAGGCCAGATCAGTCAGTCAGTTAGCAAACATTTATTAAGTGCTTGCTATGTGTTCAGAAAATGTTAAACACAGGAAATACAAATAGAAGCAGAAAGATAGCATATACCTTCAATGAGGTTATATTCTAATGAAAATTATAGCACATTAAAAGAGAAGATTAAAAGGGGGAAGGGAAAAGGTATGAAGGGTCTGGTACAGGGGCACAATAGAAAAAGCGTGGAGTCAAGAGTGCAAGTGTGTAGAGAGAAGTCTAGAGAAGGATGATGTAGTTGGTCTGGGTATTCTCTTTAAAATGAAGGTTTTGGAAGAAACCAGCCTGTCAGAGAGATGTCATGGGGTAATTCCAGTGTGAGAAATACGGTGAAATGAACCTCCAGAGTGAAGGGTTTTCTATGTCATACAAGAGAAGGTCCAAAGAGTCAGGAGGGCCATCTGTACAGGGAGAAGTTTCTAGAGATAAGACCAATCTGTGAGGAGGGTGTAGTGTTGTGAATTGACTTAAAATTCAGAGCCTGAGTGCCCATCCTTCCTGCTCCTTAATTTCTTTCCCCCACTTAAACATCCTACTGAAAATCTGGGAGCCAAGTATCAGTTTTATGCTGAATCAATGAGTTTTACCTAGAAGGGAGTTGTACAGTTCCCTTGTTTTATCCGTAAAGAAACTGAAGTTTCAGTAGACTATGTGACATGCCCATAGTTACAAGGCAGTAAGTGATGGAGGTGACACTTAAACCCCCAGGTCTCTAGTTTGTCAGCTAGAAGTAAAATAAAGAAATAATGTCACAATCACAGTGAAGAAACTTACCTTTGGTTGAAATAAAGACCTAACAGTTTTGCTTTATATTCTAGATCACTTTGGGATTAATAATGTCACGGGTGTGATCTATGTCAAGTCACTTCTTGATTATGAAACAAAAACAAGCTACGTGCTCCGAGTCCAGGCCGATTCCTTGGAAGTGGTCCTGGCCAATCTGCGTGTCCCCTCCAAAAGTAAGTCATTTTTATTTCTTCTCCAATACTTCCATACTAAAGTCCATTTTAATTGTTAAATATGAGTAAAGAAAGTTAGAACTAATCACTTTATCTTGGTAACTGAAGAAATACAGAATATATTTTTGATAACTACTACTGAAAATGCTTATAGAAGAAGACAACTGTTTCCTAGTCTACAGCCCACAAGCACAATTGATCTAAGCCTCTAATGAGTAATTGAGATTGAGAAGTCCTTCATACATAATGACTCATACGCATGCCTTCATCATGAGAAGTAGGTAAGGATCATACCCACCATGTTCTTGATTTGGATACTGAGGCTAAGACAGGTTACAAAGACTTGTCACAAAGATAGTAAGTGCCTAAGGCAGGAAATAAACCCAGGTTTCCTGACCAGAGGTATGACTAGCTGACCCAGTGGATGACTCAGTCTAGAGATGAGAAGACCTGAGTTCAAATCCAGTTTTAGACACTTACTAGTTGTGGGATCCTGAGCAAATAACATTTTGCTTCAGTTTTCCTCATCTGTTATAAAGCAATAATAATACTACCTACCTACAAAGTTGTGATGAAGATAAAATGAGGTAATATTTATAGAATATTTTCAAATTCCAAAACTCTATATAAATGTTAGTAATGAGTTATTGGAACTATTTCGCTTTTTAGATCCCATCCTCTCTTCAATCAAATTTGTTCTATCCTCTGGAAGTCTTGCAGTATAAATCATTGTAGTCATAGTAATTGCAGTGGTAGTAATAGCGCTACTAGCAGTAGTAGTTAGTCACAGTAGTTGTAGTGACAGTTGTGGTAGAAGTAATGGCAATACCTCTATTTCTACTGCTACTACTACTACTACTACTACTACTACTACTACTACTACACTCACCCCTACTGCTACTACTCTAAGACACCCAGAACATAAGACAAATTTGATTGAAGAGAGGTTAGGATCTAAGAAATAACATAATTCTTGGCACATAATAGATACTTAATAAATATTGCTAATTAAATGACAACTCTATGGTCAAGCTAGAGGTCTTTAAGCAGAAGTTAGAGTACCCCTCCCTAGGTGTGTTGTAGTGCTTTGTTTGTTTATTTTCCCCCATTTTGTGGCTTTGATTAAAAAGCTATTCAAATCTTAGTTAGTTCTATAACTGTGATTCTGAGGTCTGGAGATAAAGACAATGATCACTGGAAAGCTATAGGGAGACAGAGTTGGAGTGGAGAAGACATCTAGGACTCAAGTTCTAGATTTCTTGGTGTGGAGAGGGAGAGATCTGGAGGTCCAGAGATGCCAGCAATGAGGATCTGAACATGATGGGGGGACTTTTAAAAGACAAGACATAATTATGTCATGGTGATAGTGGAAGCATCTGAAAATACCTGTGCAGTTAGACATATTCTTTGTAATCATAGAATTATGGGCTGAGATTGAGAAGGAAGCTTACAGGTCATCTAGTCTAGTTTCTACATGATATATATTAGGAAACAGGCCTAGAGAGGGTAAATGACAATTATTAATCACAATAATAGTATTTATATGGTGGCTTAAGATTTATACAATGCTTTATATGTGCTAATCTATTTAAATCCCTACAACAATCTTGTGAGGTAGATATTATTATACCCATTTCATAAATGAAGAAACTAAGACAAAAAGAGACGAAGCGACTTAGCCGGAGTCACACCACAAATGCCTGGGACAGCATTTGAACTCAGATCTTCTTGACTTTGCAATCCAGTATACTGTTCATTTTACCACCCAGGATCCCAAGTTTGTATAAGTAATAAAGAACAGAAATAGGATTTGAATCCAGGTCTTTTGACCCTTTGATCAGGGAATGAAATTAGCTAGCCTTGGACAGAGTACCAAGACATGTGATGTCTTCTAGGACAAGCTATTTTCAGTAGCCCTCAGAAAAAGGAAGTAATGTGAGATAGAGATGTAAAAAGAGGTTATCAATAATAAAGTTTCAGAAAGCATAGTCAAAAAGAATAGGAGAAAAGGTGTAGTGACTGGGGAGGGCTAGGGCTTAGTTTAGTGTGTGATAGCCCAGGAATGAGTGATTCAGTCATTAAATTGATGATGGTCCAACCCTGTGGTAAAGTGTACCACTGGAGAGGAGTGTAATGGTCACAAAGAAAGACGAAAGGCATGAGGAGGCAATAGGGGAAGTGGTGGAGGAAAGAAGAAACTTCCTCCTGCCTTCATCATTGTATCAAAGTCTGGGACAGAACTCCAGCTTACTTGGTGTTAACTCAATCTCGTGTGGATTTTTGTTGTTCATTTGTTTCAGTCATGCCTGACTCTTCATTGACCTATTTGGGGTTTTCTTGGCAAAGATATGGGAGTGGTTTATCATTTCCTTCTCAGCTCATTTTGTAGAGGAAGAAACAGAGGCAAACAGACTTGTCCAGGGTCACACAGCTAGTAAGTGCATGAGACTGGATTTAAATTCAGGTTCCAAGTCTTAACTGTCCCAAAAAACATACATAAAGTACTTATGTAAATACTGGTTGTTCAGTCATATCTGACTCTTCATTTGGGGTTTTCTTGACAAAGATACTGTAATGGTTTGCCATTCCCTTCTCCAACTTATTTTACCAGTGAGGAACTGAGGCAAACAGAGTTAAGTGACTTGTCCTAGGGTCACACAGCTAGTAAATGTCTAAAGCCAGATTGAAACTCGTGAAGAAGTTTCCTGATTCCAAGTCCAGTATCCTATTCACCATGCCATTCCGTTGACCAATCCTGGTTCCTGAAAAAATATCCAGTCCAATGTCCCACACTGACACATGCATTGCCTGCCTGAATTCTTCTTCATGTGTTAAAAGCAAAATGTGGAAGCACCCACCCACTAAAGAGAAGCAAGGAATTTAGTTCTGGCCTCTGGAGTGAATGGAGGAAATAACTAGTAGATGGAAATAGACTGTGACTCCTGTTGGTTTCACAGAATCCAACCATCCACAAGCATTTATTTACCTAGTCTCTAGTGTGGTAAAGGTGATGCAGAGGATTCAAAGAAGGATAAGAAATGAGTCCCAGTCTTTCACGACTGAGTAGATTACTAAGGTAGTTAGAGTATGTTTCCAAGATGATGTTACTTTAAAAAAAGTAAATGTATAGAAGAGAGGGATGGAGGAATGGTAAAGAAAGGTTTAAGGGAGAAAGAAGAGACTTTTTTATTTCATGTAATCAAGGAAAGTTGGAGGGAGAAGGTGGCATAAAGCAAAGCCTTGAAAATGGGGAGGACTTCAGAAGACTGAGATAGTTGGAGGCCATTATCCTAGGCATGACCAGCCGAGGAATGGTGCAAGGCAGCCCATATTCCCTAAAACTGGCTATGGCAAAGATATTGAGAAGGAAAGTGGTATGAGACAAGATTAGGGTGATAGATTGTGTCCAAATTGTAGATAGCCTTGAGTGACAAGTTCATGGGAAGAACTCATTCTATATTCCCTTTTATTGGAGGTTTTCCATCAGTGCAGAGACATGAGCAGAGTGGATCCTTATAAGGATTTATCTGGAAGAGGAGTGTAGGATAGAATGAAAGAAAAAGATAAGAGACTTAGGAAGTTATTACATGCATTCCAAGAGCTAAATGTTTGCTGAAATAAACAATCTATCCGTCCATCAACAAGCAATTTTTCAGTAACTATTTATGCACTAGGCACCATGCTAAGGGCTATGCTAAAAAAGTATGGAGGGGAAACAGCCACTTCTCTTAGGGAGATTATGTTCAACTGTGTGGAACTATGCAATATACCACAAAGGAAATACAGACCAAAAAGAGAGTTAAATGCCAAGGGTTTTCAGGGGAGGTGGCTTCACTAACCATTGACAGGGTTGTAAAAGTTCTCTTTTGTTGGACATTGAAACCATGGTCTATGAGACCATGACACATTCAAATTATGAAGCATTAAGAGAGATCAACAAGGGAATTTGTCCATGCCAAAATCTACTGAATTAGCCATATGGGCAAATTTAGCAGGGTTCAACTTTGGATGAATATAGGAAGTGACCACACAAGATATAGGTATAAAGTGAAGATATTGATTACAGGAATATATAAGGATAGGTGTCAACCAGCGGACCCATCAACCATGAGTTCAGTTTTTGTCAGATCCTTGCCAGCAGCCCAAATAGTCATATTCCCCCTCCACACACAGGTTCCAGACGTTCTGACTGCTGAGTACCTGGGGTAGCTTATCAATAAACATCTAGAAATGAATAGCAACATCTGGGACCACAAGGGTCTGATATACTCCCCCTCTGGAACTGGGCTGAAAAATATTGACACAATTGCCTGGACTACTTCCCACAGGATAGAGGTATAAAGATGACTAGTCTGCATACTAATGGTACTTTAGCATTGTTTCAAACTCAAATTCTTCCTGACTATCTGAAAAAAATAGGTTGAGAATAGGGGCAGAGTAAGGGCTGGCAACAATGCGTATCAGTCCTTTCTCTGGTCATAAAGCCAGAAGCTGTGCCTGGTACATAGTAAGTAGGTACTTAATAAATCCTTGTTAAATGAATAGATGGAGAAAATGAATGATGGAGGCTAATTCACAGAGAAAAGAAGAGAGACAAAAGCAAAACTCAAGATAGGAGTTTGTGACTATCAAATGGATTGTTGATGAAGTTCATTCAGGATTTGGATTTTCCAAGTTTATTCACAGGCCAGGAAGAAATGAGCTGTCCATTACAAATACTATTAATGAGAGAGTGTTACCTAAATACATCAAGTAAGTGTATAAAGGAAAAATTAATTTATTTGCAAAAAAAATAGAAAATAAAAACAGCACAAAATTTCAACACTGTGAATGGAATATATTCACTCAAACAGAAAGACAGGGAAAAGAAAAGTTAGACATTTGAATAGAGTGCTGGAGAAAGTAAAGTTGATACAAATACAGAGAGAGTATTGATTTGAAAAAAGAGAGGATGTGCTTTGGTTCTGCCACATTTGTGAAAACATTGTGTTTAAATCAAAGACATAAATTCAGAGATAAATTTAAATTGCTTCAATTATGTACCATATTGTGTCAAAACAATTACCAAAAATGAAAATATTTTCAAAATACATAAGTCTATGTGACCCATAAACATAATTTGTAGGATCCTGGTTGATATAAAGAACAAAATATTTAAAACACAATAAATGATAATGAAAATGATTAAAGCATAAATGTAGAATTGAACATTTATGGTAAGTAGTCCAAGCAATACTCAGAGGCAAATGTTTATTCCTAAACATTTATGGTAGCAAGAAAGAAAATGAGAAAATTAATGAGTTCAATCTGTAGTTAAATAAGCTAGAAAATGAACAAATGACTATATCAAAAGCAAGCAGAAATAAGGGTAGAATTCAAGCAAAAAAACGATAGGAATGTGACAGATAATAAAAGAATAGTTACAATTACAAATAATGAAAGTGTTTTTAAAATATCAAAGGAATTGATAATTAGTAAACATGTTCCAACAGAAGAGAAAGAAACATGAAATGACTAGCATCAAAAATGAAAAAGGAGAAATCCCAACAATGCAAAATAATATTTTTAAAACTATAAGATAGTTACATTGACATATATATCAACAAAAGGAAATTAGTGACAACTAGGCACTTATTTAAAAATACAAACTACATAACAAAATCTGCAGAAAATTCATAACCAAAATAAACCAATTTCAGAACTATTTAGCAAACTACTCAATGAACTTCCAAATAAAAACTATCATGATCAAATGAATTCACAATTATTCCATTGCAAATATTAAGATGCTACAAAAAAGCATTTTCTAAAACAATCATAATATACTTTATTTTCCATCTACAAGACACATATGCCACTTGTCACCAAATCTGGCAAAGATGTTTTAGAAAATGGAAGCTTGGTGCCAATAAAATTAATGGACTTTGCTGTAAAACTGTTAAGTAAAAAGCTGGAGAAGGGATGTTAACAAGACCATTTATTTTAAATATCTGACTGTCTTTACCTTTTCACAAGAAACCTAATAAGGCTGCAACCCCCCAACTCTGTTCACTACCAGGATTCTCTTCAACTAAAGATCTTGGCTGGTAGTAATGAATAGAGCACTTAGTAGACTGAACCCCACTAAATAAATACACAAATTTTGCTTAAGACAGAGATATTTGATGAGGACTACCGAGCACATGTACTATCAAGGGAAATCTAGGAATTTGTAGTGCAGTACAAATTTGTAAACCTATTCAGATGGCTCTAATAAGACTATTAAATATTAATGAGATTATTAAATATGAAACATAATAAATGTCCTGTTTTTATTAATGTGATTTTAAGTAGTCGGAGAGCTTAGAATCAATTGAGCAAAGTAGAGATATTAAGCCTGGAGAAGAGAAACGTTAAGCATGACTTGATAACTGTTTTTAAGTAGTTTTAGAATTGTCATATGGATGAGGATTTAATTTGTTTAATTCAGATTCAATGGGCAGAACCAATAGTAATAAACGGAAGGAAAAGTTGAATAGAACTTGCTAACATTTGAGCTATCCCACTGTGCAAAGGGCTTCCTTGGCAAGTCAGTGGTTCCTCCTTCTTAGAACTATTCAAATTTAGTCTATAAAATACCTTGGGTAACGAATTATGATAGCCCCACTCTTTGAGGCTTTGGTATACTACATTTACATGTATAAAAGATATTATGAGGATTTCAAGAGTTTTCTGTTTTCTACCATCTCAGGTTCCTGCTAATTGTGCTCCCCAGTTTTTGAGTGGCCAATAACTATGATTCCAGTTCTATGTAATTGTTTAGTATTGGATGGAGAAATATTTACAACAAAATCATATCAAGAACAAACATATAAATATTTGGCACCACATTTCAGGGCTATAATCCTCTCCTAAACCATTTAGTCTCTGGGTAGGCTTTTAGGAATCCAGTTTACCTTATTTTCTATATAATATCATTGCTGAGGTCTACTAATCTAATGCCAAAACCTTTGCTTTGCCTCCTGGGCAGGTACAGCATCCAAACTGGAATCATGGCCTCTGAGATCCCTATAGCTGAAGTTACTATATTGTGAATTCAATTTCCTCCACCTAGAAGTTAAGAGGAAAAATTTACAAGACTAAAATCCCCTCTCATTTCTGAAGACCACATGGCCTAAGGTGGAGGAAGTGACCTTTGGCCTCCCCCTTCACTGCACTGTATCACCTGCTGTGAATGAATGTGTCCTTCCCCTAAACACAAAGAAAGAGGTAGGATGTGCTCAGTCAGTTTTCAAAATGAGACATTTCTGGCTTTGCAAGTCAATCAGAAGAGGCTATTCTCAATCACATAGTAGGTCATTTCAGATCATCATATATCTAACAGTTGTTTTGTCTCTCCCATACCAACTACTGAACCGATGGACTCCAACACCATTTTAGGTAATTCAGGAATGTACCAAGCCCCATTGTCCTTTATCATATACATGGATATGGGATTTTGTGGTTACTTAGAGATCTGTTCCTGAAAAACTTTCCATCTCTGACATTCTGTGGTTCCACAATCAGAAGTTTAAGGGGACCAAAGATGACAATGGTGGGGGACCAGTTAAAGAGATGTCAGTGCTTTGCCTGGAGAAAAGAAGGTGTGTCAGAACCATACCAAGTATATTCAATTGTTTGAAGAATCAGACAGTTAAATAGTGATTAGAGTTGTTCTTCTTGACCCTGGTTAGCGATGGGAGCAGGTGGATGTTGCAAAATGGCAGTTTTTAGCTCAATACAAATAGATGCTGTCTTATAGTTACAACTGTCTAAAATGAGAGGGATTTCTTCAAGGAGCTCACATTCTAAGAAGGGGAACAACGTGCAAGCATCTCCGAAAATAGTGACTTCCCCTTCACTGGACCTCTTCAGGCTTCTAGAGGCTGAATGGGTTCCATGTCTCTGAGATATTATACAGGGGTGTTCTGGGCCAGGCCTCCCTCAGGTGAGTCTGCTGACTCAGTCTTTCCATTGGAACAACATTAGTAATTATAATACCTAATATTTATATATCATTTTCATTTTAGAAAACCACTTTACATGCATCATCTCATCAGATCTCAACAACCCTATGTAGGCACTCTTACTGTATACATTTTATACATGAGGGTTGTGTGATTAGTATTTACAAACTTAGTAGGTGATTAAAGGGGTCACTGTGGCTAAATGTTAACCATCTGGCAGCCAACCCAGTGATGAGCCTGTGCAAACTTGGCAAGACTTATCCTAGAACAATGGGTACATGGTCTATCGTTGGGTTTAAACTGGAGGATTTCCCAACTTGATAATGTGTAGGAAGGTTTGCCTTCGTGTCCTTTTAAAAATAATTTTGTTTTTTTTTAATCAATGCTTTCAGTTTCTTATATCAAAAGTTATCTCCAGAATCCTTCCTTTCTCTCCTCCCAGAGATTACCCCCACATAATACATAGTATCTTTTTAAAAGATCAATTCATTGACAAAGTTCGGAAACATATACAGTGTGTAGTACCTGCAGACCTCTCACTCCCATATAGGGGTCAGTCAGGGCAGTCTTCTCCTATCTCTTCTATCTAATTGACCTTTATTATTTAGTTACATTCCCATTTTGTTGTTGTTGTTGTGTTTTTCCTTTCCATTTCCATGGTTGTAGTCAATGTGTAAATTGTTTTCTTTGCTCTGCTGATATCACTCTGCATCAAATCATGTAGAACTTTCTATAGCCTCCGTTGCTCTATCCTTCTGAAATCTACCATCACTTCTATGATCCAATGATGCATCAAAGGAAGTTAATAATGAAGACAATGGTAATACCATCTAGATAAGCATATTTAATACAAGACCTATTACATTAACAGATGATTTAAAGTGATAAAAACACTCATGGGGAAAAATGCATTTTTTATAGAAAGAGAATAATTGAAAAGGAGAGAAAGGAGGACTCTTACAGAGAGATCTAATCTTCACCATACAGCATATTTATCTACATTATTTGATACTAAGGACACACATTAAAAGATCACAGGTGTGTAAAATGCCCAAAGATTGTTCCCTTGACATCTAGTTTCCTTGAATAAAATAATTGTTTCATAGATCATAGAAACATACAATTAAGTCAGAAGTGTCCTCAGAGAACATGTGGCCGACATCCTTCATTTTACAGATGAGAAAAATGAAACCCAGAAAATTATAGTAATAAGTTCACTATTACTCAGGCAATAAATGGAAAGACTGAAATTTGAACACACATACTTAGAATAGAGATCATTTGCTAAATACAGTTTTTATCACTTATCGATGATGAAAATACATTTATCTTTAGGATGGAATTAATCTTTTGTATGTATATGTATATTTTTAAATCCAAAAAACTCCAAATTCTACTTATTACGCAAAAATAAAAGCTGGTGTTAAGGCAAAAGAGAGAAAAACTCCATTCATGGAAGGAAAGAACAATTGTCAAGACTCGGGACTTATCCTTTCATTGTAGATCATAAGTGTAAAATACAAAACTCGGCTTGCTTAAGTAATAAGGCAGAATGTCTTGGTCCTTTATAATATGAAAACGTTCATTGCTCCTTCATTCCTGATATGAAATTTAAAACTTCAGGATTCCAAATGAAATGTAATTTATTAATGACAATGAATGCATAGTCCATTAGCCAAAAAATAATTAGCTAAATTTGTTTGCTATAGAAACAGAGGCTAATTCATTAATTTTCTAATCATCCTTTCCTGCTTTGCAATGAGGTCTCATTTATTTAGTCTCTTATTTTGACACATATGTAACCATGGGAATGAGAACACAATGTGCTCTGTGAAGAAGGCTAGTGCTTAACTAGAATTTCTTTTAGGGGAGTCTTCTCATTCAACTACTTTTGAGCTAAAAAGAAGATCATTTCACAGTATTATATTTTGATTTTATTTATTTATTATTGGTATTGTTTAAATCTTAGTCATTACCCAATTACTCCCAAACACTGAACCCATCCATGTAAAGAGGCAAAAAAAGCAAAATCAACTCATAAAGCTTTTCACAACCTGGCCACCTTTTCCTTCTTTGCCAACTTTCTTACATTCTACCGCCCTTCATTTATTCTCCAGCAACATTGGTCTCCTCTCATACAATACTTCATCTCCTACCTCCAAGCCTTTGGACTGGTTGATCCCCATGCCCAGAATGCACCCCATCCCAATGTCTGACTTCTTCTTAAATTCATCTCTAGCACCATCTTTTCCAAGAGGCCTTTCAGGGTGTCTTCTCTTGCTAGTTTAATCCTTTTTTCTACTCTCTATTTATTTATTTGTTTGTTTGTTTATTAGTTCTGATTTATATATGTTGTCTCCTCCATTACAAAGTAAACTCCTTCCGGAAAAGAACCATTGCACTTTTTATCTTGTATCTCCATTGCTTAGCTAAGTGTATTTACTTAGTAAGTACTTAATATTGATTGAATGTTTGATAAAAGGACCAAGACAGTCATTATACGAAAGCAGCACTGCATACCCATAGACAACTCTACTTAGAAGAAGGAAATATGCATGACCACCTACTCCCTGGATTGTTTGTCCAAAGGACAAGGTCCTTCTTGAAGAGGATCAATGACATCAGGAAGGTGACTTCTTCACTTGCAAGTGAATTGGATTTAAGTAAGGCAGGTCTGTGCCAAATCATCAGCCTCACTCCCGTCCAGGGCAATCTGAGTCCAGTGGCAAAATATAGATCAGGATGATTGGAGATGGCCCTGATGCAGTGGGAGACCTTGGCCTTTTTAAGCTCAGTTTGTCTGAGGCAATACCCTTTCAGTGATTAAGGCTGAGTAAGAAACAAGGAAAGGCAAAAAAATGGCCTCTTTTACCTAGTCAAAAAATAATAATAGTCCGGGAGGAGAAGACCCCCAGGGTTTATGGTCATCTGGGTATGACTGCCTTGTGTTTTTATTTGTAACACTGTCCTTTTTTCTGAACTACTTTAGTGAGTCCATCAATCAACAACAGTCTATTAAGTGTTTTCTATGTGCCCTATTGTGCCAGGCCCTTGTGATACAAAGGCAAAAGTAAGATGCTCTCTGGGTTCAAGGACATTATATCCTATAGAATTTCCTGAAGGTCACACAGAGATGGGGTTTTCCTGGTCCCAAAGCCAGTACTATTTACAAATATGTCAACGTAGTTTTACTTGAGTAACCGACCTTGCCATTGGAAACAAATTGGAAAACAATTTAGATTAATGTTCAACTATTTTCTACATTTTTATGGTGCCAACCTGTAATGTATCACATTCTTCACTCAGCATCTATAATAAATAAAAAATAAGGCTAACTAAGCCACATTTATGATTCACTTTCTTTCCATAATGCTCCTATGTCTTGGGTTGCAAACGTGTAACTAATCACCCATAATTTACACAGTGGTCCAGAACCCCCAAGTGTGATCAGAGCCCACTAGAGTAGGCACAGTGTTGAATGTGACCATATTTTTAAAAATGGTGCTCACAACATAGTTGTACACTTAATAATTGGAAACCTGATTATAAAAACTAATAATCTCAAGTGCTTTGCAAAAGCTTTTGCCTATTACATCCTAGGCATCTGCCATAAATACAACACAGAAACAACTGCATTTTTAATGAAACAGAGATTTATTCTAGGAGGTAGGGGAATAATATGGTCTCACTAAGAAAACATTTGTAGTCTGTGATGTTGCTTTGTGATCAACAAATGGAAATGGAATTTATTTAACACACTTCTGGAACCAAGTGCTTTGTGGTTGGGTTTCAGTTTTTTTTCCCCAAATTAGTCTGTTGTACCTAGAGCAATGATGTGTGACAAACATATCTAAATTAAATTATAGTGTGAAATAAGTTGGAACAGTAAAGGGCTTGGGGGAGTAGATGACATGATATGAGAATAGCAAACTAGCTACAGAATGAAAACATCTTACACAGGGTTCCCAAAACATCAATCAGGGATTGAATCTGCTCAAACCATTTCACAATGATCTTGAATATATGAGAGATTTTAAAGAAGAAATGACAAGACATGAAAACATGTTGAATGAGGGGAGTGAATAGTGGAGGATGACACCAAGATTGTAAGCCTAGGTAACCAGAAGGATGGTGAAGCCATTGAGAGTCATATGGGAATTTGGAAGAAAAGAGGTGCCTGCCTCTCTAACCATGATGCCAGAATGCTTCTGAGGGAGAAGAAAGAAAAGAGAAAGAATAGCTGAGAACAAAAGTAGAGATATAGAGGTGATATCGTGGAAGGATTTTTGTGCCAACATAGATACATTTTTCTCATACAGAAAAGAAAGCCATGAAAGGTGAACAAGGAACTATCATGTTGAAAGTTTTGTGAAAGGGAATATAATTTGTCCATCCATAGCAATTGTGGCTTTCTGTTTCATAAGAAAACTTCAACTTAAATAGCTACCACATAAAGATAGGGAGCTGAGCCCAGAACTGAATAGGAGAATGAAAGTAAACCACACAGAATTTGGGAAACCAGTATTGTCAGTGATCCCATGCTATTCACTATGCAAAAAGTTCATCCTTTAAACATCACTATTTTCAACATGCAAAGTATGGAGTTTCAGTATCGAATGGTAATCATAGGGAACTCAGAGAGTGACATATAATGAGTACAAGTGGGCTGCAAGAGATCACCAATAGTAACACCTATGAGACGTGGAATAGTAGGCATGAAAAGAATGTAAATATGTAAATAGGGAGAGTTAAAAAAAAGAAAACCCACACAGGTTGACTATAATGGCCATTGTTAGTGCCAAACCATCAAGCATAAAGAAGTGTGGTAATTGCTAGCTAGCTAGCTAGCTAGATTGATAGATGGATAGATAGATAGACAGGTGGATAGATAGCCAATGAATACATAGCAGGTAAAGCGATAGGTGTATATATATAAATAAATATAGACATATAAGTTATATACATATATATAAGTTCCATATATTTGTATTATATGGATATATGTATCAACTTAGGTTTGGATATAGAAAAATATAGAAGTAGAGATAAATATGTTGATAGAAGTGTGCACATAGATATAAGGAGTAGTTGTAGGTATATGGAAACACTTGTGTGTGTAATGTTGGTATATACACGACCATTTAGGTATAAGTACTGTTTATGAATATGAATATATCAGTGCTTAGCACACTGCCTAGTATGTAGTAGGTGTCTAACAAGTGTTTATTGATATGGGTAAAGAGATTTAGATGATATACATCAGCATAGGGAATTGCTTTAATCCAGACTGACCAATAACTACTCCATAGCATAACCCTAGAGAGGTAGTTAGAACACTAAGGGGTGAGGGACTCTGCTATCTTCAGTTATAGTATAAGATCAATGATTTAGAACTGCAGAGGAATGTAAAGGACATCTAGTCTAATCTTTCATTGTGCATCTAAGGAAAATGAATCTTAGATCAAAATAAAAGTTTCCCTGACCTATGGACCTCGCAGACGCTATCCACTTCAGCACATTTTCTCAATGTTAGCAAGAATTATTTGAAAACTCTTTAGCTTCTATGTCATCCATTTAATTCCTTCATCAAACATATAATAGAGTTCATAGACTTAGTTGTAGAAGGGATTGACCTTAGAAGCAATCTAGTTCAGCCCCTTAGTTTATAGATATGGAATCTAACGTATAGAAAGGTTGTGGATTGCCCCAGATCACATAGCTAGGGAAGGAAATAAGTTGCAGACCTATGGGCTCTGACTCCAGACTCAGGTATCCCTTTTAACTCTGCCATATAGCTGAGTGTTGTACTCTATACAAGATGTAGAAGTAGGCATTAAGGAGATGATTTGAGACATAGCCCTACCTTCATAGAACTTACATTTTAATAGCCAAGAAAAACTTGAGCCAAATACCGAAGACAAATGTGCCCCAAGGGATGTACTGAAGGCTTTCTTAGTTCATGACAGGGAACTTCTGACTGTGAAGACTAGAGATAGAAAAGGAAAGGAAAAAACATTCAATCCTCTATCAAAAACAGTGACTCCTCTTATTTTGTAGAATAAGTAGGCTCATTGAAAATAAATGTTCTTGTGGAAAACAGACAGTAACATCATTGTATGTTTATCTCTAAGTGCAGTCCAGTATTGTAATCTCTTCTGAGTAATTGACTCTGCAGGCAGCGTTAGGAAATATCACGACCTTCACTTTTAAGATTTTTCATGATTACTTATCCAATTGTTTCTAATGACAAACATTCAGCACCTAAAATAATGTGGGTTTTCTTTTGTTTGTTGTATCCATTGAAAGTGATGCATCTAAATGTAATTTAATTAAGTTAAAGAGTGATTTGGATTCTTTTAGCCCTATCTTGTTAAATTCCTATCAACTCTTATGACATTGATTTACTAGGCTACTGCAAAGTTCAATGACATGGGAATGATAAACAGCTATAGATATAGGTGACTTTGAGTGAACCAGACTCGAGGTACCTGCCGGGGAATTAATGTACAGCTCTAATATTAGATGACACCACATTGATGTAAGTTCTCTTGTTAGATATCATTAAATTGATGAGCCATTTTGGAGTTTGCTAACGAGGATTTGATGAACAGCTCAGATTTCTGGAATGGCTTTGAAGTGGTAAACACTAGGAGTTAGATAATGCTGGGTTGATGAAACTATTGCACAACTAAATGATTGAGAATTTCATCAGCCTGAAGAGTTAAATCCTGAATCATTTTCAAGTTGACAGTCATCAGTGGCTAGAGGAAAGCAAATAGAATTTTGGAGCCAAAACTGGACAAAAACTTAGTGATCAGCTCAGGGAAGCACATCAGCTTAGAGATCAGTTGATCACTTGAGAGACAGAGGGCTTAAGCTACTTGTTTGAAATTATACAGGAAACTAATGACAATGTCATCACTTGAACTCAGGTTTCCTGATTTGGGGTCCAAAGTTTCACCCAGATCCTTTGAGAAGTGATGCATGATGCATCCTATGAACAGTGAAAATTAGGCTCTCTCTTTCTCTCTCTCTCTCTCTCTCTCTCTCTCTCTCTCTCTCTCTAACTCTCTCTCTCTCTCTCTCTCTAACTCTCTCTCTCTCTCTCTCTCTCTCTCTCTCTCTCTCTCTCTCTCTCTCTCTCTCTCTCTCACACACACACACACACACACACACACCACCAGTTTTGCTAATCCCAGCTGTTTTTTTCCCTCTTTTTAATAATTATGCTAAGCCTCCAAGAGAGTACAGAGAAGGGTAATGTTGGGAAACAAAGAATCAAAAGAACTTTAAAATCTATAAGTATTCGTGCATACACTATAGATCTTAACATTTTTACTAACTAGGTTTCAAAGTTTTAAAAATTAACTTGAATTGTCAGCCAAGGGATTAGAATATAGGACAAGGGGTGTTCTAGGACATGTTTAACACTTCAACCTCTTCCCCAAAAACATATTTACACACAACATATACACATTACACACTTTTAAGTTTAATCTATGTTGTTAGCATTTTCTCCATCACTTTCTTAAGTCTTGAAAATCAACAAAATAAAGGTGTGCTTGCTCACATTGAAAACGAACTAGTTGACCCTCCTAAGCCGATTCAAGATGACTCTAGAAAACCTATTAGTGCCATTTTAGGGGCCAATATAAGACTTCCACTCAAGAGGTTCATTCATAAAGAGAAATAAATTTGAAAGACAGAAACACTCTGGTCACTTTAATGATCAAGCATGATTGCCAAGAATAGATGAGAAGAATGCACTAGAAGAATGTACCACTTGACAGAGAGGGAGAGGACACTAGTCACTGATTGAAGTATATATTTTTGGACATAGTCAATGTAGACATTTGTTTTGCTTAACTATGATTATTTGGTAAAAGGATATTTTCTTTTTTTAATTAGAGAGGAATCTTGAGGGGGGATGGGAATACTGGCAATAGGGATACCAAGATAAAAAAGAGAAGGATCGTTGTAGCATTTTGTTAAATGCATAGAAGAAAACACGATGAGATTCAAAAGCAGACAGAAACAGGGCAATTTTGAAACTTATTTGTTGAATTTATTTTGTTACTTTTAAAGGATGAGATATACATAATAAAGATCTGTGTTTTGAAGTGAAATCGTCCTTTTATATTCTTTGTTTATGGAGAAACTCATGTTTGCCAAGTTTAGATGCAAAGAAAATAAAAGTTGTTTGGTTTTTTTTAAATGATGAGGTTGGACTCAATGGTTTCCAACATGTCTTTAAGCTTTAAACTCTGAACCTCTGACTGATGCTATGCATTATTTTACCTTGATTCAGTGAGCCATTCAGAACCTTCACAGTAACTTTTAAAAAATTTTTCTCATCACTGAATTAAAAGATAATTTATGTAACAAAGATATGCACTGAGGAAATAGCAGGGTTCTGCTACCTTTTCTTCTAATGTGGTTATTTGAAATGTCATATAATACAATGGAAAAAAATGCTTATTTGAGAGTCTGGAGCCCATAGTCTAATCCTAGTCCTGGCATTTATTAGCTACCATGAACAAGTCACTAAACCTCCATTTCCTCACCATTAAAGGGAGAATAATCAGGTTTGCATTGCCTATCACTTTGGACAAAGCACACTGTCAACCTCAAAATTTGGCATCGATAAAATTTATATTTATTTAAAATAATATAGTTTCTGATGATTCAACACTCAGATGAATCCACGAGCTTAATCAATAGAGGTATTGTCTCCATTGTGCACAATAATCCAGCCACAATTTGTTTTGTGAAAATTTTGAATATACTCAATCTGATAAATATCAATAGAGAATCCTTCTAACACATCAGAGGTTTTCTGCCATGTCACTCACCCACTTCCTTTTTTCCATTTATCTCCCTCCTGAATAATCTCTTTTATGCCATTGCTTGTAGGAATCACCATTGGCCATATACTACACAGCTTTTATTCCTGCTATATGTCTCTCTGTTGTCTTTTATATCATTCAGTTTCTATTCTTAAATGAACTTAGAGTACCATTATTCACTGCTAAATAGGATCATTGGAAGAATACTAGTGTTTACAAAGAAAAACAAGTCATTTTTCTTTCATGCAGTAATTTTCTTTCATTGAGCACAGTATTCAGTCCTCTGAATGCAATCCAACGAGTTTCTCTGACTGTCCCTTACAATGCCAGGAATAGTTCAATAACCATCGGTTAAGTTTGTCTAGGTAGTAAAATGGATAGACCAGGCCTAGAGTCAACAAGAACTAGATCAAATCTAGCCTTGGACACTTACCAGTTGTGTGAAACTGGGCAAGATTGAACTTCTGTTTGCCTCGGTTTCTCCGATTGGAAAATTAGAATAATAACCAAACTTACCTCGTAGGGATGTTGTGAGGAACAAATAAGATATTTGTAAAGCACTTAGCACAGTGCCTGATTCTTGCTATTGTTACTCATTTTCTCCCTCCATTCTTGAAGAGGACCAATGATAGGTACTATATAAATGTTCATTCTCTTCCTTTGTTTAAGATAAATTGATAGAAAGATAGAGATAGACAGGATCCATAGACAGACAGACAGACGGATAGATAGATAGAGAAAAGAAAAGATAGGTCCATTTTGATAGACTAACTGGACAGACTATCAAATCAAAAAAGTTTAATCAAATATGAATATTCTTCTTCTACTTGGTTCTTCTTTTATTGTCAGTTCTTTTGAGCAGATGTGGATTGAGTTGGAGGCATTATAGTATTCTGGAGCTTAATGGAATAAACACAATATTGTCTATAAATACAAACTTATAGAGGACTTCATCATCCACAGGAACTATCTCTGATGGGCATTTTTGATATGCAAAAGTCCAGTGGGGAACATGTTTCATGAATGACCATCAAACAGTTCCTTGTCTTTCCCTATTTTTAGTAGCAATTACCAAAGAACTTTGTATGATCTTACATGGTAGATAACTATTTGAAATAAACTTTAAGACTACTTTTTTTTGTTCTGCTAAGACAAAAATAATCAACAAAATATAAAGATAATGAAATTTTGTCTTTTCTACAACTTTTGACCAATTATATCACAGTGTGGCCTAATGTTCAAGATTTTTTATGAAAATCTACTTGCGCCTTTGTTATATTTTCTTCAGGGATGACCTGGACTGATGGATAGATTATTCTTTAAAAAGATTTTGTAAAAAGATGGTCTCTTGACACTCTTTTTCAGTACTAGTATTTTCCAAACACTTTTTTCCACATAGTGCAATGTCCTACTGTCATTGTTTTCTAAATTACATCATCCCCAAAACAAATTTCATTCTGTGTACTTGGTTTGGCTCAGACACTAATTCCATTTTTGCTTTATTTAGGGTCATTTCTGCTTCTTCATATATAAGCAAATCATAGACTGAGATAAAATTCCAAATAATATACCTCCAATGTAATCAATAATGAAAATAGTTTGTTATAGAAGTGTTGATAAATCAATTTCTTTCTTTAACAGTTTTCTTCAGCTAGTTTAATGTTTATGTCTTCTTGGGATAATATGGTACAACTTTATCATCCCTCCAAGCTTTTCTGCATCCTCATTTTTTGATTTTCCAGTTTTTCCTCTCCTACTGAGTGATAGTACTGTGTAACATCATCTGCAAACTTTTTCTCTAACACAGGCTTAAATAGGGACAATTGTGTTGCCATATCTGTCATATTAGAAGGAAATTGAGTGTTTTCTGGCTCAGCTGATTTCTAAGTTCTTTTAGCCTCATTGGGACAACTGCTTTTTATTGGTTAAACTTCCCTGAGAAATGATGATAGCCCACATTAATATCTTCCCTTTATCCATTATCTGCCATTTTTCAATATTATCATTTTAAAAGACAACAGAAGATAAAATTACAACAAAAAGAAAATCATGATTAAATCATCTCATTTTAAAGAAGAGGAAATGGAGAAAAGAATTTATGCTATTTGTCCAAGGTCTAACATGAAATTTTTAAAAAGAGCCTGAATTAGATCCCGATGAAATGCATCAATCTCTGTATTATACCATGCTGCTTGTGGATAAAGCAGTGATAGGTTGTAGGGAAATCAGATTGTATGATGGACAGTGTTTTTAAAAGACTCTCAAGAAATATACTGCCTTATTATGAGGTAATATTTATTTTTTAAATATTTAATTACTTATAGAATTTTAGAAAAATCAGTTATATATAAATATATCTACATTTCAAGGTACAATCTGTTAGCAATTAAAATGGAATATATATATATATATATATATATATGTATTTATTTTGGTGGCATCTAATGGAGATACAGGTGTGCTTTCAAATAAAAACAAAAGTTCCATTTTTATATGAATATATAAATGGAATATCTAAGATGTGGCTATCTCTATTTCCCATACATTGCTTGGCTAAGACAGTATCTACTTTTGAGGTCTAGTGGTACATAATGGAAGAAAGGTGAATTTAATATCTAAAAGGCCTGTATTTGAAGCCCAGCTTGGCCACTACCATCAAAGATATGACTTTAGGCAAATCTCTTGCCCTAGCTAAGCCTTAGTTCCTTTATGTACAAAGTGCTGGATTGGACTAGATAATCTTCAGGATACCTTGGAGATCTAACATTTTGTGAGGAAAAGCAAATGTTAATTAAAAATGAAGAAACTCTGGCAGATGATTAGAATGGAAACTGCCTGTGTTGCCTAGAAGGTGCAACTAAATCTACCAGTTGTCAGGAAATTTGCTGTTGTTACCATTGTTCAGTCATTTTCAGTCATGTCTGATGCTTTGTGATTTCATTTAGGGTTTTTTTGGCAGAGATACTGAAATGGTTTGCCATTTCCTTGTCCAGCTTATTTTACAGATGAGGAAACTGAGGCAAATAGAGCTAAGTGATTTGCCAGATTCCCATAGCTAGTCAATATCTGAGGCCAGATTTGACCTCAAGAAGAAGAGTCTTCCTCTCTTCAGCCCAGCATTCTATACACTGGGTCACCTAGCTGCCCCCAAATTTGTTGTGGTGACATTTAAAAAGAAGGGATGAAGTAAAAGAAAATGAGGTATTATGAAGCAAATGGTAAAAGATGGTCAAATGAGATCGTGTACTTCCATTTACTTATTTCCTTTCTAAGGTCCAAAGCCACATCCCAAGAGTGACCACACCTGCCCTTGTAATTTCTGCCTTTAGATGATATCATTATGGAATGAGAGGAGTTAACTCTATTAAT
The DNA here is from genome assembly GCA_028658325.1 of Potorous gilbertii. Classification (NCBI taxonomy): domain Eukaryota; kingdom Metazoa; phylum Chordata; class Mammalia; order Diprotodontia; family Potoroidae; genus Potorous; species Potorous gilbertii. The sequence continues at coordinate 472,968,704 of CM053769.1, read as the reverse complement.
TCACAAACAGCCATCTCTCTCTATTAAGTCCTTATGACATCTCTGAATCAAAGTACTCCTGCTAATATCTATTATACTTACCTAAAATGACCCGTTTGGAAAACATTTCTATAGAGGCATGAACTGCTATTGGAAGAGTGAACTCTTCTAGATCAATCTCATCCCTATTCCAAAATCTGGAAGGTATTGATCAACAACAGAATTGCCAAATGTGTAAATAGTTAAAGAACTCTGTTCAATTCCATTTTTATCAGTAGGAATTATTTTGTTTTTGTCTGTGTATTCCAGAGGCCTTACAAAGCACTTTTTTTACCTCCTATATGATTTCATTTATAGAACACATTCTAGATGAGACAATCCCCATTATGAATGTAAATCCACAATTCTTTTGGGATTTAAAGTCTTAGAGAGTTGCCTGGAACTTAAAATTAGCTTGAGAGTTGAAGAGCTTTCTCAGAATCATACAACCAGTAGGTGTCCCAGGCCAGCAGTTCTTTATTCATTATTTATCAAAGCACACAATAGATCTTTCTACACTATTCATCAAAGCACACTAGGGAATTAATAGTAACTTGTTAAATTAAATTGACATAAATTGAAACTACCAAGGTAACTGACCACATTAGATGGTAACCGTCATGTTTTCTTCCTATAGCATTCCTGTGTATTACAATAAGTTTAGCCATTCCCCAAGTGATGCTTCTGGGGAGTTGGTGCAGCATGAGGAATAGAAGACTTAAGTTCAAATTCCATTACAGAAACATACAGACAGGCTGTGGACTCTACACAATTCATGTGGACACTGAGCCTAGGCATATCCCAGTATCTATATGGGAAACAATAGTGTGTGTTAGAGAGAGCCAGCCTGAGAAGGCATAGAAATCTGGGGTCAGGTTCTGCCTCTTATGCAAAATGTCTGTTTTACCCTGAAAACAGTTATTTAGATTCTAAAGACTCTCCCCCCCAACAACTCTTTGTGACTATAAGTTACAGAGATACTAAAGATTAGAATTAGTTACTTCATCAGGAGTTCTGTGTGTATGTGTGTAAATACATACATACATTTCTATATACATACATACATATATATATATACACAGATGTGTGTATATTTGCCTGAGGAGATAAGAGGCTAAGTGACTTGCCCAGGGCCATATGGCCAAGATATGTCAGTGGCAGAACATGAACCTAGGTCTTCCAGAAAGACTGACAATTTCAATATGGAGAAATATAGATAAAAATATAAGGAATGTAGACATAGATAACATCTCTGTATAGACATACAGATTTGATATAGCTATGGATATGGACAAAGATATTGTCATTCATAGAGGCAGGCCTGTAAATATTCTTCATGTAGGTGGACATAGATTTTAGTCAATAACCTTGAAAAGAATAGATCTGTAGACTAAATAGGTTTATGGAAATGGAAAACTTTGGAAGATAAAGTGGCAGATAAAGTGCCACGAGAATTTATACAGTGGTATCTTGGAATAAAATGCATTGCTGCTGGTCAGTTTTGCCCAAATGGTGGTCAGTATTGGGAGTAGCCTATCTATAGACTTTGGGAAAATTAAGTATTATCTAAGATAAATAACCCCATCACTGAGCTGTTTTCTTTATTTAAAAAAAATAGTAATAAATGTCTTTAGTAACCATGCTTTCCTCTATGCAAATGGGACCCCCTTTTGGAGCCTATAAGAATTTTCAAGGTTGTTCATTTGGGTATACAACAGAAACCTATTCCTTTTTCCCTCCCAGGCAACTCAGCCAAAGTGTACATTGAAGTTCAGGATGAGAATGATCATGCTCCGGTCTTTCAGAAAAAGTTATACATCGGTGGAGTGTCTGAAGAAGCATTGATGTTTTCTTCTGTACTCAGAGTGAAGGTATGGGGTTACAGACTAAGACAACAAATATACAGTGAAGTATGTCAGATGGCCAAGGACTTCAATGTTAGAATGTCACCAAGATTGTATTCATTAAGCCATACCATAGCTCTCAAATGTTTCTGGGCCTGTTTCTTATCTGAGTACTTACTATGGAAACTTAATCATCAGGAAGTTCTCATTGTTTCAATTTCCACATCCATAAAATAGGAACAAGAAATTAGTTTATGATATGTTCAAGTAACATTAATTTTCATTAAAAGTAGGTACCAAGAAATATAGTGTATGAAACTTCTCATTGACCATGAGAGACAGATGAAATATACTTTCATGTCTGTTGTGTCTGGGCAGGGTGAGAGGATGTGAGATTGAACATTCAAATTCATGTTCTTTTTTGGGGGAGGGGGGTGGTAATTTTAAGATAACTTATCTGATTCTCAGCTCTATTGTTAATATCCTTGGAGTAGAATGGTCCTTTAAAAAGTATGTTGGTCAGGGGAACAAACAGATCAAAATCTCCACAAGATAGGATTCTTTATTTTTATATTGGAAAGTTACAACCATTGAGAAAGACCTCTAAAAAACTGAAGAGAGGGAAAAGAATCACAAAATCTCAAAGCTGGAAAAGACCCAAGAGGTCATCTAGCACAAGCCATATCTGTACAAAAATCCCTTATTACATCTGACAAGAATTTCCAACAATGAGATGCCCATCATCCTTGAGATAGCAATTCCACTTTCAAACAGCTTCAATTAATAGGAAGGAACATTTTCTATAAATGTATCATAAATTCCTTTCTTTACAATATCTACCCATTTAACTTCAACCTGCGCACTGTGACTAAGAACAAGTCTGGCCCTTCCTTTCAGTATTTAAAGACAATATCATATCCTTTCCCACCTTACAAAAAAAAGAGAAGTTAAGAGAGAAAGAGATAGATTTGTGATGGTGAGATGGGCAGTCAGAATCTGAAACAGAATGAAAATATAGCATTGGTTCTTAACCTGGGTTCTATAGATAGATGTAAATGAGTGGGTCTGTGAATTTGTTTCTTTTTTCTTTTTAAACATATTTTGGTAACCATTTCAACACTTGATTTCATCTTTAAACACTATTTTTTTTTAATTTTATGCATTTAAGAACATGATTCTGAGAGAGGATATATAGGTTTCGCCAGACTGCCCAATTAGAAGAAGACATAAAAGTCTACACTAATAATAATTAGCAATTTAAGGTTACAGCAATTTGGACAAAAGAGTAAGAGAAAACTCTATGATTGTTAGGACTTAAATAAATAGTTGAGTGTGACATATAAGAAATGACTAAAAATAAAGGCATGAGTTCGAATCTAATCCATTAGCATGGGCTTTCCTGATCTTTTTTAGAGAAATTTAACTAGTGTAAAAGTTACCATAATGGAGAGACCAAACAAAGTCTGACATTTCCTCAGGCAACAAACACTTAATCTCTTTGCTAAGAGGAAAAATATGACAGGCAAGGGTAATGTTAATTTAATATGTAATCTCACGTAAGACCTTACAAAGGAGAGTGGTGGAACTGGGGTAATTTTGCCTAACGAAGCAATTAAAAATAGGAGAAAATAAAAGAGATGGAAGGAAAGTTTGATATATGAGACGAGTAATTTTTATCATTGGAAAAACGTTTATAAATGAACTTGGAAGACGTCAATGAGAAGTAAAGTGAAAAAGATTCTCCATCTATGTCCATCAGAATGGAACATCTATGCCGTTCACTTCAAAAATCTGCGTGCTGGATGAGGAAATAGAAATAATGCAAGAAAATGAAGTCAGCGAGAGTGGTTGAACAAAGTCAACTACAACTATTTATACTAAATTAGTCAGTCAATAGGCATTTATTAAATATACACAGTATGCCAAAATCTGTGCTAAGCATTGGGGATACAAAGTAAAAAATTAGATAGTTCCTATCCTCAAGAAGCTTACATTTTATCATGGAATATAACCAGTTCTTTGGAACTATGAAGAGGAAAGGATTCTGTGTTGAAGGTGGAAGAATTTTTAAAACATGGAGAATTCAGTTTTAAGAAGATTACATTTTTAAAATTAAAAAGATTGGAATATTATTTCAGAAAAAGCAATCAAGATTATATTAACAGGCATCCATCATTATGCCTGCTTTCTTATATCTATAAATCTTCATGAGAAGAGGCTATGTACTGAGCAACAATATTCTTGATGAAAATATGAGAAGAGAAGAATAAGCTTCTGAAGATTATTTTCTATAACAGACTATATCCTCATACTCAAATCATTGACAAGTATAGATAATTATTCCACTGTGATATGTGTATATGTGTGCATACACACATACAAACATTTTATTAAAGATGGCAGAGGACAATTTGTTATGATATAGAATTCCTAGGAAGAAAAGAAGGAAGGAAGGAACGAAGGAACAAAGGAGGACAGGAAGACAACATGTTTACTATGTGCTAGGTGCTGTGCTAAGTGCTTAGAATACAAATACAAGCACACAAATCCCTACCTTTAAGAAACTTACATTTTAAAGAATGAGTACAACACCTAGAGCAGAATTATAAATATGGGGGAAAGGGTACCCACTGGCAGATGATGATGAGAAATCCAGAGAAGAAGTCCAAGCATGAGGGAGGTAAAGCATGGTTGAGGTACTTCTAGCTGCTTTTCAGATTAAGTACTATCTATCTTCTCAGAGTATTAAAGTAAAATTTAATCTGTAATTTGATATCCTGTTCACAAGCCACTTATAAACGGTGCTATTGGTCCAGTGCATTTATTCTGTTGCTGAACATAAATTCCATAACAGCTAACACCGAAACAAAGACAGGTTGAGAATCATAGCTTTCCTTTCAATTAGCCAGGTAGCTATGGGGTTGTTTTAAATGTATCATACCCCCAATAGACATTATTGCAGCAAAGTAATCCCTCTTTCTGCCCCATACCCAGTTTTATCAGTAAAATGTCCATAAGAAAAGAGAATGGAATAGTAATGTAATGGGGAAAAAAGCAATGTGATCAAAATCAGAAAGCCTGTGTTCAAATTCCGGCTCTTCATGTAATTTTGACCAAGTTATGTCACATCTCTGGATATCAGTTTCATTGTATGCAAAAATTAGGCAGTTGTACATGATCTCTAAGGTCCATTTTTTCCTCATCATCTTACAAGTTTCCTCTTTCTCACTGGTTTCGTGACTTATTTTGTCCAATAAAAGGTGAATTTTACAGGAACAACAAAGAAATTTTGCAGGTCAACTCAACCCTCTTCACCATACTACCTTCTATAAATCCCTAACTCTCTTAATCTGTTTTCCAACCACCAAACAAATTTTCAACCAATATACTCTTTTTCCATTTATTTTTCATAACTAAAATGTACTTAACCATGATTGAAAAACACTCATTATTTTCAACAGATAAGGATAATTAATACCATCATGATGTATGTAACACACAAGTCAAACTTGAGGTATTTGTAAGAAATACCATATGGATTCAATATCATTATAATATTTTAAGAATATTAATATAGATTAAAAGTTAAAATTCACAGTGGAACTGGCTAAGAAACATCTTCTACTGTTTATATTTTGTGATTTTTGTTTTCCTTAAATTTATGACTGAAGAAATGAAAGATATTCAATGTATACAGTGGGTAAAAACCCAATTATTGATTTGATTTATAAAACTTCAGATAAATAGGATCACTCTTCAAGAGCTGCAAGAGATAAGAGAAGCCCACATATGTGTTAAATGACTTGCCTGAGATCATATGGGTAACAAATGGTAGAGTTAGGATTTGATCTTGTGTTTAGGGATGCCAAGCTCAAAGCTCTTTCTACTGCACTTTGGTAATACAAGTATAGGCATGTTCATAAGACACATCTATTTTCTTTTAGCCTTGTTTTTACAAAATTGGATTATCAGTCAACTAGCATTCATTATTTCTGCTATGTGTCAAGCACTAAGCTACTATGTGTCAAGGATGCTTGGTTGATTGTTGATCGTTTTTCTCTGGGAGAACCAAAATGACATTACCATGGGGGCTAAGATACTATGACTGTGGCCAATCAGAACAACTTCAGTTTAGAAGGCTCTATCACAGATCAGGCACAAATTGTCTATATGAACATTTGGAGTAGAGATGTCTCTAAATTAGTGCACCTCATATTTCCTTGAATCTACTACAGTTCTGCTTTGCTCATAGGGCACACCATGTTGAACATGCTGAACTTAGAGTCACAAAGAACTGGGTTCAAATCAGTTTCAGACAATTACTATGTGACCTTCACCAAATAGTTTAACCTCACATGCCCCAGTTTCCTTATTTGATGATCTCTAAGACCTTTCCAGATATAAAATCTATGTATGCATAAAAATCTATGTATGGATATGCAAATCTTATATGTAAACATATAAGAAAAGACACAGAAATTTTAAAACAACACAAAATAATTTCAAGACTACATAAACACTGACAGGGGGCATTACAAGAAGTCAAGTATAAAGGGTGAAACCTGAGCTATTCATCAAGTAAAGCTAGGGATTCTAAAGGGCAGAGGTGAAGAGAAGCTGTATAAAGATGGAGAATTGCTTTGCAAAGGCAGGCAGGAAAACTAAATAAGTATAGAAAACTCCAGAACTTTTTGTTTGGGGTCTCTTTTATTGTTGTTAATGTAGTTGTTCAGACGTGTGGTTTAACTGATCTAGGTAACTTCCAGTAATAGGTGATGAAACTCCCTCTCTCAATGTAGGTCAGCTATGTACCTGACAGTTTGAGACACTTCCTGTCACACTGAGAGGTTACCCAGGCTACCACAGCCAGGCTGTGTCATGAGAAGGACTTGAGCGTAAGGCTGCCATCCTTCAAGCCTGCTTTCTCAGTATAAAGGGGAAGAAGACACTGTATCAGCTCACGCTGAATTTTTGAGGTTAAATTCAAGACAATCCGTTCAGAAAAAGAACAAAGCTAAGAAACAACGACAGATCACAGCAACTGATTGCTTAAAGAGATCATGTTGTTGGTCAATCCATGCCACATATGTGGATATATGTGTGTATTTATATGTATGAGTGTATATACACGTGTGTATATATATATGTACTAGGGTATATACATAAACATATCTAAACATTTCAGTCAAGATGCTCCTTTAATACAGTGAAACTGCTCTTTTAGATTACTAGTCATGCAGTTCATTCATTGAACTAACTGATATATCAGAAATAAATTCAAAGATATGCTACAAAGCTTTAACAATAGTAGGAAGAGAGGGCCTGAACTGGGGGAATGGGAGGGAGGTTGATAGCACCTGTAGTGTTAAATGGGATGACCTCACATTCCATCTTCACCACCATCTCTATGTCTCCAGCAGCATCCTCAAACCATTTGCCTTGGATCATTGCTCTTTCCATAGGGCCATATCTTCCCACCATACCGAGCCCAAAGCCAACATGTCCAACTTAGGTTGAGGGCATCTGTTATGCTTCTTACCCTGAGAAAATAATGTACTGATAGATAGATAGACCAACAGATAGACAGAAAGATAGATAATAGATACATATGTACATACGTTGATATATGAATATATCATACATATATGTTAATACATAGAAATAGAGATTCTTATAAATATCTAAATATATGTATATTTATACAGGAACACACACATGTATATATATGCATACACAAAATTTACATATACAATACATAGGCATGTGCACATTGATATGTGGAACATATACGTTTACATATGTGAACACACATGTACACATCATTTTCCTTAAAAGAATGAGAATATAAGCATGTCTATAACCCACATACATATCCATTTCTATATGTAATATATTACCTACATATATGTAGGTAGATATATGTGTGAATCTCCATACAAGTAGATGGAATCAATGGCTTTGCATAGCTTCATAGCAATTAAAAGGAAACTGGTGAGCCCTCTGAAAAGTGAGGCGGTCACTAACTGTACTATGATTGGTTTTCCAAAGCACAGGATGAAAGTTGTAGCCACTCCAGGATCCCAGCTGATTGATGGTGTGCAGTCTGTAAGGAGTCCAAGGAAAATCAATTTAGGAAACATATTTTCTAATTTATTTAATTCATTTTCTCCAAATCATTGCCACTGCTTATGCTAAAAATATCATATGGTTTATTCATTAGTTTAATTAAGTGCAAAAATGTAGGTAGTTGCCAGGTCCTAATAAGGTAATTGTGCCTGTTCTCTGCTATCTTTGGGGAATCAAGATGGTGAGAACTGACATCTCTTGGCCCCAATCTCAGGCATTAAGAACCTTGCAAAAGTGCCTGATGCTTTTATTCTGGCACTGCCTTGAATTTCTTTTTTTTGGAACTTTTCCCACTTTTTTTATCATGAATCATTAAGATTGGTAAATTACTAGTTTAGTAATAACACCTGATCTAATTAGATAGGTTATAAAGCTTCTTTTCACAATCTCATTTGGTAGAGTTCTCTGAAGGTGATAAGATTACCCCCATTGACATGTAAGAAAACAATCTTAGGGAAGTGAGATGAGTTGCCAAGGGTCATATAGCTAGAAAGTGTCTGAGACCAGATTCCAAGTTAAGTCAAAGAGCATTATTGGGCACCTGTTATGTTCTAAGCTCTATGCAAGGCTGCTGGGCTATATCGAAGACAATATCAGAGCAGTCTGTGCTCTCAAGCAACTTGAGTTTCATTACCAATGAGAGAAAACAAGTACATAAATGTGTATATGTAAAATATTGACAAAGTAAATGCCAAATTAAAGGGTAAGCAGAGGGTCCAACAGTTGGGTAGAAGTCAGGTAAGAGCTTCTTACAGAAGGCAATGTTAGAGCTAAACCTGGAGAAAGCTCGAGGCGGAATCTTGAAGAGGCAGAGGTCAGGAGGGAGTACACCCCAAACCTAAGAAAACTTAGAAAAGGAAGAAGAAATTAATTAAGCAGTGAGGATGGAGTCAGTGTTCAACATTCAAAACATTATTCTTCAATGATTCCTTCTATTGACTGTATATGTGAGCGGGTGGGGAAAAGAGGAGAATGCAGGTTATACCTGCATTTCAGTCCTGGATCTTCACCACCACCGCCAACATATATACATATATGTAAGTATGCACACACATATATACACTTATAAATGTGTGTATACAGATACATATATACATGCGTGCATATATACACATATACATGTATATGTATATGTGTGTATACATGCATGTGTGTATACACACACATACGCATATGTGGTATATCACACTTACTATGTGCCAGGATCTATGCTAAGTGCTTTACCAACATTTTCTCATTTGATCTTCATAATAACCCTGGGATGTAACTGTTATCCTCATTTTATAAATGGGTAAACTGAAGCAAACAGAAGTGACTTAGTAAGCGTCAGAAGACTCAGTAAGCGTACAGCTTAGTAAGTGTCAGAAACCAAATTCAAGCTCATATTTTCCTGACTCCCAACTAAGCAGTCTATGCACTATGCACTATGCACTATGCACCTTGACTAAATAGTTATGTGATTTGATAGAAATACTTAATGGCTGAACTTTTGTCATCTATAAATTAAAGAGACTGAAGGAAAGGAATTCCAAGGTTAATTATGGGTAGCACATCTTAGGAAGCTCATTGCTAAGCTGGAAAGTTTCCAGAGAAGGACAGCTAGGAAAGGGAAGGGGCTCAGTTGCATGCCCTATAAAGATACGTTAGTAATTTCTAATTGACTGAGTGCTTGGAGGATACGGAATGCTCAACCTGGCAAAGAAAAGACTTCATGGGGTTGCGATAGCTCTTTTAGAGTGTTTTGAGGGTTGTCAACTGGAGGAGGGTGTAGACTGATTCTACTTGACCCTAAGAGTCAGAACCAGGGCCAGTAGTTGGGAGTAACAAAGATATTAAACTATTGAGCCTGAAGGGAAGGGGGAAAGAACTTCCTCAAAATTAATGCTCACTTAAAGTGGAAGAAAATTCTGTGAGCCCTGAAGCCATCTTTCATCCACCTTGTTTGTAATCTATGACACAGACAACAAAATATAAGCCCCACTTCCCCTTGTGTGATATTTTCTCATTGAAATATAAGTACTTTGAGGGCAGGGGTTGCCTTTGGCATTTTATTTGTGTCAGTAATGCTTGGCACATATTAATGACTTGATATGTAATTTTTCATTCACTTATTCATGTTGTCAGGGCCTAGGTGAATTCTAAGTATTGTGTCTCCTACACATACTTCATAAATGATTCATAAATCAATTAGAAATTATTAATGTATCTTTATAGGGTATGCAACTAATCCCCTTCCCTTTCCTAGTTGTCCTTCTCTGGAAACTTTCCAGCTTAGCAATGAACTTCCTAAGATATGCTACCCATAATTAACCTTGGAATTCCTTTCCTTCAGTCTCTTTAATTTATAGATGACAAAAGTTCAATTGAAATCCTTCATTTGTAGATATGATAAGGGGCCAAAATGAACATGTCTATCTACATTTGTATATTGAATGTGCATTTGTGTATTTGTATATTGAATGTGAATTTGTATATTGAACATGATATATTTTCAGAGTCTGTAGTTCATTTGAATATGGGCTCAGGTACCAAATGGCTGGCAAGTTGGCACTCTGGAACATTTGGGGGAAAACTGGGAATCCAAAATATTCTACATGCTAATGTCAGATCTAGCTGGAGATGAGTGTGTAGGGTGAGTTAAGAAAAAGCTCAACTTATAGGCAGTATCTAGAGTCCACCATGTCAATGTAGTGTAATGGGAATGGAATTTTCCTCCTTTGAATATTGATTACTATCCTCTATAGTATTACAAGTAGAGGCACACTTCATCTGAGGCCATGTTCAATTACATTCTATTAGAGGACCAAACCCAAACAATCTTCACAAGTTTCAAAAAGTCAAATCTACCCTTGATGTCATGAAATACTGCATAACAATTATAGTTTTGTAAAAGTAAGATTGGTTGCCCTGGAAGTCTCTCTCTTATTGAAGGTCTTATGTAAAGGCTGAATGACTTCTTGGGAATTTATTATATGGGGATGATTCTACAAATAGATATCAGATCATATGGCCTACAATGTTCTTCCAGCTCTGAGTTTCTATGATTCTGACATCTATTTTGGCGTGGTATTTTTCTTTCTAATACATTGAAAAAGAGGAATTCTTTCCTCAATGTTATCTTAACCTGCTTTTAGGTAGAGTACACAGAAAAAAAAAGCCATTTTCAAAAAATGATGAACTGACTTGTGGCACATTGGAATTCTTTGCCATTTAACCAATAAAATTTAAGCAAATTTCTATTTTCCACCACAGTACACCCTTTCTTGCCAACAAACTCAATAAAACTTCCCCTCTATATGAACTCAACGACATTCTCCTCAGAAAGAGAATCTTCCAGCATTCCATCCAAAATTGTTTTTAAGAGAAATAGTTTTTAGTTCTCTGCTTTACTCAAGATGTGCAAGGGCTTGGAAAAATTAAAAAAAAAACTTTTGTCAAGATCAAATGAAAAGTAACTGATTCTCATAACTGGGAATTTCTGGAATAGAAATGTGGAATAGAATAGAATCTAGAACAGAGAATAATATCTATGCATTATTAAGTATTGGAAATGAAAAATGAAGAAAGGGTTGTTTATTTGTAGACTATATAAATGATTTTTCTTTTCTTTTCCTGGGCTCATTGGTAGGATGTGTATTTCAAAGTATGCTTGAACTCCATTGCGACCTAAAGCCATACAGGGTCTGCATGTCTCTCAGATGATTAAATGTTTAACAATCCAAGGGATTATTATCTTTTAGGTTAGGCATGTATTATTCTGTAGGTGGTTTAATATATTGCACAATAGAGATGGCCATGAGTTTGTCCTATATTGTGCTTCAAGGAACATATTTCCCTTCGTATCCCCAAATTATCCATTGCCAGAAACAATGACACTAGATGCTCTTAATAATTTCTGAATACTTTCAAAACTGAGGCAACTCTACAAATTGGTTAGCCTGATAATTCAGGGAAACAAAACCCAATTTTGTCTGAATTATCCAGTTCATTACTCAAGTCATCACTTAATTCTGTTTTGTAGACTTGACATAGGAGTTCTATAATTCTGGCAAAATGCAAAGAGAATAAATGAAATTCTCCATAAATTTCATTCATCGTACTCTTAGCTTTTTAAATGAACTCTTATTTCCATTTGAAATCATTAATTGCTTTCACTTTTTGCTGGTTGCTCTCCTTTGCAATTTGTCTGAATCTGCAACATGGATAATAGCTATCAACGTTAGGGGAAGGAATTTGAAGAATCAATAGAGATTGTATTTCCAACTAATCCCACACCAACCAGGAAATATTATCTCTTTTCTATGCTCTGTCCTCTATCATATTGCTGTCTCACTTTATGCCTTCATCACGCTTTACTGGTTTAATTAACATCTCAATTCATATGGTGCACAGATCCCAAATATCTATTGGACATTTTGAAGTGAATTTTGTCATAAGAATCTCATACGCAAGTGAAAACCTGATTAATTTTATCATTGCCCTTTTTATCTCTCATGGTCATCACCCTCTTCCCTGTCACCCAGACTAAAATTCTGAAGTTATCTTCAGCTTCGTACTCTTATTCATCCACATAGGCAGTCAGTCAACAAATCTTGTCTTTTCTAAGTCTGTAGCATTATGCCTCCCCCACCCCCTTTTCCTGCTCATCTGGCTGCCACACTATGCTAATCCTTCCTTCATCATTTCTTTACCTGGACCATAAGAAAAGTCTCTTCTTATCTCAAGTTTCTCCCCTTCCAATCCATCCTCCCCTACTCCATAAAGTCCAGTGGCTCCCTATTGGTTCTATGATCAACTATAAAATACTCAAGTAAATCAAGTTCTTTATAGTGAAGCCCCAATCTACTTTCTCCAACTTATTACATATCCTTCCCCTCACATTCTCTATCATTACCCCGATAGCAGTCTTCCTATTCATCATACCAGAAATCCCATCTCCCTCATCCACCTATAATAATTCCTACCTCTTAGAGCCTGTAGTTTTCCTCAAGACCCAACTCAATCATTGCCCAAATGAAGTCATTCCTGATCCATCCAACTCATAATATCTGCCCCTCAAAAATGAGGGATCTATATTTATATATTTTGTGCATAGTTATATGATATGTGCATACCCAGATTGAACATAAGCTCCTGGAAAGGAGGAGCAGTTATCCCAGTGCCTAGGAAAGTGCTAAACAGATATAAAGCATCTAATTTTGTTTGTTGATTGGTTGATTAAATTAAATTTGATTAAATTGATTGTTGTTGTTTGTTGATTCATTGATTAAATTAAATTAATTTCATTAAACATTGGATAAATGTCTATTATATGCAACATATGATACAAAATATTGAAAAAAATAAGTAAAAGTTATCATTCAGGTGAAAGTAAGAGGTCAAGGGATGACCAAATAGGAAGAGAAAATTAACATGATTACAAAGGACAAAACTAAAGCCAAGTTGAGTGTCATCTAAATACTAAAGAATAAGCAAGGGATAGAATCAAAGCAGGTGAACTAACACAAGTGTTTTAACATTTAAAAGTAACCAAATATAGTGTAGGAAAGGTCCTGGGCATCCATTTAGTCCAACCTGTAGCACCCAAGGAACTTCCAACTACCACATTCCCAACCAAGTCATGCAGTCTCTAGGAGAATGAAATCAACTACCTACCGACGCATTATATATAATTTACCAATAGTGCTAAGCATTTGGAAATGTTTTCTTTCCACCAACCCCAGTTGCGCTTTATATGATTTTAATCCATTTACCCTAATTTTAGCTTCTTGATCTAAATACCTATCATCCTTTTGTTTGCCCCAGTGACAGTCCTTTAAATACAGCCCTTTAAAGAGAGCAATCACATCCATATTGTCTAATCTTCTCCAGCCTAAATATCCTTATGTCTTTGATCTTAATGTCATAGTAACACCGACATCTCAGGATTGTTGTGTGGCTTAAATCAATTAATATTTGTAATGCAAATATGAAACTATGCAAATAAATCATATCAATGCTAGTTATTTTATTATTGCTATTGCTGTTTTTATCACTATTATTCTATTGCAAGAACTCAAAATCCTTCACCATCTTCATTGCCCTTCTCTAGACAGTCTTCAAATTACCTGAGAGAGAAGATATTACTCCAGATGTCAATTCAAACAGATAATAATGGCGACGTCACCTCCTTCTTCTTGGAAGTTACCTGTACCTGTCATTTTTGTTACATTAACGTGCTTTTGGTTATCTTGTTACCTTGTTAGTTCATACTGAGCTTGCCATCCATAGGATCATAGACCTGGAGTTCAAAGAAACTTTAGATACTCTCTCTCCAATCTGTTCATTTTAAGAGGAAACTGAGTCTCAGGGAAGTTAAGTAGTTTTTTGAAGGTATTACAGGTAGTATCAAGGATGAGATTTGAACCTGGGTTTTATGACTACAGAGATAATATTTTTCACTGTATACATACTTTATAAAGTCAATTAAAAACAAAAGAGACCCAAGAACAACTTCAACCCTGCTAATATGCCCTGTACATGAGAAAAAGTCTTCCTGGGCTTCTGTCTCATAGCTAGAAGTAAGCTTAGTTCATACAAGGTGAGATGAGAGATGTACATATACATCTTACTGGAGGAGAGGCATGAGACAATAGGGAGAATGGCAGCTCCTAAGGATGGGGTGCCTTGGGCAACAATGCCCCTTTCTTGACTCTGCTCAGTGATTGAACTCTCAGGCATCAAAGCCATTTGGGGACATTCTATTGAAAGAAATCTTTTTTTTCTTTTTCTACCCCCAGAATTAATTATAGATTTTCAAAGGTAGAAGCTCATATAACATTAACTTGTGTTTCTGTGAAGCTTTAAGGTTTTCAGTGTGCTTCCCTTGCATGACCCCTGCAAAGGATGGGGATAGTGCAAGTATTATATCTCCATTTTATAGACTAGGAAACTGAGATATTAAAAAGTTATGTGATTTACTTATGGTTACATGTCTAGTAAAAATCAGAGACAGGATTTGAACCACATTTCCTAGGTGCAGGGTATATTCATTCACCATGAGTTGAGACTCAGAATAGTATAGCAAGAACGCCAGCTTTTGTGGCATGGGATCTAGGTTCAAATGCTTATTGTTCTACTTACTACCAGTATGATTTCACACAACTCACTTTAGTTTTCTGGGTACAGTTTTCTGACCTGTGAATTGAAAAGATTGGACTCCATGATCTCTAAGTTCTCTACAAGTTCTAGATCTATGAACCTATGAGATAATGGTTTCATTAAAGGTCCTATAGAGTCAGACATTCTCACCAGCTCAGCCAGCACTGCTCTGAGATACAAAAATGCAAATTCTAAACAAAGCAGAAACAAGAAAAGCTAGTGACAAAAGCAGCCCAATCACTTGGGCATCTACCTTTGCTGTTAAACCTGGATGATTGAGTTTTCTTTCCAGAAATTATGCTCAATCTTTCTACAAAATACTTGATCTAAGCTAGTTCTTGTCGACAGTGGAGGGAAGAAGCAATTAGGAGAGGTAAAAAGCATTTTGGGAAAGATTTCCTGCCTCAATACATGTTTGACTGAAATCTATCACTGTAACGCAGCGTCATTTACCTTCTCACTAAAGGTATATCAAAGAGGAGTAGTCAGTTACAAACTCTTTCATATCTCTTTAATGGGATTGTCAATTCTCTTAAGCCTTGGCATTGATTAGATCAATGGAAACCTTTAAAAGCCAGATTAATGTGTTTAAAGTTACACTGCCTATTTCATACTAAGCTGAGAATATAAGAGATAGGAGGTATCATTTTTATCAGTACTTTATCAGATGCCTGATTATTCTCTTTCCAAAGTTGATAGCCATAAAAGGGCTTTATGTAAATACTTTAACTCCCTTCGGTTTGTCAAAGAATATGATTAGATAGGACACACTCTCTGTCAAGATAAGATCAGAATCCTGAGAAATAGGGATATAACATTCTACTTCGATGGGTCAATGGAAAATTAGAGGTCATGCAGTCTTCCCTCTTATTTTACAGATAAGAAAGCAAGAGGGAGATACCAGAAGGCACACATCTAATAAGTGGCAGAGTTTGGATTTGAACTCAAAGCCTACAGAAAAAGAGAAATGCAGTGACTAGAGAGCACTAAAATTAGAATCAGGAAGATCTGGGTTCAAGTACAGTCTTGACCACTAGCTGTGTGACCCCAAGTTAATTGTAGTCCCTCTCTGGGTCCCAGTTTCCTATTCTGTGAAATTAAATTCTTGGGCATGATGGTTTCTGAAGCGTCTTTCAGCTCTAAAGATATAATCCTGTTATCCTGAGTTCAATGAGTTCCCACTTCACCATTTTCCAGAGAAACAGATGGTTCATCAAGTAATTACTTCCTCTACTGTTGATTTTTCCTGGTAATAAAACATGGATGGGGGAAACCACGATTGGCAGGAGTTAGATTCTTCTGATTACTGTAAAATTCCATTTAATGCAATGAGTCTTTTTTAAGCAAAACACACACACACACACACACACACACACACACACACACACACACACATACACATACACATGCAACTCACTGGTGACTGATAATACAAAGAAAAGAATGATAGATACATCACCCCATCAGAGAATTTGCATTCCACCATGGGTTTGCAATGTGCCACAAGGAAATAGAAATAGGTTATTTTGAAGAGGAAGAGTACAGTACATTTCAATAGGTATAAAGAAAACTTCTAGTAGGATGTGGCCCTTTAACCCAGTCTGGAAGCAAGTTGAACACCTCTCAAAACATTACCAATTCCCTCCTTCTTAATAGAGAGAAGGCGTAGAGATCCTCTCCTGAGAGGGAGATGTTCTCTTCAGAGGAGAGACCTTCTACTCCAAAGAAACAAACCAAGTCGTATGTGATGGGTATACCTAATCATGCCAAGCACTATGGTAGACAAAAGAGGGGATTCAAAAACAAAAATGAAACATTCTGTGGTTCTTATTTACGCCAATTATTCTAGCCTCTCCCTCTGTTATGGCCTATTTCTTCTTGGAATATGGCTCTTCAATAATCCTCCAAGTAGTCTAAACTTCAGTTGCTTCCAAACAGTGGACTCTTTTCCTAATTTCTAAAAATATTTTCACATCCCCAAAACTTAAAAAAATGAATCACTAAAGTGAATGATTTTCTTTTCATTTTCCTATTTCTTTACTTTTCTCAGAGTTTGACTTGATCAACAGTTCCCCTCCTCTTAGATATTGTCTGCCCCAAGGATTTCCATTACATTGTACTCTCTTGGTTGTCTACATACCTTTATGATCGTCCAAGATCTTTTTTGAAGAATATCATTCCTTTTCTCATCCCCTAAATGTGAATAACTGTCCCACTTACATCTTTACATTTCTCTCTCTCTGTCTCTCCCCCTTTCTCTGACATAGTCTTCTATTTGTTCAATATCTTTATACATAACACGTATATACATGTGTACATCCATGTATGAACACACATGTGTTCATACATGTGTGTGTGTATGTATGCACATATTTAAATGTTTCCAGCCCTCGTTACTGTACTAGGTTCCTATCCCCCATCACCAATTGTCTGCTGGACATTTCCAATGCAAGTTTAAATTCAATGTTTCTAAAGCAGAATCTGTTATACTAACCACTGTCTTCAACTCTCCTGTAGACTTCCCTATTTCCATTGAGGGTAACGCAGTCCCTCTGGTCACTGAAACTTTAACCTCACAACTCACCCCATGAATCCAATAAATCCAATTTATTCTACCTGAGCAAGAAATCTTTCATTTGTTCCATTCACAGAACCACCACCATAGTACTAGATGATCGCTAAGCCAAACTATTATAGTAGTCCTGTGACTGAACTGCTGTACTCGAGCACCCTTTCACTCAAATAACCTTCCAAAAATCACTTCAGACTATGTAGCCTCTGCTTCGAGAACTTTGAGTTACTCTCTATTGCCTTCAGAAAAATAGAACTCCCTGGTTTTTGACCTAGAGTCCATCCCCAATTTGACTTTAGCCTGTTTCAAGTTTGCAACGGCTTATTCACCTTGAAATCTCTGTTACTTCCAAATCAATCTATTCACTGCTCTTCAAGCTTAGCATTCTTCTTATCTCTCTGAACAAGCTACCTCCCATGCTAGTCACTTAACCTGCCAACACTCAAATTTCTTCACTTGTAAAAAAAATAGTGGAGGTAAAGTTCGATATGGTGATGCCCAGTAACTGTTTCAGCTCTAACTTTAAGTTTATAAGCCTACGGGGCTTTCCCTCTTCATTGCCATTATTTAGAACTCTAGCTTCCTTAAAAAAAAAACAAAAAACAAAAAAAAAAACTCAGCCTATGGATCATCTCCAACATGAATATTTGATG
Source organism: Potorous gilbertii (assembly GCA_028658325.1). Lineage (NCBI taxonomy): Eukaryota > Metazoa > Chordata > Mammalia > Diprotodontia > Potoroidae > Potorous > Potorous gilbertii. Next base: position 472,950,351 of record CM053769.1, on the reverse strand, counting down.
ATTGCTCAAAGTAGATTTTTTTCCTTCTTCAAATTCCAAAGCTTATGCTTCTCTATTTGCATATTTGATAAACAAGTGTAATGGACATTCCTTGAGTTTAGAGGCTATTTTACATTTTGTCTTTATATTAATAGTACCTAGTACAATAACTGGCACAAAATGGTTCTTAATAAATTCTCACAAGATGAGCTTTGGTTGGATTAGCTTTCATATTTTAATGCTCTTAGAATGTACATATAAATTCACAAGCATGAAAGAAAATTTGTTAACACACTCAAATTTATAGATGGACTTTGGGAGAAAGAGTTCCAGCCTACATGCATAAGCAAAGGGTGCAGAACATAAAAGATGGAAGAGTTGAAGAATAATGATAGAACAGGAGAGAGAGAAATTAAAGAAAGAAAGATATAGAGAGTTAAAGGTAAGAGATAAATAGGTACAGGTAGAGATTTAGAAAGAAAAAGAGATAGAGATGGAGACAGAGAAATAAAAACAGAATGTGATAATCATAGAGAAAATGATGGAGATATGAACAAAACTACCTTTCTACCATAATTTAGGAAGAAAAGCAGAGACCAAAGGGAAAGGATCATTAATAGAAACTTATGAAGTATAAGACATTTCTCTGTTTTTATTATGAAACAAGCTATCTTAAGAAGACTGAATAACTTTCCCCCCCTCCCCAAGTAAATGAATCACATCATGGAATAAAATCTCTTCTGTCACTTACTGATCCAATTAATGGCCATATATTTTTTAATCAATCTTGGGATTATGAAAATTAAAACTAATGAAAATATAGGACCCTTAAGGAATAGTGGTTTTTACCTCCATCTTCTTAGTGACAGATACTGAAATTTCCACTCAATGAAGTAGAACCATTAGGACACTGGGATCTATCTACCTAAATGGCAGTCTACCCTAATGGAGAGGAGGGCAAGTCTTGTGCTTGGGAAGACATCAGTTCAAGTCCTTCCTCTGACACCTATCAGCTCTGTAATAATGCATGTCGCTTATCCCTGCAGTACCTTGAAATACCTGAGACTATAAATGGCAGTCTAATTGTCAGTTGACATTAGTGGCAGGAGTTTGTACACAAGAGTTTTCCTAGGCCAATAAAATCACAAGTTTGTTTCTGCTGCCAAAAATTACGATGATGAGCAATGACCCTTCTCCTGCGCTATGCATTTGGTATTTTAACAATAAGCTTAAAATAAGAATTAGATTGGTAATTTCGGCAGTATAGATAACTCCTGGATTAGGAGTTGACATCCTTGCAGCAAACTGTAATCTTAGAGAGTTGCCTAAAGCCCCCATAAGTTGTGCTCAGAGTCACACAGACAGTATATATCAGAGGGAAGACTCAAAGCCATGATTTCTTGACTCTGAGGCCAGCTCTCCAGTCCCCATCCTGTTTTCTCTCTAGATATGGCTAACTGTCTTAATTCACCCCCTAATGAACCATGAAATTGTCTTGGGTATTTATTTTCACATTTAAGAATAGAGTATTACATGTCATAAGGTAACTTATAAGAACCTAAATCAAGTTGTCCTATAGATTAAACCATATTCCCATATATCCAATTTCTTTCTAGTGTGTTCCAAGGGTTAGGACTGTGCTCTGAAGAACTAGGAAAGGTAAATGTTATCAATTCCACTTTACAGACAATGAAACTTAAGTTTTGAGAAATTAAGAGGCTTACCAAGGGTCATAAGGATAATTAGTAAATAAGGATGGATTTGAACCAAGATCTACTGACTTTTCATCTTGCATACCTTCTGATTTGTCACTGTGCTTCTCAATATAGCACAAAAAAGCCAGTGACCTTGACAGATGTACAAAAATAAATGAGTAAGTCTATTAGTCTTCTTTGCTGATTAGGGCTGAATTTAATTAAGAGTTGGGTCCTACAAATAGAAATATTCTAGTTACAGGAAATAAATGCCTTCTAAAACTTTCTCATAACCTAAATTCATTCTTATATGCCTTGTAATGACTAGGGTGATTTTTTAAAAATGTTTTGATTTAATTTAATTTAATTGCCTTAATTTAATTTTAATGCCAAAATTGGAAAAATATTAATGCAATTATCTTATAAAGACAAAACAATCCAACAATTAAGAAACCCCTTAGAAACTCATGTTAACACACATTACACTCACTCCCTGTCTATTAGCTACTTTCCCATTACCTACAAACATGCCCATATTTCTGCCATTCTTAAAAAATCCTCACTTGATCCCTCCATCCATGCTATTATCCTATATCTCTTTGATGACTACATTCTTTGTGAAGGCTATTTATAATTAGTCTCTAATTCTTCTTTTCTGATTCTCTTAACTCTTTGAAGTGTTACTTCTGATCTCATCATTCAACAAAAACTGCTCTTTCCAAAGTCACTAATGGTATCCTAATTGCCAAATCTAATAGCCTTTTCTCCCTCCTCATCTTTCTTGACCTTTCTGCAGCCTTTAACTACCTGACTAACCTTGGTTAAGACTCTGTCTCTCAGGATTCTTCACCTATAAAATAAGAGAGTTGGAGTTAATAACATCTAAATCTACATTGTCTTAAGTTATTTACAACTTAGAAGCAGTGTATGCCTGGGAAGTCAGTTTTGAAACTAAAACTAGACTCTCCATTTCTTTGGTCTCTGTTGTAATTCTGGCATTTGCATATTAGCTGAGTTCTCTCATCAACATTTACTTCAATTCATGAAATGCTTCAAATGGAATTTACAAATAGTCCATTTTCACTCTCCTGATTCTTCAAAGGAATTCATGTTGCTTGATGAACCCGGTTAGGACTGGAGGATGGTCTACTGGGTATATTTCAATAGTTTATGAAAGCTAAAGCTATTTTTCAACTTTGGCTTTTATCTCTAGAGTTTATCATTGTGTTTTACATCTGGAGCAGAGGTCCTTAATTTGGTGTTCATGAAATGGTTTTGAAATTCTTGTGATTGTATTTCAATAATTGTCTTTGTGCTCCTAACACAGTGCCAATTATATAGTAAGTACCTAGAAATGCTTGATGATTTGTTCATTTTATATATTTTTAAAATAGTATTCCATTGTGAACTGATCCAATCATTTTGGAGAGCAATCTGGAATTATGCCTTAAGAGTTGTTAAACTACCTTTCATCAAGCAATACCACTAACTAAGTCAGTTTCCAAAGATGATTAGGGGAAAAAAAAAAGAAACTATATGTTCTAAAATGTTTATAAGGGGAAATTTTATGGTGAATATCATATCAGCAATTAGGAAACGGCTGAACAAGTTGTGCTATATGACTTTTTGAATATACCATTCTATAAGAAATGATGAGCTCAATGATCTTAGAAGAAAACATGGAAAGACTTGCATGAAATAATAAGAGCAAAATGAGCTGAATGAAGACAACACTGTAGACGGTAAGAACAATATTGTTTTAGGTGAATAAGTAATTTTGACTATTATAAATACCCAAATTAACTATAAAGGACATATGAAAAAGATGTTATCTCCAACAAAAGAAAGAAGTGATAAATAGAAGTATACGTAGAACGCACAGACATACATATATACATGCATACATGTGTATTTACAGACTTTATCTATATAGAAATATAGATGTATGCATATTTGTGTCTAATAATAGCCACGACTGGGGCAGGGAGGGGGGGGCGGAAAAGGAAAAAAGAAATTTAGGTGATAATTTTACTATATATTTTAAAAGAAATAAAAACCTATACTCAATATATTTGAAGTTACATATTCAATCATCTTTTTATTATTCTGTGTTATGGAAATGATCATTTTATTCCATAAATTATAAATTAAATAAATAAAAATATTATTCCACAAAGGGGTCCATAGGCTTTGCCAAACTTCCAAAGGGGGTCATGGTACAGAAAGGTCATATATCTCTGCTCTAGGGAATATTTGTAGAATGGATGATAGTGATGTAAAATGAGAAGACCTGAATCAAACTGGACTACTTATTCACAAATACACAGTATTTTATTCTCTGTCCTCAATGTTTTATTTCTCATCTCCGTGATGGAAATGTACTTTTGAAGTCCTTCACAAGTTAGTCTCAACCAATGTTCCAACTTTATTATATGATCCTCCTCCCACCCCTTCAAGCAATCTACAGTTTAGCCAAAATGACTTTCTGTCCTTTCCTTACACTTAGCTGTTCATCTCCCATCTCTAAGCCTTTGTACAGGCTGACCTACTTCATGCCTGGAATGCATAACCTCCTCACCTCCAAATCTTAGAAATCCCTTCATTACCTACAAAACTTTGTTCAAGCATCATCTTCTATGAGAAATATTAACTACTTCCCTAGTTTCTAGTAACTTTCCACCAACCTCAAAAATTTAACTTGAATTTTAAAAATTTATTTATATATATTGCATCTTATCTTCAAGAAGAGAATGTAAACTCATTGAGGAAATACACTGTTTCATGTCATCTTTGTATGCTCAGCACCTTGAATAGTCCCTAACTGACAAAAGATACTTAGTAAATTCTTATTGATTGACTGATTTCTTGGTTGGAACCCCAAGTTTCCTTAAAGGAATATAAATCACACTGTTCATCAGTTATCACAGAATGAAAATGAACTTGGGGTTTCCTATCAAGCTACCTTTGCTATTCTGGTGAATGACAGCAGTCAGAAGACTTGATATCCACACTAGTCATGGGACTATAGATCCCTAAACTTCAGGTTGCTCATTTATAAAATGGAGAGAAGGATGCTTGGACTAGGGTTCAGTTCTTATGTTGCCTTCTGTGTGAGCAAGATCTGATCTCCCATTCCACAGTTGCTAAGTGACCTTATCACCAAAATTATGTGTTTTTGCATCTATAGCTTCTATTCATTTGTGTACTAGTTAATTTTTCTTCTTCTACCCTGTTCCCCAAAACATATAAACTCCAGGAGGGTCAAGTCATTTTTGCTTTGTCTTTCTATCCCTAGTGCCTATCAAGTTGTCACTTGTTGGTTGGTTGGTTCATTGGTTGAATGAATGGAATCACAGATATATTACAGAAAAGCTGAATACTATTTTCTTTACTCACTGTTAAAATCAATTCACCATTCTATCAGGAGAGGATAAACACACACACACACACACACACACACTCACAGTCTACACAAAATAAGTACAAAGTATTCTGCACCCCGCCCCCCAACCTAGGGAGTCAGAAAAAAAAAACCCTAATATAAGCTAGCATTGGAGTTTACTTTTGAAGGCATTGAGGGCAACATCGTGAGCAGAAAAGGAATACTCAGTTTTCAGAGATTTCATTTACAGCATTGCATTTGTTCATGTGGGCCAGAACACTCACAGATATCAGTACCAGTTTAATAAAAATAATAGGAAAATTCAGAAACTAGTAAATGAAAAACAAGAACTCCACAGGCTTTACCTCAAGAACATTTAATCCATCTCCAAGAAGGCTGAATTTAACTCCATTGAAAGTAAAGTGCATGTGAAACTTAGAGAGATGCAGGACCCTTGGCATGAGTAAAAAATAGATGAGATTCAATTTTATGCTGATAGTAACAATTCAAAGTTCTTCTATGATGCCCTGAAGGCTTTTTATGGGCCAAAGACCTTTGGAGCATCTCAACTACTCAGGGATGATGGAGCCACATTGATGAGTGATAAAAATGTGATCATGGAGACATGAGCTGAACACTTCTCTAGCATTCTCAAGAGACCATCATCAATCAACGATGAAGCTATTGACTGTATACCTCAGGTTGAAGTCAGTCCTTCTCTAGCCAGACTTCCAACTTAAGAAAAGGTTTTACATGCTATTATTCACATCTTACTTGGCAAAACACCTGGTACTGATTCCATTCAGAGATCTAGAAGGCAGGGGGTTCATTGATCATACAAAAACTGACTGAAATCTTCCAGTCTGTGGGACAAGAGGAGACTATCCTCCAGGCGATCAAGGATACCTTCGTTGTCCAACTCTTATTGAGATAAAGGAAATAGGTTTTACTATGACTACCAAGGTGGGGGAGGATAGGCTCTCTCTTAATCATGACTAGCCAGATTCTTGACAGAGTCCTCCTTAATAGGCTGATTGTTAATAAGCGGATGCATCCTAGAAGATGTTCACTCACCTGAGGGTCAGTGTGGCTTCAGAAAGAGCCAGGGAAAAGTCAACATGTTGTTTGCTGACCTGAGAAGTTGCAGGAGCAGAACAGAGGTCTGTGCACACTGTTTGTAGATCTACCCAAGGCCTTTGAGGCTGTCATTGGGGAGGGCTTGTGGAAGACCATGGAAAAATTTTTTTGCCTGGATAAGCTTATCAATATCATATTTCAGTTTCACGATGACATGCTTGCATGGATGCTGGATAATGCTCTCATACTTTCCCAGTCACCAGTAGAGTAAAGCAGGACTGTGTGCTTACTTACATGATATTTAGCATGCTGTTTGCAGCAATATTGTCAGACAGCTTCAATGAGGATGAAAATGGCATCAAGGTATGAGTTACCTCACTGACAGTAAATTATTTAACTTGAAAAGGCTAAAGAGAAAATTAGGAGAATTAGTGCATGATGTTCACAGATATTTGTGCATCCATTGCAGCCTCTGAAATGCAACAGAGTATGGATTGATTCTCTGTCATTTGTACTGACACTTTGGCCTGACAATTAACACCAAAAAAACAAAGGTTCTTCACCAGCTAGCACCACACCATCCATACATAGAATCATTGGCTACCGAAAATGGAGAAATTTTGAATGCTGTGGATAATTTCATTTATGACAGCAGCATGCTTTCCAGGAAAATACACACAGATAATTAGGCTGATGCACACATGGCCAAAGCTAGCTCAGCATTGGAAAGCTCCAAAAGAATGGATGAGAAGGGGTATCAAACTACCTACCAAACTGAAGGTTTACAGATCTGTTGTGCTGGCCTCACTGTTGTATACCTATGAAAGCTAGACAGTCTTCCAGTGACATTCCAGGAAAATGAATTGTTACCATTTAAACTGTCTTAGGAAGATTCTGAAGGTCACCTGGCAAGATGAGGTACCTGACACGGAGCTGCTCTATCATGCTGAACTGCCAAGCATTCAAACTGTATTGCAGAGAGTGCAATTCTGATGGGCTGACTGCAGTGTTCAAAATGTACATTTGTCTAAAAGAATATTTTATAGAGAACTCACACAAAGTAAGCCCTCATGTGGAGGTCAGAAGAAGTGATTCAAAGACACTCTTAAAGTCTCTGAAGAATTTTGGAATTGATTGTGAGGCATAGGAGACACTGGCACAGGACCAACCAACATGGTATGCCCACGTTAAAGCTGTTGTGCTCTATGTGAAAAGCAGAATTGCAGAAGCTCAAGAGAAATGTGAGATGAACAAATTTAGAACCATCACCATCCCAAGTGTTCAAATGTACTATTTGTGCCTGACCTGTGGTAGTACCTTCTGAGCTGGTACTGGTCTGATCAGTCACAGTTAGACATACTGTACTTTGACCCTGCTATTATGATATTAAGTTGGTCTTCTTAGAGTACTTAGGACAATGAGAACCAGGGAAACAAAGGACTGAGGTGAGTAGATTGCATTCCAGGCAGAGCAGAAGGTTTGCAAGAAGCTTTTGAGGTTGGAGACAAAATGTTATGTATGAGAAACAGCAAGAAAGAAAGTTTGAGTGGATCAAGAGGTTTTAGGGTGGGGGCAGGCATAATGTATTGTCTGGAAAGAGAAATTAGATCCAGACAGTGAAGAGTTTCAAAAATTCCAAACAAAATTTCTTGTGTTTTACTCTTGGGATGATAGGGAGTGAAGGAAGCTCCTGAACATTGGTGATACAACAAAGCTCGTGTAATTATAGATATCAATATGGTGGATACATGGGAAATAACCTCAAGGCAGGGAGACCAGGTAGGAGATTCTTACAGTAATCTGAGAGGGGGAAAGGACCTGAATTGGGGAGGACAATGCCTATGAGAGTGAAGAGAAAGGAATATATGGAAGTCGTGTTGTGAAGAATCTGTAGGACCTGGCAACTGATTGGATGAACACTTTCATGACCCAAAAGTTATCAGGAAAGGACACAGATAATTAGAAAACTTCTGGTGACCTTCACAGATCCTTTCATGCTAATTAACCCACTTCCATTTTAGTTATTTAGGCAGTGTAGGGAAAAAATATAGATTTCTGCTGTTAAAAATTAATGGGTTCACCTACTCACCTGCTTTATAGAAGCCATTATTTAATCATTTTCTCTTAATGTTGTTCACCAAAGAGTGAGTTCCAGAAAAGTCACTAAGCAAGGGAGATGTTATAAGAGGATAAGTGGTTGCCTGGTCTAGGCTTTCATTTAGAAATATAATTACCTCAACTTAACTTGATTAACTTCAGAGTTTCTGACAGTAACTCTTTTGGAGTGACTTTGGTGTGTAGTTTGGTACCTTCTCTTTTCACTGCTTTATAAATATAATATACCAAAAGAAGTTTATCCCACAGTCTGTGAAATCCTTTCTTCTTGTGTGACCTTTCTCAGATATTGATGACTACTGTCAAGAGAGTTGGAGCAAATTTGAATTATGATGAAGTGGAATCTGTATGCACAACAGTGCTCTTTTAGAAAACTTGATTTATTCACCCATCAGATGTCAGCCTTGTCATTTCAGGAATTCCTTCTTCATTGTCTTTCCCTAATTGGATGCATTGTGAAACATTTGTTATCAGCTGGTGAATGATAATAGACCAATCGATCTGAAAGGAGTAGCATGGTGTAGTTGTTGAAGTATTCAACTTGGAATCAGGAAGATTTGTTTGCCAATTCCATCTGTCATACTAGCTACATGACTCTGGGCAAGTCATGTAACCTTTTTCAATCTCAGTTTCCACAGCTATGGAAGTTAAGAATTTTGATTCAATGTCCTCTGATTTTCCTTTCAGCTCTCAATCTATGACCTTCTGACCTTATTTATGAACCTTTCTTATAAGATCATCTTTGAGGGAAGGTGGGAAAGATTGAAAATCCTACTTTTGTGGGAGTCAGTCAACATAGACTGGGACTTCTAGCTGGATATCTTAAAACATAAACCATGATCAAACTTCGACTTTTAGTTTTCATTAAGTTCCCCTTTGAGGTTTCATAGTGGTCTAGTGATGACTCTGAGTACTTAAGTCTAGGGCAATGAAGAAGAAACTCTAGCTGATCTAAAGAGGCCAAAAAACCATTCAGTATGATTTCCAGCATCATCCCTTGAGATTGTCTTCTGAGGAATGGATAATTAATGTACCAATGCCCCTCACTAGGAGGTGATGTATGTTTTGATGACCATGAAAACACACAAAGACAGACAAATGAAGACAGGGAACTCAACAGGTCATTAGAGGGAGTACCTACACTGCAAAGATCACTGATCCTTGAAACAAATGATGATTTAGGAACAAGAGGGTTCCTCCTTACTGAAGCATTTGATCTGTGAACCTGGTCTCTCATAACCCGAGAAAATGAAGTCCAGGACATCAAGTCAATAATAGATTTTTCCTGTCCCATTACTCTGATGTTTGACAGATGTGTATCTCACAGTTTTGGGTCATTCTTCAGGGATGCAGGTTGTAGTCATTCTATGACTGCTCATTCATTCTGACCCTTTACTAGGTCCTCCTAGAAATCCAGCACAGGGCCTCCACTCAATTCACTGTGGTCTTCCTCTGGATAGGGAGTATTCACCTGGGATTCATGAACTTCTTTCTTAAAAAAGATTTTATTAACTGTTTTAAATACTGTTGGTTTCCTTTGTAATCTTACAAATTTTCTAATAAATTTTAGCACATTATTTCAAAAAGGGGACCAAAGCCTTTGCCAGATTGATTGCTCAAAGGTTTGTCCATGACATATACACTTTAAAAAAAGCAAGCACTATTCTAGACCTGTGGTCATGGCCCAGATAGCAGTGGAACACGTGGGATGGTCATCAGTTTTCCTTTATTCTTCCCACATGGTTAGCCCATTACATTTTCTTGTCCTACACATTTCTGATGACATCCTTGACGCCATTTCTCTTGAGCATGTCTTGGTCAGTAATGGGTTCTAGCTCATGAGTCTGTGTGATTTGACATTTCTTCCCAATGACCTTTAACTTTCACTTTAACTTTCACTATTAAAGATCTCCATTCAGCATCGTGATCTAAGTTCACAAAGGCACCAAACTGCCATTAGCCCTTCTCTGATCATTTGCATGTAGACTATAACTTGAGATTCTACTGTTCTAAGTTATATTTCCCCCATTAATGGCCTTTCATTTCAAATTCATAAACTGCATATTATATTGCTAACTATATGGTGTTATGCTAATGTGGTGCACTTGGCAATAATAATGAAAACTGGCATTTATATAGCATTGTGAATTTTGCAAAGCCCTTTATATATAATACAATATTTGAGTCTCAAACCAACGCTATAAGGTGGGCCCTATAGGCATGAACATAACACTCTCATAAATGAGGAAACTGAGGTGAAGAAAGGTGACAAGATTAGCACGGGTCATACAACAAGGGTCAGAAGTAAAAGAAGATGCAGTGATTTAACGTAAGCTACTTAAGGGGATTCTTGTCTTAGTATCCCTGGTGCTTAGGCCAATACCTGGCACATAGTAAGAGCTTAATAAAATACTTGTACAGCTAGGTGGTGAAGTACGAGGAACATTGGGCATGGAGTGGGGAAGAACTGTATTCGAATCCTGCCTTAGATACTTACTAGTTGCCTGATACAGGGCAAGTCACTTACCATCTGCCTGCCTCGGTTTCCTCATTCATAAAATGAGGATAATGATTGTATTTACCTCTCAGCATTATTGTAAGGGGGAAAAAGTGATAATATTTGTAATGCCCTTTGCAAACCTTAAAGCACTAATGAAATGCTAGCTATGATTGTTTTTGAGCCAAATCCAAAGATTAAAAAAAATTGTAATAAAATGAATCAGATTATTTTTTAAAATGACATGATTAGGTGCTGGTGGTAACAGGAGCATGGGGCTATGAAATAAGGGGCTGGATTCCTGACTTGAACTGTGAGAATTAATGGGTTCAAGTTCATTTCCCACTCTTTCCTCAGGTAAATAAAATGAGAAAGTTGGACTAGCCAGGAGGGATCTTAGGGAACATAGCCTCTGATTTAGAGTTCAAAAGGATATTAAAGGACTTATAATCCAAACTCTTTACTTTACCATTAAATAAACTGAAGCAGTATTTGCCCAGCGTTGTAGAGGCTGTAAGTGGAAGATTAGAACTCAGGTGCATGACTGTAGAGACATGATTCATCCCACCAGGCTACCCTGATCAATCAGGCTTCCCTAGTTCTAGTCCTCTGAAGGTCTAGAAAATCTTCTTGCACCTAAACTACCCCATAAGCACTTTAAAATCAAAATTATATTAAAAGCAATATAGATCCAGCTGCCGAAACCAGATGAAGTTGGCCATTTATGAGTCTGTCTTCATTGATTTTAAATGAAATTCAAAACCTCCATCTCAGAGCCCTTACCTAAGGAGGCATATGGGTGTATTTAAAACAGAACTGCTTATAATTCACAGGAGAAAGTAAGCCTTCCATTTTTAATTGTGCATGACTCTAGTGCGTATGACTGGTAGGTGTATGAATTTTTATTTGTAAATTTATGTTCTCTGATGACAGAATGAAAAGGCACTATGAAAAAATTATGAAGAAAAGAGTTGATGGTTCTGTATAAAAATGACTCATGTTAGGTCTCAGTTTGTTTACAAGGTGCCATCATTTCAGGAGACTCATGCTAAATAAAGCCACTGGCCTAATTTTAATAGAAAAATAAATAGATATGATGAGGTAAAAACAGCAATTGTATGGTCATAAAGAATTTGATAAATAAGGAGATATGAACAATGAGAAATCATTGGGCATGGAGGACCTCGGTTCAAATTTAAATTATGGGCAAGTAATTTCTTCCTCAATATCCTCATCTTGAAAATGAAAGGATTAATCTAGATCACCTCTGTTCCAGTTCTGATATTAAAATCTGTGATGGTGTCTTTTCTCCTCTCTGAATCTCATTTTTCCCTTCTGTACATTAAGGAGATTGAAGTAGGTGACCTCCATGTTCTTTTCCAACTCTATGGCTATGATATATGGCTCTGGGTAAATCCTTTACCCTTTCTGAAACTCAGTCTCCTCATCTGTAAAGTAGATTGGGCCAGCTGACCTCTAAAGCCCTTTTCCATTTGGAAAGCTGTGATTCATAATTTGGGACAAGCCACTTTTCCTCTCTAATCTTCAGTCTCTTCTCTGAGAGTCAAGTTAGGTGCCCTCTCAGTTCCCTGCCAAGTCTAACATTCTGGGAAGTTGAGTTACTTATTGAAAACTAAAGTGAATCAACCTAAAACATCCAAACAAATGTAACTTAATAAGCCATGCATTTTAACTGCTTAAGTAACTAGTTGGAATCTTCATGCTTTGATTGCATAAATTCTCTTGGATTTCATCTGGACTACTGTGGATGATTTCGGGGAAGCCATCTACGATCATCAGAAGTGCAAAAATTGAAAACAATTTCCGAACAAGTATGGAGTTGACTTCAAGTTTTCTCATTAGAATATAGGAAAAATTTTAAATAGTTAAAATTTGAATTTCAATGCATTTTATTTATCATTTCACACATCATTACATTTTAAAAAGAATAATGAAAGGATTCTGTCTCCTTTGGTGATGATAATTCGAGCTGGTGATTTGGGGAAGGACTGTATAGATGTCAGCAACATCTTACTGGGCTCCACATGGTTTAAATTATTTCTTCCAAATAAAATCCAGTGAACAAGTGCAGGGTATCTATTGCTACTAAGCATGATGTTCTCCTGAGAAAGGCAGTATGGGGCAGCGGACAGAGCACCAATCTTGGAATTTACAGAGACTCATATTCTAATGTCATCTCCAAAATTCAGATAGCTTTTTAACTATGCTGAGCCTCAGTCTACTCTATAAAATGTGAATCATAGTTTCCTAGATTTGGAGCTAGAAAAGATCTTTGAGACTATTTCAATTTTAAATGTTAATTTTGTTATCATGAGAACTCCCTAGACCAGTGCTGTTCATGACCCATCCCTATCTTGGAAACTTGGAGAGATGCTTGAGCCACAATCCCACAGCTAATTAAATGTCTGAGTCAAGGCTTAGATCTTGTCTTCCTCATTTCTGGCCCAACAGCACTTTTTCTATAACCTCATGGGATCTCTGCTCTCAGGATCACTTTGAACAAATGACATGCATGAAGGTTATTAAAAAAAACTATATAATTATAGAAAAATGGTATGAGTGATATCTTTTATTTTGTCATTTTTACACACTTTATCATAGTAATGTCATTTTGGTCCTCTTTGAAGATGAAGGATAATAACCAACCAAACAAACAACCATATAACTATAGCTTTTAAATTCATTTTTTTCAGTTTCAAAATTTTCTCTTTCTAACCTTTTTCTCCCCTACTCATTGAGAAAGCAAAAAAATATAAGGCCTATTGCAAATATGGAGAGCCAATTCAAACACATTGGTATATTGACTATATCCATCGCCACACCAGTACCCTAGAGATGGGGTGGGGGATGGTCATCCAAGAAATTATGCCTTCAGTCCAGGTGAAGAATGGTTGAAAGAATCGGAGATGTTCACCCTAGAGAAGATTTGGGAGGACCATGATTTTGAATCGTTTTCAAACGAAAAGAGAAAACAGACATATTTACTTGGTTCCAGAAGGTAGAGTGGAAGTTACAAAGAGACAGATTTAGAATCAATGTAAGGAGAAACTTTTTAACAATTAGTGCTAGGGAAAGTAAAACAGTACTGCTTATGGGAAGAGGGATCATGAGTTACCTTTTCATGAAAGACTTCAAGGAAATTGTGGAATGACCAATTTGGGAAGATGGTGTAGGGTGACTTTTCAGTCAGGTGTGGTTAAGATGATCTCTGGGGAAGCTTCCAGGTCTGAGATTCTGTCATACATGCACACACACACACATACACACACACATCACAATCCACATCTATTCCACAAAAACCAATGGAATAAAGACCAACCAATAAGGAACTTTTGTTTCTATAATCAAGAGTTCAGTGTCAATCAGAACCAGTTTGCCAAAAAAAGACAGAGTAAAGAGCTGAATCAGCTGAAAATTTACTAATATAATCACAATGTAGACAATCAAGGAAATATACACATTATCTAGACATTAATATGTAATGGTAAAGAGAGTTCCTTTTCTCTATGCCACAAAATCATAGGTGCAAACTAAAAATAAATAAGTACATAAGTAAGTAGATAGATTAAAAAAATTCAGGTTCAAAAAACAGCAAGAGGGAGTCCATGGAAAAGATGCTGGAGTAAGAATGATAAGAACTCTTTTAGGTTCCAACTCCATCATTTTATCACATGAGAATACTTAATATCTCTCAGGCTTGATTTTCTTATCCATATAACCAAGTATGGGGTGGGGCAGGGAAAGGATAACCTTGCTCTTCCCTACTCACAAGATTATTGAGATATATCCTTTATACATTTTAAAGCACTAAAAAAAAAGAAATGAAGGTGAATGAAACATTAAAAGATGCTCAGAGTAGTTCAGGAGGGGACACACAAATAAGGCAATATGCAAATACTATCCAATAATAGAGTTTCATGGTGTCTTATGCAACCCTCTTATTTTTCTCTTCTTTATTTAAGGAAATTTTTATGTTTCTTGATGTTTGGTAAGTTCATAACAAAGAAAATTTAAATTTAAAAAAATCACAAAATATTATTTTTGAAACTATTCCTGGGAAGATGCAAAGGTAATGTGGCTTTTTAAAATAGGTATAATCATATAACTACTTACATAATATTGTAAGGGACATCAGAAGTCCTCCAGTCCAAACAGCACTTTACAGAGCTGGAAATGAAGACTCAGAGAATGAATTAAAGGCAAGCCTTTGTCAATTAGCCCAGCTCACTGCATGGTACTGGTGAGATATTTAAGCTTGTTGAATTTATTAACCTGCCTAATATAGGTACATAAGTGAGAGAGTCCAGATTCAATCCCAGTCCTTCTAGTTCCTAACATGGTATTCTACACGCTATACCACTAAAGGAAATTAGTCATTTATCCAAAATATAAATTTCATTATTCTTCATATTTGGTTTCTCTTCTGCTTTTCTTTATAGGCAACTGATAAAGACACTGGTAATTATAGTGCCATGGCGTACAGACTTATCATCCCTCCTATTAAAGAGGGAAAGGAAGGATTTGTGGTTGAGACATATACAGGTCTTATAAAAACTGCCATGCTATTCAAGAACATGAGAAGATCCTACTTCAAATTCCATGTTGTTGCAACAGATGATTATGGAAAAGGACTGAGTGGCAAAGCTGATGTCCTGGTAAGTGCAAAAGATTTTGGAGAAATTATGGTGGAGGAAGGGTTTGGGAGACAGAGGTGTGGATGTAGCAATGAAGGTAGGAAGGATGTGCCATGGAAAAAATAGCAATGGAAATATCTCAGTTCAAACAAGAGATCAAGAATGTGTCAAAAATTCTTTAGAAACCCTAAATGTGATTCTGCCTTCAATCATGAGCTTCATTAACAGAGGAGTAAAGAAACTGAAAAGCTCTACTTGGGCTCATTTTGATAATACAGCTTAGTTTGTTATTTTCTTTTTATATGATTTCTTTTGGGGGATGTCTCAGTTTTTTAAATTTCCTTTCATGAGTAAGATCATGTTTTCATATTTAATTAACTAGTGAGTTAAAATAAAAAAATAGATTTTTCTACAGTTGGGTAGCAAAAATGTTTTAAATGGGAGTCATTCTACACTCCATCAAACCAATGGATCAATCATTTCACTGATATCCATGTTGCTTCCAAGAACTGAGATCCACCAACCACTCACATGCCAAGCCAAAAGGTGGTAGACCTTTCTTGCTTTTTCTCAGTGCCTTGAGGAAGGGACTATTATTGTTTTAATATCAGGCATGTTGTAATTATCAGCAAATCAAGGTTCAGAGGTAGAAAATAGGGAATAGGATGGTTTGTGAAAAACCAGAAGCTCAGATTGGCTCGGAGATAGAAAGTGTGAAGGGGAGTATTGCATGCTAAGCCTGGAAAAGTCTGCATGAGACAGATTGTGGAGTACTTAAAAAATTAGAAAGAATGGAATTTAAGACTATCTAGACTATTGATGCAGCAGAAAGGCAAAGAACACAGAATAGGATTAAAATGTTATTTCACATGAAAGAAACTTTTGCATCAATTGGTATGCCTGGTCACTTAACCCACAACAAGCCATACTTAGTTTATAGATCTGTAAAACAGGAATAATAATAGCCCCTATCTCCCATTATTGCTGGGGATAAAGTGAGATTTTTCAAAGCACTTTGAAAACATTAAAACTGCATAAATGCTAGTTATTTTCCATTTTTTATAGTAATATAGGTTTATGGAATAAAACAAGCATTTCCATAACATAATATTAAAACTGCATAAATGCTATTTTTTATTCTAATTTTGTTGTTACAAATGAGGAAAGGTCATGTGACTTGCCCATCATCAAAAGAGGTACCTAAGAATCATTGGCAGGATTTGAAGCTAGGTCCTGTGAATCCAAAGGTATTGCTCATTCTACTGTGACACACTATATTTCTAGTTCTTTTGTCCTTGTAAAAGGGATAGCTTGGTGTAGTGTTTAGGGCTGAACTTTTTATCAGGAAGACCTGGGTTTAAATCCTGGATAAGATATCTACTAGCTATAAAGCCATAGGTAAGTCACTTAGCTTCTTTGAGATTTGATTGCCTTAAACAGTGAGGATAAAGTGGGAAATTTTAGGCAAATAACTTGGAAAACTTTGGGGCAATGTGTTTTGGTATCAGCTGTTATTGCACATGCCAAGTTCCTCAGTCCACCCTGTTTCATGGAAAATTGGTAAAGATCAAATCAATAAATGCACAAGTGAAAGAATGAATGAAAAGAAAATGGAGAAGAAAAACCACCATTGTAATTATTCATGTGAATAACCTTAACTCTGCATGTACATAGCTCCAATAGAAATGGACATGGACTATTATTGTGCCACTAGACAAGGTCATAATGACTTGGGAAGTAGGAAACATGACATAGATGCTTATATTTATGAGTTTTGTAAACATTACCTGGTATAATTTTGTCATTTCTGTTCTTGTTACAAAAGTTGCACCAGGTTGCAATTCTTTGTTAAATTAGGTACAATTGAAATATTGAAAAGACGAGCCATCTAGGTAATACTAACTAGGGACATCAAGATTAGATAGGGAATATGCCACAGAAAAAGGTATGAGGTTTCAATACTATGTATTTTCACACCAAGAAAATGTTGCAGGAGAATAAAATTGTATCCTCAAACTCTGGAAAATTGATTTCCAAAGAAACTTAAATTCAATTTTAAGGATTCGTAACGTGATTCACAGAGCTCAGTCATGCCGACATCAATTACAGCAGTTTCTGATTGAATCAGTTGCCTCAACCATGACCAGCTATTCCAATCATTAAGAATTCCAGGTCAGAGCAGTGATTTGGAAATTGAAACTTTGATCAGTGATCAACCCACAGAAAGTTAATTTTGGAAAGTGTGTGGGCACATGCTCAGAGCATTTAGTGGAGCAGAGCAATCAATATGTGCTAAATACACATGTTTTGTGTATGTTTGAGTTGGGGATATAATACAAATGCTTTATGCAAGCAAAATGCTCTGTAAATCTTGGATATTGCAATCATCACCACAAAAATGGACAGCACCAATTTGAAATTCCCTCATTTGTTTTCTCATTTGCTTATTTAAAGCTTTATATATTTATAATAAATTCAATTACAGCAAGAAAATTGACTGATATTTTTAAAAAGGAAGTTGTAAAAAATAAGATAACACCATGTGGAAGAGACTTTTGCAAAAGGACATGCTGAAAGGAGTCTTACAATTGGGGAAGGGAGAGAGTTTACATTTAATTGCAACATAACTTTTCTCATTCTAATTAGACTAGGTATAATTTCTAATATGATGTGAAAGGAAAGAAAATAACATTTCTCACAATCATTAAGATCATTTCATAAATTTATACAATCAAAAATTATTTGTTAACTCAGTGTCTTGGTTATGAGATGGCTTAGTGCAGAGGAATAAAACTATTGTAGGAGGCAGAGAACTTGATTTTGAAGCCCAGTTCAGTGACTTACTACTCCCTCTGTGGTCCAAGGCAGTAATTTCACTTTTCTGGGTCTCTTTTCTCCTCTCTAAAATGAAGTGGTTGGGTTAGAGGACTTTAAACATCCCTTCCAGCTTAAGGTCCTAGGGGTGTTCTGTTTGCTTTATGAGATCCTCAAAGTCTCCAATTTTGGCCCAGTAATTGGTCAGCCAAAATGAAAATGAGAGCTCCTTTCCCAGTATCAGTTTCCTCTTGTAGAGTCCATTGTTCTTAAAGATGACAAAATTGGCACATTGCAAGAATTAGGAAGAAGGTGGACATGTTTGTCACTATAAATACTATTTCTAGTGAATTTACATATCACCTGTAGACAGGTCTATAGTTAGCAAATTGGATTCCCAAGACAGACAAGTCATCAAGAAATGGGATCCTTAATCAGCTGTTTGTCCATGAGGGAAAGATAATACAAAAATGAATTAAGATGAAATCACCTGAGAAGGAAGGCCAGTTAGTGGGGCATAAATGATTGTGGTTAGTATATGAGCCCTCCAGTGGCATCACATTTTAATTCATTGATGTATCTAACCAGTTATATCATTCAGTGATTTCTACACTACCAAAGGAATGTATATGCTATAACATATATTGTAATTTACTTTTTAAAAAAATTCACAATCTTTAAGAAGCAATATTTTAAGCATATGCCTTTTAAATTTCAATGACCTTTCATAGAGACAATGTGTACATGCAAATGAAATGTACAGTACATAAAAATGAAATATATAAATGTTAATTTGTAAGGAGATAGCAATCCTACCCAGTTGGGGACAAGGGATGAGAGAAATACTTTGTATAGATGTTGGTGTCTGGGCTGTTTTGTAAAAAAAAAAAAGGCATTCTAAAAGGTAAAGGTGAAGATGAAGTACATTATAGTTTTTTTAATGTATTACAGGGGGCGGAGCACAGGTGACAGAGTAGAAGGATAAACTTGTAAAAGCTCCCCCCACCCAATAGCCCATAAAATACCTGTAAAAAAATGACTCTAAACAAATTCTAGAGCAGCAGAAGCCACAAAACAACAGAGTGAAACGCTGACAGGAAATGTCTATCACATGGGCTCGAGGCAAAATGCAGCCCAGCACAGCAGGATCACAGAATCCCTGGCATCAGCTGCAGTTCCCTGATCCCTCAACCCACAAACACCAAAGGCAGCTTCAAAGGTCAATGAGAAAGTTCTTTCATCTGGGTGAGAAGGGAACCTGATCTGGCCCCTGCCAGGGTGGTAGCAGTTGCTGCAGCACAGTGTCCATGTTGGGAGCCCTCAGCCTAAAGCCTCTGGGGGAATTATGCAGCTGATCTGGATCTCAGCACTGAGAGGTGCTCCTGGGGTGATGAGGACCTCTAGCTGGCCTGGTGGAGGCTCTGGAGAGGAAATTCTACTCATAGATCCTGGGCAGAAAAGAGTGCTTGTGGTTGCTCCCAGACCAGAGCACAGGCCAGGAGAGGAGTAAACTCTTCTCCCTTGATTGTGCCATCTTTGAGGAACTGAGAACTTACATACAGGTCCCAGAGTATATACTTCTCTGGACAAAGGACTCAAAAGTCAAGTAACTGACTAGGATGATGCCCAAAAAAGGGGGAAAAATGAGACTATAGAAAGTTACTTGCTTGGAGAATAGGTATTTTCTTCCATCTGGTCGCATGAGGAAGAACAATGCATTCCATCAGTGGAAAAAATAAAAGTCAAGGTTTCTGCATCCAAAACCCTCAAAGTAAGTATGCAATGCTCTCAGGCCATGGAAGAGCTCAAAAAGTATTTTGAAAATCAAGTAAGAGAGGTGGAGGAAAAAATCGAAGAGAGAAATGAGAACAATGCAAGAAAATCATGAAAAGTGAGTCAACAGCTTGATAAAGGAGATACAAAAAAATGCTGAAGAAAATAGCACCTTTAAAAATAGGCTAACTCAATTGGCATAATAGGTCCAAACATCTGATGAGGAGAAGAATGCTGTATAAAGTAAAATTACCCAAATGGAAAAGGGGATTAAAAAGCTCACTGAAGAAAATCATTCTTTAAAAATTAGAATGGAACAGATGGAGGCTAATGACTTTATGAGAAACCAAGAAATTACAAAATGAAACCAAAGGAATGAAAAATTAAAAGACAATGTGAAATATCTCATTAGAAAAACAACTGACCTGGAAAATAGATCCAGGAGAGACAATTTAAAAATTATGGGACTACCTGAAAGTCATGATCAAAAAAAGAGACTAGACATCATCCTTCATGAAATTATCAAGGAAAACTGCCCTGATATTGTAGAACCAGAGGGTAAAATTAATATTGAAAGAATCCACTGATCACCTCCTGAAAGAAATCCAAAAAGAGAACCTCCTAGAAATATTGTAGCCAAATTCCAAAGTTCCCAGGTCAAGGATAAAATTTTGCAAGCATCTGGAAAGAAACAATTTGAGTATTGTGGAAATACGAGGATAACACAAGACCTAGTAGCTTCTACATTAAGGGATCAAAGGGCATGGAATAGGATATTCCAGAAGTCAGAGGAACTAGGATTAAAATCAAGAATCACCTACCCAGCAAAACTGAGTATAATACTTCAGGGGAAAATGGTCATTCAATGAAGTAGAGGACTTTCAAGCATTATTGATGAAAAGACCAGAGTTGAAAAGAAAATTTGAATTTCAAACACAAGAATCAAGAGAAGCATGAAAAGGTAAACAGGACTGAGAAATCATAAGGGACTTACTAGAGTTGAATTGTTTACATTCCTACATGGAAAGATAATATTTGTAACTCTTGAAACCTTTCTCAGTATTTAGGTAGTTGGAGGGGATGATAACTAAAAAAATAAAATTGAGGGGTAAGAGAGGAATATATTGGTAGGAAAGGGGAGAAATGAAATGAGATTGATTATCTCTCATAAGAGAGGCAAGAAAAACTTTTTCAGTGGAGGGGAAAAGGGGGAAGATAAGAGGGAAAAAGAGATGCTTACTCTCATCACATTTGGCATAAGGAGGGAGTAACAGGCACACTCAATTTGGAATGAAAGTCTATTTTACATTACAGGAAAGTAGGGGAGAAGAGGATAAGTGGGGGGGATGATAGAAGGAAGGGCAAATGGGAGGAGGAAGTAATTAGAAGTAAACACTTTTGGGGATGGACAAGGTCAAAAGAGAGAATAGACTAACTGGGGGGGCAGAATAGGATGGAGGGAAATATAGTTAGTCTTTCACAACATGACCTTTATGGAAGGCTACACATATATAGCTTATATTGAATTGCTTGCTGGGAGGGAGGAAGGGAGAGAAGTTGGAACTCAAAGTTTTAGGAACAAATGCTGAGAATTGTTTTTGCATGCAACTGGGAAATAAGAAATACAGGTAATGGGGTGTAGAAATCTATCTTGCCCTACAAAAAAGAGAGAAGATGGGAATAAGGGAAGGGAGGGTTGTGATAAAAAGGGAGAGCAGATTGGGGGAAGGGGCAATCAGAATGCATGGTGTTTTAGAGTGGGGGAGGGGAAAGATGGGGAGAAAACTTGGAAATCAAAATCTTATGGAAATGAATGTTGAAAACTAAAAATAAATAAACAAAAAAATGTATTAATAAGGTCAGAATAGAACCCTTCTATACTTGTGGAGAAAAATTTCAAAGGACTGAGTTATCCTTCATATTCATTTATTTTTGCACAAATATAGTATATTCGTGTGTGTGTGTGTGTGTGTGTGTGTGTGTGTGTGTGTACAAACCATCTTTCTATAAACTATTTTTCTGTCTAGTATTAGTAGATGGATTAGAATTCAAGTCTTCCTGACATCAATTCCGGTATAATACTCCTGACATGTGGCCTCAGGTGGCACTGTGAATAGAGTGTTTAACCTGGAGTCAGAAAGACCTGAGTTCAAATCCACTCTCAGACACTTACTAGCTGTGTGACCTGGGTCAGTTACTTAACCTCTGCTTCCCTTAGTTTCCTCATCTGTAAAATGGAAATGGTGATCACAGTTAACTTCCAGGGTTGTTTTGACGATAAAATGAGGTGATATTCACAAGGCACATTGTCAACTTTCAAACACTATAGAAATACTAGCTGGGATTATTAGTAGTAGTAATATTGTTTTCAGTTTTTATGTCCTCCCCCCACAGAATGAAAGAACTGCATTTTCTTTCACTTTTTCATTTGTGTCTCCAGTGCCTAAAATATAATCTGGCACACAACAGTTAAAGAACACATGCTTGCTCATTGATGAATAAACAACTGCATAGATTTCTTAATTTGTTCTTAATTTTTTTTAAATGAGAAGATATTATGTCTAGACCTGTTAGGAAGGGCAAGAACATGACTTGGAATTTTGTGCTATACCAGTGTTCACATGGAAAGTCTTCTGACCCTTGTGCTGGTGCTTTTCAGGTATCTGTGGTCAATCAGCTGGACATGCAAGTCATTGTCTCCAATGTGCCTCCAACACTTGTGGAACAGAACATCGAAGAACTGACAGAGTGAGTCATTTATGTTCATTTTTTTTCATGCTGACTCATTACAAAACTTGAAAGTTTCCAGGTGGAAAATGAATGAAAATATATACACACACATATCTATATATTTGTGCATATGTATGTATATGGTGTTGTATATGTATATAGGCTCTGTAATTTACATTCATACTCAGATATATAAATGTCAAAAGTAATGCACCATAGTTTATCCTGACACATTCATAATCATTGCTTTTGTTAGGAGAGAATATTTGGTGATTTAACTTATCAAAACCAGGTATGAACAGGGCTTATATACCTGGTTGAATCAATCAAAGTTAATAAGTATAAGACTTGGTCATACCATAAGGAATTTGTTTTAAAAAGAGGAGCAATCTGAGAACCAGCTGGAGAATCCAAGGTTTTGCCAATGGAAAGGAAACAATGAGGTTACATAATATTGGGTGGAACCAGTAGACCAGTGTACCAACAGAATTGTGGTGGAAAAGGTTGATATGGAGTTCTATTGCTTCTATAGTCATAAAAGATCAGACTTCTTTGGCTGAAACCAGTATACCCAGGAAATCCTGAGAAAAGATTGTTTTCCTCCCCATCCCTAATGCCTATCTAGAGGATAGGTAGAGCTATCACCAATACTCTCCTACTTCCAGTTTTAGGTCTAACTGAAGTACTTATAAGTCATTGAACATTGAACAAAATGAGCTACTTTGCCCTAACATGGCCAGGGTATGCGCTTAGTTACAGTCACATGTACCTTCAATTTTAGTGGAAGCTGCTTCCCTTGTCTTCTCATGAGAATGTATCTGGTCATCAGGTAATCAGGGAATGGCCCTTTCACACTTGTTATTGTCCAGTTATTTCAGTCATGTCCTGCTCTTTGTGATCCCATTTGGAATTTTCTTGGCAAGATACTGGAGTGCTCTGCCATTTCTTCTCCAGTTCATTTTACAGATGAGGAAACTGAAACAGAGTTAAATGACTTGCCCAGAGTCACACAATTAGGAAGTGTCTGAGACCATATTTCAACTTACAAATTTGAGTTTTTCTGACTCCCAGCCTGATGCTCTATATGCTGAGCCACCTTGTTACTATAGTGCCCTCTTATACTCTCCTTCCATATATTCTATAATATAATTTTCTGTTTGGTTACCAAGTGTTTCCAAAAACTTGAGCTTTACCCAAAGCATACAGTGGCCAAGGGATAAATAGAGATAGACATTTGTGTAAAGTTGGACACAGAGTCTAACCTCTAATCAAATGTTTGTAGGTTTTTTACCCCCTAACTAGCGGTCTCAAGCAATTATTACAATTTTTTATCTAAAATAGACTTCTTGAAGAAAGTAGAGTAAACCTTGTGTACCTTAGAGGTCAAAATACTGTCCCTAGAATTAAGATGAGCTAATTATAGTATTAAACATATGAATATAGACATATGAATACATTTTTCCTGATAAAAGCAGCTAGATAAGAGAATTGATAGAGTACTGGCCTTGGAGTTAAGAAAACTTCCATTCAAATTATGCCTTAGGTACTGATTAGCTCTGAGACCCTGTGCAAGTCATTTAACTTCTCTCAGTCTCAATTTTCTTATTTATAAAAAATATCAAAAATAATAATGGCAACTAGAAATAATATTTGTAAAATGTTTGACATAGTACCTCGCATGTAGTGGTTATTTAACTTTTCTGAAGGATTCAGGATCATATTTATGGATGTCAACTTTATATAAGACCAGATAGTTCTGGGAGATAACTAGGTCCCTGAAGGGGGTAGACACATTTCTTTCTCTCTAGTATTTAATCATTTTCCTTCTAGCATATGTCAGGCTGATAGTCGTTACTTCCAGCTGCTATCAATGTCTACCTCTTTATCCCTTATTCAGATTCATTCAACAAATTAGTCAATCAATAGACATTTATTAAGTGTATCCAGGGTGCCAGGTATTGTGGTAGGTTCTGGGGATTCCCAGAAAAACTGAAAACACTCCTTGGTCTATGGAAGTAACCATTCTAAATTGGGAGCCAATATGCTCTGACATAGGAATATAAAAGATACATGCAAAATCTATAAAAGATAACCTTAAAGGGGGTGTTCCCTACATCTACTTGAGTGAGTATAAGTGAAAACAAAAGCTTCTAATGTAATATAGATTAGGAAACCTGATGGTTGAATTTTAGAGCTGCATGTGAAGCATAGGGATGAGGTTCATAAAAGTATGATCTACAGAAAATGATCTTTCTTTTGCTAGCAGCAAAATGCTATATACTATTGAAATCCCAGTCAGAAAACATAAGGGCACTGAGAAAGAGAATCAATTAAATAAAAGGAGGAACTCTGTGGCCCATATGGAATCCATTTCCCAGCTATCAGGTATATGATTACTCTCCTCTCTGTCTTTGTGACCATACTTTTCCACTATACCACTAATGGAAAAGTCTTACCATGTCATGACACTGGCAGAAATAATTAGGCCAAGCTATGAAAAACCTCCAAATATCATCCGACTCCATGGTAATGACATCTTTTCTTCCCAGTTGAGAAAATGCATTCCACAGAAGTGGGCATGTTGTTTTGCAAAGCTATTTTTGTTGCTTTTCCCCCGATGCTCACTTGAATCATTGAGTTGCTCAGCAATAGTACATCTGTCATTGTTTTATTTGGAAAATGTCACCTGGCAATGTTAGGAAACAACGTGATAAAATTCAATTAAAGCATAAGTAAACCCTTCACGTTAGAAGTGAAAATGTCTTTAAGAAAAGAAAAATTCCTCCTCTTTTTTGGACCTGATAAGTTAATCAGTGTTGGAGTTTGAATTGAAAGGTGCAGTAAGTAGTAGGATGAGAGACTAAGAAGTATGGAATGATGCCAAGTTGATTGGATAAATAACTAGGAAATGCCCAGTCAGCTCTCAAGGCCAATATGACAGACAGCTCTTAATTTATTTGATTCCCCCTGAGGAAGAAGGGAATTAAACTCCAAAGGTCAACACTAGTATTGACCTCATCTCCTCAGAGACAGCCTTGTGTAAGTTATATCAAGAGAAACAAAAGCTCATGACAAGAGAGGTATGGATTAACCTTTTCTCCAGGAGATCTCTTGCCCTGAACAAGTGGAGGAAACCTTGTGCAGAATTCAAGGATGTCCAATCGTTAATGATGTTAACCATCTACTCCTGCACAGGAGCATAGTTGCCCAGTTGTCCATTATTTGACCATACTCATATTGGTGCTAAAATATGCTTCTAATATTTGGGGGAAAATAGAAGCAATCAATTGGTTATGAAAATTCCTTGAATCAACTAGATATAATTCAAATGAGAATATCTGCCCAACAGCATTCTGAAGGAGATTTCTGCAATTTCAGAAATGAAACCTCCCTAAGCACAAGTAGGGAAAGAAAATTTTCAATTTAATACATCAAAATGGATTTTTATTGCTAAGAAAATTATTTTGTCATTAACTTCCTTTAACCTGGCTTTTAAGAATATATCAGATACAGTTTATTTAATTCATGAATTTTGCATCTTAATACTTCCTTTGCAATTCAGCAAGTATATTTTTGTTTTTGTGCATCATAAATATGAACATGCATATATATTGTTTTGTACGGATATCTGTATTTCTATACAGATAGAGACATAAACACAAAGATATTTAATTACATACCTGTATGCATATACATACATATAACATGGAAATGTATACCTGTATTCATGGTTATTGTGTGTACATGTGTGTATATATATATGTATATATATACACATTCTCCCTTAGAGCATTATACCAATATGCATATTTGTGTATATATATATGTAGATATAGATATATAGACATCTATCTATATATGTGTGTGTTCATGTGTGTTTGTATGCATTTGCATGTGTGTATGTAAAGCTCTTACATGTTAGAAGCCAAGCATGGCACCAGGCTTTATTAAGCTGATATAAATTTAATCCAGATCAAACCCTATCTTGCAACCTAAAAACAAAAATCCATAAAATTATATACTAATTCAGTTGCCCCACAATTGACTAGAAAACAAAAATTCATATTGGCAAAAAATCTTTTAACTTTACAGGTTAAATACCAGGAAGACAAAGGTATGAAATGTTACATTAATTTGGAAATACATTAGACTTTATCCAGAAAGATGTGTTAATCAATTTTGCTCATTGATACATAGATCTTGAGATAAAGTTGAATCTAATATATAAAACCAAAACACTTCAACTAGAATACTTTGCATTCTGATGAATCATACCAGAATCACAAGCTGGTGAAAATTTTCCTGATTTCTACCACCACAAACTCTTTCAGATCTGTCCCTTTTTCTCCATTAGGAGAGCCACAACCCTTATTCATTTCATTGCCAGCTTTTGCCTGGGTTATTGCAATAGCCTTCTAATTAATCTCCCTGCCTTAACCTTCTCCAATCTATGCCAACTCACAGTTGACAAAATAATATCCCTAAGGTACAGGTCTGGCTATGTTATTTTGCTGCACAAAATATTTAATATCTCCCTACTATCTCTAAGACAAAAAAAATCCTCAGATTGCTATTAAATATTTTTATAATCTGGTTAGAGCCTCACTTTTCAGGCCCATTTCACATGAATGCCAAGAATGATCTTGCTATCTCAATTTCAAAGTTCCGTATCCTACTTCCACACCTTGGTAAAGCTAGCCCTCATGACCATAATGTTTTTCTCTCTTCACATACACCTCCTAAAATTCTTAGATTTCTTCAGGGCTCATTCTGTGGAAAACTTACCCTGATTCTCCTCATTAGTATGCCTTTCTCCTCTATTTATCTTATTCTTATATATCTTTTAGTGATCCAAATAAAATGCAAATTCCTTCAGAGAATTTTTTTCTTCTCTTTCTTTTTATCTTTGGCACTTTGCATAGAGGGCAATTAACTACTATAATTGTGTGCACATTCCATGTGCCAATGGTGAGTGGAATCATCCTTGCAGATGTTTTTGCACATTTTGTACAATTATTTTTGTTTCATCTACAGAGTAGGATTCCCCACGTACCATGGTAATTAGGCCAGGGTTGGGTAAGCAGACAATTTTTCAAGGCACTTTTTCTAGCCCCCTTTCCTCACACCAGAAGATGAGAAGTGTAATCCTTAAAAGGCTGCTTACACATCCAGGAGGCTGCCGAATTCCAATGCTGCTTACAGTGAGAAATGACCCTATGGTCTGGGACACCTGTATGCAGCGTTGTAACTACAGCTCCCAGTGTATCGCACCTACTGCTTCATCACTTGCCTGTCACCACCCAGTCTGAAATACTGCATTGATAAGGATACCAACCACGGAACTGAGAAAGGTGGGGGAGGGTGATTTCTCAATACTCATTATAGACCTCAGAAATAGGCTTCCTAGTTTCTTGAAGATGAATATTCCCCCCCCCCAAAAAAAGGGGAAGGGAGAAAAGGAAATGGAAGTAAAAACAAGGCAAGGGAGAATGGAAAGAAGGTAAAGGTGAATGGAAGGCAAGAGAAGGGAAGGAAAAGCAAAGGAAGGGAATACAAGGCAAGGGAAGAGAAGTTTGTCTAAATTTAATTAAGATAGATGAGAGATAGATATCTACATACACAAACATACATATATAAATAACAATGACTTGAAAAATGGGTCAGCTATTCTACTATGGAAGCACTATAAATACTGTATGGCTTACAAACAAATTGTAGTGGAGAATTTAGGTCTTCCTCAGTTATTCACACAAATACAAATACTTTTCCAACCTACACAATTAAATAAAAAAAGGCTGATGTTGGTTGACCTTCCCTGAGGCCATTGTTATTGATTTACCACATGGAACTACCCTGTTTTCCTAAAGTATCCCCACTTTGTTTCTGCATAATTAACGGGGAACGTTTAAACGAACATTAAATGAAAACTTTATTTAAAAAAATATTCATTCAGCAGCATGTAATTCTGCAATTGGATTTAGAAAGTAATTTGGAAAGAAAACCCAAGCCCAAGTATTCATCATAGGCATGAATAAGACCATGTGATTGGATGCATCTCATGACAATTATACCTTGAAAGGAGAAATTGAGATTAAAAAAAAACCACAATGTTCAAGATGCCTAAAATATCCTAACATATCCTGATGCTTTATATTCCAGTGTAGTAAGGAACTGAGGCTTTAGTCTCACTTCTTGCAACCCCATCTTTTGCCCCTACTCACAGATTCTGGTATTACTGACCCCTCCTCCTTATTCTACTCACAATTGTATCCAGAGTCACAGGACCATAAAATCTCAGAATTTCAATTACGAAATGAACCCAGAGATCATTTTGCCTAACACAGCTATGAATAGAAATTCC
Organism: Potorous gilbertii; assembly: GCA_028658325.1. NCBI lineage: Eukaryota > Metazoa > Chordata > Mammalia > Diprotodontia > Potoroidae > Potorous > Potorous gilbertii. Next base: position 472,921,274 of record CM053769.1, on the reverse strand, counting down.
ATTTTAAAAGTGGATTTCTAATGTCCATGTGGAAATTTCTAGAAAAGGAAAACTTGGCCTCCTGAAGCACCCAAGAGGTCTGTAGCTGGGAGGTTTGTACAGCATCAAATTGAAAACTGTCTTTGCTTCTACTCCTGCCCTCTCTGTTGTTGCCCCATGAGAAAGTATCATAAAGGATATGGCACCACATTTCAATTCAGGGAGACTTGTATGTGATCTGAGACAAGTCACTTAAACACTCAACCTCAGTTTCCTAATATGTAAAGTGGAGTTATACTTAGCCTCAGAGGCCCTTTCCAACTCAGAACCTATGACCTGTGATCCTAATCTCCCTTCAAAAAGAACACCTTTTAAGCCTTCAAGATCACCATCATGGCCTCCCATGGTTTTCTCCTCCTGACTAAATATCCCAAGTTCCTTCAAACAATTCTCCTATGAACTGGACTTTGATAGCCTCATTTGTTTAACTGACCTTTCTAGAAGGCCAATTAAAGCTCATACAGCAAACAATGCTTTTTGGAAGAAATTAAATCCAGTCATTTCTTTAAAATTTCTTTCAATTGAGAAATCTCTATTAACTCCTAACTCCTAAAGTTTAATTACCGAAAATTTTGCTGACCACATACCATTTAGAAATAAGTGTACTTAATGCATGGACATATAGGGATTATCAAGACAGAAAAATGAGCAGCCACATTCCTCCCAATTAATGGAGCATGGCCTCCCCTGTGGCATATCTTATTAATGATATCCTTTGCTATAGTAAGTCTGTAATCAGTGTAACATAAATTAAAAGTTAACTGTAAACATTAGGCATTAGCCACACATAAAGTAATAAGATGTTAATGCTTTTGTTTCCCCAAATGTGCCTCTCTTAGTGATGGGAGGAAAAAAGTATTGAATGATTCCCCTCTCCATAATCTTGGTAATTTTGCTTTTTTTGGTGCTCATTCTGAGGGAGTTCAGCTGGTATTTGGGGGAAATTTGCATTTCTCTGTCTTTATTTAGTATCATCCTCTATTTTGGACAAGATCTAGTTTTCTTCAAAGCACAAATGTAGTCAAATTTCCTATAGAAGTTGAGTCATGATCTTCCCCACCATTAGCGTGGTATTATTGGAATTTGCTTGCCTGTATGCATGTGGTCATAAGAAATAAGAAACAAATTCCTTGATGACTGAGATTATTTAGGGTTTTTGTTTTAAATCTCTCAATCCAAAGTATCCAGCACAATACATTGCACTATAACAGGTTACTAATAGGTATTTCTGGAATTGAAATGAATTTAATTGAATTGGGGATTGGGAATTGACTTTGATGTGTTGAGGTCTAAGATGTAAGAATATTAGGGACTGAGCCCAAATCAGCCCTATGAACTAAAGTACTTAGGGAGATTCTAAATGTTACTTAAATGTTTAATCAATACTTTTTTGGTGAAATATAGGATATAAATTCCTTGGGAATAAGAACTCTTTTTTTGTTCTTTTTAAACATGTATACCCAGTGCTTGACTTGGTATTTGGTACATACTATTTGATAAATGTTTCTTGATTTATTGATTCATTGTTATGAGTTCGTGGAGGAGTCATATCTTTAGTATTTCTCCAATTGAAATGCAGATCAATTCACTGGTTTCTGGTCTGGGGAGTTTTGGATACTCCTGGGAAATCTATTGGGATGCAGCTTTCTAGGTCTGCAATATCAGGCAGACAGAAGAGTTCACCTGTTCATTGTAAAGGCAGGTGATCCATGACTTTCACTCCCTGTGCTTTGATTTTGAAGGATAAAATGCTGGATGCAATATGAATTTTCAGGCACTCAAGGAAGGGATGACATATCACAAACAAATAAATAATGTCCTCATCCTAGAGGCTGTAAGTGCTGTACTGACTCTCAATTTAAAGAAATGATGGGGTGACCTTGAACACTGTTGTCCTTGTATTTCAAGGATCTTGGGACTCATGATTGTGGAGACTCTCTCTACCAATGCAGATCTCAATGCTCCCATGTCTTAGTAACAGCAACCACAAAAACAACAACAGTATTTCTATAGCACTTTAAGGGTTGCAGAATATTTACATATTGTTTCATTTGATCTTTACAACAAGCATGTGGGGCGGGGGGAATCTATTAGCAACATTTTAGAAATGGTCAACATCCTTCCACACTCAGAGAAAGAAATATGGAAGTCATTCGCAGAATGTAGCAGATCATGTTTGTGTGTGTGTGGGTTTTAGTGTATCGTGTTTTGATTTGTTATATGATTTCTTCCACTTATGTCAGTGTGACTACATAACATCACTATAGTGAAAATATGCTCAATAGGAAAGTATATGTCGAACCTATACAGAATTGTATGCTGTCATGGGGAGGGAGGGGGGTAGGGGGGGAAGGTGTGGGTGTATAAAATCTTAATTTTAAGGAAGTGATTGTAGAACATTTATAAATAAATAAAATAAAAATTAAAAAAAAAAGAAATGGTCAACATTTAAAAACTTTAAGGGGCTTGCCCAGACTAACACAGTAACAGTCTGAAGCAAAATTTGAACTTAGGTGTTCCTGATTCCAAATTCATCACTCTGTCCACTATAATACCTAGCTTCTTCTAAGTACATGATCTTCATGAGTTGGTATGACTGAAAACTGCATGCTTTGATGACCACACAATTTTGGATGATAAGACCTTCTGACCATGACTAGGCCAGACCCCCAGTATGAAGTACAGACATAAATAAATAATCACAAATTAATTGAACTACACTATACATCACCAAGATTTTGCTTGAAAACTGCTCATGTTGCTAGAGCCTGATAGGATTTGTGCCCCCAAATAGAAGCCACAAAATTCTAAAACTGCCTCCACACCACAATTCAGAACATACCTGTGCCAGTGTGTGTATGAGAGTGCAAATTTAAAGGGTACAGATAACTCTTGAATTTTCATAGGGACTTAGAAACAACAGAGTTTGGTACCCAATTAACAAAAATAGTCCTACAAGTAAATTATCAGAAGGGACTTGTTTCCTCCCTCTTTGCACTCTTCTCCCAGTTGAATTACTTGTTGACCTAGCCTTACCCTTTTCCTCAAGACACTTTTCATGCTCCTTGCCCTGTAAGTGATTTGTGTTCCTTGTCATCAGGGGTCAAAAATTTGAAGTTGCTTCTGTGATCCAAATTTTGCATTGCTGCTGTGAATAATATCTAGCCAAGCTCCTTCCTAGAAGTATCACATGCGCCAAGGTACAATGGATAGAATGTTGAACTTGGCATCAAGAAAATCTTGGTTCAAATTCTGCCTCAGAAAATTACTACCTGTTGGACTGTGGGTTAAGTTATTTAATCTCCCTGAGTCTCAGTATAAAATGAAAGAGTAGGATTCAATTGGTGCTAAGGTCCCTCCTGGACAGTTATGGATAGAATGCTGGACCTGGAGTCAGAAAAACTCATTTTCCTAAGTTCATATCTGTACTCAGACACTTACTAGTTGCGTGATCCTGAGCAAGTTGCTTAACTCTATTTGCTTCAGGTACTTCATCTGTAAAATGAGCTGGAGAAGGAAATGTCAAAGCAATTCAGTATCTTGCTAAGAAAACACAAAATGGGATCATGAAGAGCTGGACATAACTGAAAAATAAATAAACAACAAGGCCCTTTTCAGCTCTAAATTTAAAATGCAGTGAATTATAGATACTCAAATGGAATAAAAACAAGTTTTTGTGGTTGCAAAGAATCATGATAAGGCCACAAACTCACCAAACAAAACTCTAAATGAAATACTTCCAATGGTCATGCTCTTATCATTAAAGGAATCACAGAACTCCAGAATCTCCAGTTTGGAAGGGATCTGTCCAGCTCCCCAATTAACCTCAACCTAACTGAGAATTCCCACTACCTCTCCACAAAGTGGTCATCAGGTTTAAATTCGAAGAATTTCAGTGAGAAATCCCTGAGCAGGCGATCCAACCAGCTGCTATAGACAGGCCCTAACATATTTGGGATTTTGTTTTTTATAACATAAATCAGTTGGTGAATAAGTATTTATTAAGCACACACTATGTTCCAGGCAATGTGCTAAGTGTTGAAGTATAAAGAATATTCAAAGGATGACCCATGCAATCAATTTGTGGACGAAAATTTCCCTTACAAGCTCCTAGGTTCTAACAAAAATAGATTTTTGTGGAGAGAACAAAATAGCAAAGACCAGTTAAATATAGAACAGTATTTGGGTGAAGGGGTTTCAAGGAATGGTGAGAATGGGACATTCTTGCTTATCATGAAAAATCTCTGAGGAGTTTGGAAAGAGATTGTCTAGGAAAAGCCTGATATGTTATTTAGTGTATTGGTAGAGAGGGAAATCAAGATATTATAGTATCATAAAAAACTGAGAGGAGATATTTTCAAGAATGGTAAGCAAGAGTGTCAACTACTTCACAGAGCTTGAAGTAAATGATTGGGAGAAAACCAATGGAAGGGAGATGAAGGCAATTTAACTCCTTTAGAAGTTTCAGTTCAGTGAGAAGAGCTAAAGGGCTCCAGGATGTTAGAAATGAAGAATGTGCTGTGGGGGAAGAGGGACAAGGCAGTGACAAAAAATGAGTGACTCTTCCCCTCAAAAGTGTAGTGTGGATGGAAATGGCACAATAAAGATAAATTAGAAGTATGGAGACAGAAAGGATGATTGAAAAGAAAAAGGACAGTGAGGAAAGTACAGATATTGGTGAGTAGAATGAAATGTAAAGGCATTTCTTCTCAAATAGTCCTCAGCTCAGTAAAACAGAAAATAAATTAAATAGTCTCTTATATTGAATTGAAAATGTACTGAAACCCAAAGCAATATTCTAAATGGCTAAGTTTAATTTCAAATTCAGAGGAATCAATCATATATCATTGTTTTGAACATCACAATCTGAATGAAAAAAATAAGATCAATATAAAGCTAGGAGTAGCCTTGGAGATTACAGTAGTCAGGAACCTGTGGCCTTAAGGCTTCGTGTAGCCTTAGAGGTCCTCAAGTGTGCCCCTTTGACTGAGTTGGAGTCAAAGGGCACTTAAAAGACTTAGAGGGCCACATGTGGTCTTGAGACTCCTGGTTCCCTACCCCTGATTCTAGTCTAATCCTTTCTTTTGAGAAATGAGGAGTCTGAGGCACAAGGATGTTGGGAATTCTCCAAGATCATACAGGAAATCTACATTTTACAGATAAAGGAACATATGCTCAGAAAGATTTATATATGATCACATATCTAGTACATAGCCAAGGTTCACAGCACTATAGAATTAAGGTTGAAAAGCTTTAAATTTTAAAAGTCTCAAATGATCATCAGTCCAACCCCCTTATTTTAAAGACGATAAAACTGAGTCCCACTGAGGTTAAATAATGTACCTGGAATCACATGGGTGGAAAGTAGCAAACAGGGCGTTGGAACCAGTGCTATTTCTACTACCTCACAGCCGTGTCTTGATTCTATGTCCAGTTCCCTTTCTACTGTACACCATGTTGACTTTCTTTGCAGAGAATCCTAGGGAAGGCTAAGTAATGATCCTTTTGTTTTGTTTTTAGACAAAGAGGTGATTTCAATATGTGGATTAGTCTATTTCATTTAAATATGTCCACACCATTTCCATGTTATGGGCTACAAGTTGGTCAGCTTGATTGTCACTTGGTAACTTGCATGGCGTACAAAAATTTATTTAACGAGCTTTTTGAGTAAATATAAAAACATATTTATTCAGAAAGTATCTGTAAATCAATGCTAAATTACAATATCTAAAATGGCATTTGTAACTTTGAAGAGATTTAAATGCAATTTATAGATAATCTTGGTTTTCTTATGAGACGTGGGAGTTGGATTTATTGCTCATGGTAAAGGATGGCAGTCAACAAGCATTTATGAAGTACTCACTACATTCAGTTCACTGAATGTATCACTGGGGATACAAATAACGGGAAAGGCACTTGGCCTCCAAAAGCTCTCATCCTAAAGGGGAAAACAGCAGCCAAAAAATCTATGTAATTGCAAGATAAATAAAGAGTAATTGGAGATATCTAAGAAGGAAAGTAGTAGGATTGAGGGTCCTTGACAAAGATCTCTTATAAATGAATTTAGGTGTGTCTTGAATTTTCCCTGTAAATGCCTCCTCCCAAACTGGGCATTATTCTCTCTTTTTCAATGTAAGCCAGTATCCCAGGAAGGTAAAGACAATTAAATGTATTGGCATTTAGGAAAAGAAAGATAGAGAGTAGAATTTTGTTTATGATTCCTCCCCGCTTTCCTTCAACCGCAGTTTCCAAAAAATGATTAAAAAATATAACTTTTACATGGGGACAAAAGAAGTTCTCTCATAGCATTGATTCATGACCTTCACATTTAGAATATGAATAAAGTGGCCTTTGAAAATGAATCAACATTATCTATATTAAAAACTGTATCAGACTCCAAAGTAACATGCATTGGTATTGATGAATGGCGCTCGTAGTTTTTGTATTGATATAATTCCATTCCAGCTGATCATTGCTCAGTATGGCGAGAACACAGATCCACTAGATACCCAAAGAGCACTTTAATATCTCAGGAACTCAGGCATATTAATGGTTTTCAAAAATAGGTTTCAGGTTGCTGACTCTCAAGAAGTGCTCAGCTAAGCTAACAAGTCTGGTGTAATGAAAGCAATGCTGAATAGGGAGTTATAAAATCTGGATTTGAATCCCCTTTCTCTCACATGCTATCTTGAGGCACTTCTCAGGTTTCTCATTTGTATGTGTCAGTGAGTAAGTTTGTGTTTGTGTGTGTGTATGTATGTGTGTCTAGATAGACAAAGACAGAGTCAGAGCCAGAGAGAAAGACAGAAAGAGAGGCACTGAAAGACAGAAAGAGAAAGAGAAACAGACACAAAGAGAGAGGGAGGCAGATATAAAGAGAGGGAAGATAAGGAGGTGGGCAAAAGGACTTCTAAATGCTAAATTCTACCAAATGAGATCTGTATGTCTTGAACATACCAAGTACTTAAAAATGCTTGTTTCCCTTAAATCTATGATCCTATGAAACTTCTCATTGAAAAATGAGCTATGTGTATTCTCTTGTTCTTCTGTTGCTTTATTGAAGGGACCAATATTGTGACATTTCCTCAGTTTCCCACTAATGTATTTTTTCTGGCATCTTCAGTCTCAAATTTTCCCTCTTTCTTCCTCTCTCCCTATAGCTCTCCCTGTCTTTCTGGCTCTGCCTGTCTCTTTTCCTGTCTCTATGTCTGTATCTCTATCTCTCTCTAAAGGCTCTTTCTCTTTAATCTGGGAGCTTACTGTGATAGCCCTATCCTAAAACAATACAATGATAATGTTCAGCATTTATATGGCACTTTAAGATTTGCAAATTGTTTCTCAAATACAATCACATTTTATCCTCAAAATAACCCTGCAAAGAAGTTGACATTATTACCACATCTTAGGGATGAGCAGACAGAAGCAGAGATTAAGTGACTAGCTCTGTCCCTCTATTCCCCTTTGGTTCCACTCATCATCCCTGTAACTTTTCAAAGGAAATTCCTGCTCCCCTGCCCACCATTCTCCAATACGGATTGTCATCCTATGGGAACCTAAACTCATTGAAAGCAGAGACTTTGCTTTTTGTATCTTCCAAGCTTAATACCTTCCTGAGCACATAGTAAGCAGTAAACAAGTGTTTTGTTTGTTTCCCTGAATAAATGAATTTGGTTTTCTAGGAAATATTGAGGTAGATAGCACTGTAGAAGTAGAGATGGGATCAAGTACTACAATTGTGGGATTAACAGGGGTGAGGAGGGGGGAACATTTATTTCTTGGAGATGAGAGGAAGGAACAAGATGTAGATAAAGAGGAATAAATCTAAAGAAATTCTGGAATGCCCTAGCTCCCAGTAAAATCAAAGAAGACAGAGGAACCTTTGAAGTCTCATTGTTCAGATATGTTTACTTTTTATGTTTTACTTTTTTAAAAAGTCTACTAACAAAAATAATGATGTTAGTGATCAAGATTTCTAGAATTATTCTTTGAGATTCTGAGCAATCAATCCGAAAAATAAAATCTCTGTTTTAACTATCCCATTTGCTAATAGGCAGGCTGGTGTTCTACAAACCAGTAAGGCATGTTTGTCTATAGGACCATGGAAATTAGAGTTAGTAAAGACTTTAGACATCATGAAGTCATGGTATTACAAATAACAAGCTAGAATAACCATAGAGGTCAACTAGTCACTGAGCAACTGAGGCCCAGAGAGGTTAAACCACTTGTTCAGAATCATAAAGTATTAAAGGATGATGCTGGGATTTAAACTCAAATTCGTGGACTCCATCCACTGACCACAGATTTGGCTTCACAATTTCTAAGATTCGGTCAATGACCGCAAAGGGAGAAAACTAAACCATTGGAAAAAGGACGTTGTGGAGTAAAACCTGTGAAGTTTAGTGGTACATATTTAGAGTAAAAAATAAGAAGGGCAGCCGGGAATATAAACCACATTTGTAATATCAGGCTGAGTTTATTAAATTGCTTAGGAGTTCTGAACTATAGTAGACTAAAGACAAACAGGCGTCTGAACTAAGTTGGGCACCAGTATGGTAAACCTCAGTAAGCAAGAGGCTAATATACAGTCTAGAGGATGAAACTGACTCAGGGGTGGAAAGGGAGTAGATCAAAGCTTCCATACTAATCAGTATCAGTCTTTATTGGCCACTACATGGCTAACCTAAGGGAGATAGGCAGACCCTAGTCATCCCCTACCCAATGAAGGGGCAATGATGAAAGAGGAAAGGGTTATTGTAACCCAGAACTTGTGCATTTTTCTTTCCACCTCAGTTTCTCTTTCGGTGGGCCCAACCCAAATTGGTAGCAACAAGATCCAAGCTCCTTCAACAGTACTGTTGTTCCATCTTATATGATGATTTCTGTGACTCCAGATCCCCACTTGGAGATCCATCAGAAAAGACTTCCTTGGTACTTGTGGGGTGTGATGGGAATTTCTTTTTCCAGATATGGTTTACAGTAGATGTTCCTTTCCATTTCTGATTCTAGGATTCTGAACATGTTGGGAGAAAATGAGTAGCCTTTAACTGCTACTATTCCCTAATCCCTAGATCTGAACTTTGAAGATAAAATACACCAATACCCAAGGTACATGTGGTATCTTTAATTCACACATAATCCCCCCATCCCAGGAAATCTTATCTAGCTCATGATGTAGACAAGAAGAAAGAAATAATTATGCATCCTAAAATGGTTTCTGGGTGTTAGTCTATATGTAGCCTAAACATAGCAAATAAAGATAGAATGATCTATAAAAGCTGACTCATTTTAACTGAGACATGACAAAAGTCCAGTGCTTCTCTGATCTATTTCATCCAACCACTTTATTCAGATCATTGTTAAACTTCTCGTTTTCTCTTTTTTATTAAATAAATTTATTTATTTAACATTCTACATTCATTTTAACAAAATTTTGGGTTCTAAATTTTCTCCCCATTTGTGCCCTCCCCCCTCCCCAATACACTGAGCATTCTAATTACCCATATCACCAATCTGCCCTCTCTTCTATCATCCCGGCCTTCCCTTACCCCATCTTCTCTTTTGTCCTGTAGGGCCAGATAATTTTCTATTCCACATTACCTGTATTTCTTATTTCCTAGTAGCAAGAACAATACTCAACAGTTGTTCCTAAAACTTTGAGTTCCAACTTCTCCCCATCCCTTCCTCCCCACTCATTCCCTTGGGAAGGCAGGCAATTCAATATAGGCCATATCTGTATAGTTTTGCAAATGACTTC
>CM053769.1:472836993-472910981 GCA_028658325.1 Potorous gilbertii | reverse complement strand
GCTAATTCTGCTTTTGAAAGCATTCTTCTCCTCATTGACTTTTTGAACCTCTTTTGCCAATTGAGTTAGCCTGTTTTTCAAGGTGTTATTTTATTCAGCATTTTTTGGGGTCTCCTTTATCAAGGTATTGACCTGTTTTTCATGCTTTTCTTGCATCTCTCTCATTTCTCCTCCTAGTTTTTCCTCCACCTGTCTAACTTGATTTTCAAAATCCTTTTTGAGCCCTTCCATGGTCTGAGCCCATTGGATATCTATTTCAGATGTTTGGGATACAGAGTCCTTGACTCCTATGTCTTTCCCTGATGGTAAGCATTGGTCTTCCTCATCAGAAAGGAGGGGAGGAAATATCTGGTCACTAAGAAAGTAACCTTCTATGGTCTTATTTTTTTTCCCTTTTCTGGGCATTTTTCCAGTCAGTTACTTGCCTTCTGAGATTTCTCTCCACCCCCACCCAGATCTGCCCAGCTATTGCTTGGGGTCTGAGATTCAAATGCTGCTCCCCAGCCTCAGTGGTTTCAGTGGTGGGCCAGGCTGCTAATCAGAGTAAGGTTAAGTTCTGGTGCTCAGGTGGGGGCAGGGCCACCTTCCAGGCTCAGTTCCCTCAGAAGGTTTATTTGGAGACCTTCAGTAATGGATCTGAGGTCCTGCCTGCTCCGGGAGCCCCTGACCACTGCTGCCTCTGCCACTGCCTCCCGAGTGGGCCTGAGTTATGGAGGCACCCCGTTCCCCTCTTGGCCAGCCCAGAAGTCTCTCTCACTGACCTGTGCGCCTGTGGGTGGAGAGACCTTAGCGGCCACTGGAGATTCCGTCCCTGAAACCTGCTTGGATCTGCTTCTCTCGGGACGCACAGCCAAGGTAGGACTGGGCTCGGCTCTGGTCCCATGCACAATGGACCTTTGGTGAGGGTTTTTCAGGTCTTTCTGGAACAAAAATCTGCACTCCGTTGTTCTGTGGCTTCCACTGCTCCAGAATTTGTGAGGAGTTCCTCTTTACAGATATTTTATAGGCTGTGGCTTCAGAGCTAGCATATGTGTGTCTTTCTATTTCTGCCCTCTTGGCTCCTCCCCCCCTTTTTTTCGTTCTTAATCTTCTGTTTTGCAGCAAGTGAGCTATTTCATTATGTGCTCTTACCATTAATGGGAAAGCCCTTGATGCTAAAGATAGAGGCCATCCTGAAGTACAAGTTAGATGATATCACTCCTCTGCTTAATAAATTACAATGAATCTTTATTGTTTCCAGAATAAAATACATATGTCTGTATTTGATATCTATAACCCTTCCTGACCTGGCTCCACCCTCCCTTTTTTAGGCTTATTACATCCCTTCCCCAATCTTCTCTCTACTCTATATGCCCTTAAAGGTACCTATTTATGCATGTCTTGTCTTCCTCATTAGAATATAAGTGATTCAAGGTCAAAGTCTTTTTCTTTTTTCTCTGGATTCCCCAATGCCTTGCACAGTACAATGTTTGCTTGTGGTAGCTACTTAATAAAAACCTGCATAAAAGACCTACATTCATATCCTGGCTCTGTTGCTTTGATTAAACTCAACAACAATTTTAAAATACCTACTTGCAATGCACAGAGAGACGCTGAGTGCTGACTTCACTATTGGGAAGAGTCAGATTCCATTCTTTCCTCTGATACATACTTTGGTACCCTGGGGGGACCCCTTACCCATTCAGTGTCCTAGGAACTCTCACAATTCAGAGATCTAAAACTCAATGATATCTCAGAGGTACTCTCCTCCAACCCATCTGTGTTATAAATGAATAAACTTAAACCAAGGGAAGTTGAATGACTTCCTCAAGTTCATACAACTGTAAACATCAAAGGGCATAGTGTGCCAAAATAAGCTCTAATAGAGTTATTTGTGAAGTTTTTCATGTGAGCAGTTAGAGTTCTGAAATTGCCAAATGCTACAAATCAGGCCTTAATTTGCTATTTCATTGATCCCTAGACTCAAGAAGGCAATGGAGAAAATGGTAACATAGATGAATCTTAAAAGTGTGCTATGCCTTTTCAGAAAGTTGCTTGTTATACATTGATCCACATGTTTGAATACAGGTCCATCAATTTCAAGGTTAGGGCTCTTTCCAGTGCACCATACTTTAGTTCTGTAGAACTATAAGTTCAAAAACCAGAACTAGTCTGCATCATGATGGAGAATTTCCATCCTGGCAATTTACTACAATAATTAAATGACAAAACAATTGTGTAAGACTGGTATTTGGGAAGTGAACCTGGAATCTCATCAGACTTTAGAATTTCCAATGAGCAAAATTCTTCTAACAATGTAGATTAGCAAGATTTTGTTTTGTTTTGTTGCAAATTATGATCTGATCTTAGAGAGTTATGCTACTCAGAAAACTCCAGTAGCTTCCTATTCCCTCCAGGATCAAATACAAAATACAAAGTCATTCCTAACTTTCCCCTGCTGCCTTTCCAGTTTTCTTGGACTTCATCCCCCTACATGTGCTCTTCAGTCAAGTGACACAACTCCTAGCTGTTCTACAGCCAAAACATAACATTCTATTCCTTGACTCTATGCATATTCTCTACCTGTCTCCCACACCCAGAATGCTCTCACTCATATGTTCCAACTATTGACCTCTCTGGTTTCACTTAAATATCAATCAAGATTCAATATTTTAGTGGAAACTTTCCTAACAACTCATCATTTCAGTACCTTTTTTGTTAATTATCTTCTATTTATCCGACTAGAGTTTGTTTTGTATCTATTTGTTTATATATATTCTCTCTCATTAGATTTTAAGCCCTATGACTGCATGACTTATCTTTTGCCTCTGTTTAGACCACTAGTGCTTAGCATAGAGCCTGCCACATAGAGGGATTTACATGTTTATTGATTGATTGAAGTGATTTGCTCATGGTCACATCACTAATATATGTCAGGAAAAAGCTTTGTATCTCAAGTTTTCTAGTTCTAAGGCTGGCCCTCAAGTCACTATTCCATACTGTTTGTGAGATTAAATATAGATGGCAATATGACCATACTTCTGTGTCATATGAAGTGCTATATTGTCAGATGAGGAAGAAATTTCTTCTGGCTAAGTGAATCAAGAGGAGCTTCAATGGAGCCAAGTCTTAATCATGTATAGGGCCCTAACACATAGAGATGGACATGTAGGTAAAAGTAAATCTCAAGAATAGGAAATGACATCATTGGTTTATCTCATATAGTTTGGCAAGTGGTTTGTCCTTTTTTAACATCTTCTAGTTGAAAGGGGCCTTAGAAATATTTTTGCATAATAAATACGTATCCAACTTCAGAATCAAGAAACTTGGAATTAAGGCCTTCCTCCTATACATACCATACAACCCTGGGCAAGTCACTCTCTCAATGACTCAGGCAATTCTCCTAGTACAGAAATCATCAGATTTTAGTGCTTTGAGATAATCTAATTCAGAATCAAAATTTTACAGATGAGAAAACTGAGTAGTTATGTAGATTGCTTTTAGGTCATTAGCACCAAGGTAAGGCTTAGTATCTATCTCAACTCCAGATATACCCATGGATAAATAAGCTGCTAGACCCAGTTTGGCTCAACAAGTGCAATACTTCACAATTTTTCCTCAGTCAGCTGCACAGATTAGGCTTTTGTTAAAGAATTCATATTTCAAAAATAAGTGTTCAATTATTTTGGCTCATTTGGCAATTAAGTTGAAGAAAATACAATATTCACCACTCTTCTGAATTGTCCAGTTGCATTCTGCAAAATGCAGGTATTGTTTGTTTTCTTTTCTTTTCTTTTTAACACTGTGAGCAAGTCTAGAGAATTTATTCCTCATACTCCTGAGTCTTACAGTGCAGCTTACTGTCAAGCTATAGATAAGTTAGTCTTGGACACTATTCAAGGTTGAAAAATAAGATCCTTCATTAAAATTCGGAAGCCTCATGATGGAGTGAAAAGAGAGGAAGCAATGAAACCAGAATACCTGAATTCAAGTCCCACTGCTCCAACACCATAGCTATGTGACCCAGGCAAATCATTAGCTTCTCAGACATATAAGACAGCAGTGTCAAATTCAAATACAAATGAATCCCTGAGGGCCATATAATTGACTTAGACAACCACAAATCAACATTATATATGCTTTATTGTATTTTTAGACATTTCCCAAATGCATTGTAATCTGGTTCCTGCTTAACTGGTCCCATTGGATGAAAATTTGAAACGTCTGCTCTAGATGACTCTTTAAGACTTTAATTTGTATCAAATGTGCTTACCTGCATTGAGTTTCCTCTCCCAGGAGGTCACTAAACAAATAACACTGCAGGACTAGCCCTGTTAAAATTCTTACCTACCAAGTGGTTTCATACTGTGCACCACAACATAGCATCATAGTGAGTTCTTGATATGATAAATCTTCAGGTGTCTTATTTTATTAATTCTTTTCTGGATAAAACATTATTAATAAAATACTTGATTCCATAATACTTTATGACTCAATCAAAAAGGGAAAATAATGTAAACTTAAAATGAAAAGAAAAGTAAGAAATGTTATATTTAACAAAATGATAATATAATTTATGATGTACTTCTACCTGAAACTGTACTTCATTGAATTACAATTTAAGGTTTCTTATGTTGTCCAGAGGATGACATGTTGATTTACTGTTATTATTTATTACCATCACTATTATTTTTTGCTGATATTGTTATTATTTTCATACCTATTAGTAACTTGTGCCTCTTTCTTTCATACTATCCTTTCCTTCTGCTCCTCACTCTGGATTGAGTTTTGCCTTCACCTAAGTTACTTTTTAAGCTGATAGATGGCATTTTTCTAAGGACTCCTATTTCTTCTCATGACACCCATAGGAAGAACAGGTGTTCTATTCCATGTGATCCAATGCCTTGGCATGGATCCCATAAGTCATGGGCCAAGGAATTTATCATCCTCCTCCCCTATCAAGAAAGGTAGAACCAAAGAGCTCTGTGCCCCTATGACTTCTATAAATTGTTGACAGTTTTATTTGTAAAACGCATTTGGCATTTCCCATGGGCCATTTAAAAATGAAATGGTATCATAAATTCCAAAAGCTCAGACATAAACAGGACATGGTTGATGACCTCCCTCTATATTATAATGCTTCTGTGATCCCTGGGGTAGGTCACTGTTTAGGAAATATGGAAATTTTTTGAAAAGTGATAAGATATAGCTAGCAAGGACACAAAACTAGATATCACTATATTAGGACCTATTTCCTACACTTTTAAGTTGGTCTCTCCAGTCAACAATTCTTAAGAAATTGTGTTTGCCTTCTGTTTTAATGGATAGGATTTTGGATCGCTATGTGCAAGATCAGATTCCTGGTGCCAAAGTTGTGGTGGAATCCATTGGAGCCCGGCGTTTTGGAGAAGCCTATTCTCAAGAAGATTATACCAAGTCTGACCTGGTTGTCTATGCAATTGACCCCCAAACCAACAGAGCAATCAGCAGGAATGAACTTTTTAAGTAAGTGCTTGAAACATATATTCAATATTTGCTCAAATCAATTGATGAAACTTTCAATGAGAGGTCCTCCTCCAGTAATACTCATTTTTGTCCATCCTTTGTGATCCTTGCCCAAGTAATTCCATGAGTTCACCAAAGAGTGTCCATCCAACATGCTGGGCACTTTTCTTGCTTTTACTTTGCAAATATATCCATGGAAGAACACAAGATGTCTGTTAGTCACCTCTCACTCCATGAATTCTTTTTTCCACTCATGTCCCATCAAAGATATTCATTATTACAATTCTCTTAAGTAATTCCTTCTTTTAATGCACCACCTATGCTCACATCCTTGTAGCAAACTATCATTTAGAGCTCTCTGCTTCTGGAAGCCATGTATCTTTGCAATTCGATCAAAGTACCATCGATATTTATTGCTAGAAATAAAAATGATCTTCATAAATTGCAATGCTTCATTTATTTTATGCAAGCTATTATTTGTTTAACATCAGTGAATATTTCCAAGTTTACAGAATTAGTTAACCAAATTTTCATATCAACTATATTCAGAGTTTATGAGATTTAAAAGAAAAAAATTCTTAGGATATATGAGAGGAACTTATAGAATAGTGTAAATTTCTAACTTGGAACTTGCTTCTCTGAATTCCTTCCTCTGAATTAAAAAAAAAAAATGTTCTCACCAAATAAATGGGTATGCAAAGCTCAACAGTGGTACATTTGAAAAAGATCTAGGGATTTGCACCAACTGTTTCATGTGGGAGTCCTGAAAGTTAATGTGCCCTTTGGAGTCATTGAAAGAGGCCTAGTATCCAGCATAAAGTTGACAATGATGATGGCAATTACTATGAAAAAGATGATGACAACAATGCTGCTGCTACTGCTGGATAGGTCATATATATGTGTATACATATAGACACACACACACACACACATATATATATATATACATGCGTATATATACATATAGGTATATGTTATATATATATATATGCATGTGTGTGTGTGTATATATATATATATATATATATATATATATATACATATATAGCTTTAAATTTGAGAAACAACAGGCAACATTACATATCTATCTCAATGATATCTGTACTATATTCACCCCTGGAGTTTTACCTAGTCTGATATCACATTTAGAAAGAACATTTATAAATTTCAGAGTATTGAGTGAATGGTAACCAGAATAATAATATTATTAATTATATCAAACAACAACAATGAAATCTATGATTAACATAGTGTTTTGAGATTTACACAGTGTTCTACAAATGTTATCTAATTTTATCATTACAGGGACCCTGAGAGTTAAATGCTAATATTATACCAATTTTATAGAGGAAACTGAAGAGAAGTTAGTGATTTCCTAAGAGTCACATAGGTAGAAAATGTCAGAGAAGTTGAGCTCAGGTCTTCCTGACTTCAGGTCTAAGGTCTATCTACTATATTGCTTCAGTGTTTCTGGTGACAATTTTCTGAGAATCTATTGAAGGAACTGTGAATGTTTAGCCTAAAGTAAATGATATTCAAGAGAGAGGGAATAATAGTTATATTTGAGTACTTGAAAGGTTGCCAAGCAGAACAGGTCTTAGATATGTTATGAATATATCTTATATTATTATAATATAATAATAATATATATAATATATATATTATAAACATATTCTGCCCAAATGGCAGAAGTGGAAGGAAAGGGTAGAAATGGAAGAGGAAAACTTTACTTTGATGTCAGAAAAACTTCCTCTTTGTCATAACTCACCTTACGTTGCATTGACTGTCTAGTGAAATAGGACTCTCTCCACCAGAAGTTTTTAGGCAGAGGTTGAATGACTACTTGCTAGGCATGTTTTTGTCAGAATTTCTTTCAGGTATGGGTCCCTGAGGTTCTTTCTAGTTCTACTATTCTGAGAATCTCTCATTCTGTGAATTTAATTGAACAAATTTCCTTACAAGAGGGGAAAAAAGAGTTCTGCAAAAGTAATAGAAATAGATGCAAACGATTATTGGCCAAACAAAATCCTGAGATTTCAAGTAGGATAGGAGTGATTATTCAGGTGGAGTTAATCAGAAAAGTCATAAGAAAATGTTCAGACTTGTGGGCAAAGCCTAATAGGTAATTACAGTGTCACTTATTACTCCAGGAAACAGCTCTGAAGACTGTCGAATCAAAAACCCCAGATATTTGCTTTATTGTAAAGTATGTGTCAGACCTTTCACAACCAATGCTAAATTTAGAAAAGGTTTCATTTGTGCATCAGCAGTATTGGGCAGTTGAACTAAAAATGTTCCATGTTGGTGATCCATCTTAGCTTCCTATTGTCCCTAAATAACATTAACATCTTAATTAAACATTTAATGGCATACCAGTGATTTTGTCAGAACAGAGGCATCTTTAATTATATTTCTAGTACTTATTAAGTGCCTTAATTTCTAAAAGTGCTTTGGCATTAATTATCTCATTTTATTCTTATGAGTTATTTTCTATAATTATGAGTTATGATATATATTGCATTAATATGGAGAGATATAAATAACGTATGCAAGTTACACATATTTGTAGGAAAAGAATAGAGATAGGATGTTTACTCATGATTTTATTGGTAGAGGGAATGTTGGGTGAAGAAGCTCCATCTTCCAATGCAGATGAGAACAATATAATTTAAAGCCTTAGAGAACTGTCTATGTACATATTTATGTTTTTAAAACATTCTCCTGGAGCCAAGTAAAATGAACAAATTTTTTGTAGAGGTTTTAATAACCTTTAAATATTACTTGCAAACTAATATCTTAGTTCAAGGACACAGTAAATAAGTAAAATGTGTATGGATCCAAAAATATCTATTTTCTCAAATAAAATCTGGCTGATTTCTCTATGATTTGATGTATAAGTTCAGTCATCCATCAAAATATGATTTTAGTACTTTAAAATCTACAAAATTGACTAATATTACTTTTAAAAAACTTTATAAAATTAAACTAATAAAAAGCCCCACTTTTTAAAACTCTAAAAGCTATTGTGAAATATATATGTATTTATACATACATGCATACAGACATAGATATACACACATTTTAAACACATACACAAACATATGTGCACATATGTGTTTATGTACTCTGTGTGTGCATGTGTGTCCTAGGTGATATTTTTCTTTTTGGTACTTTGGATGACTCCCACATGCCAGACAACAGTTGTTAAGTCTGAACTCTCTAACATGCCCTTATGACAAGCAATACGACAGAAATAAAATGAAAGATAACTTTGATAGGTATTCTTATCTCAGACTCAGCCCTTATGAGAATACATATCCCTGGTCATCCAGAGAAGAGTTCCAAGCTCTGCTATCAGATTTTAGGCATACAATCAGTTTTCACCATCTTCTTTAATGAATGCTGCAGTGCACTGTGGAAGGATGATGTTGTGTCCATATCAAACATGCATCTTCCTGATAAACTTATACCTAACCTAGAGAATTCCGTTGGTCATATTATGGCAATAAAAACCTCCTGATGCTGCAAAGATACATCAGTTGAATTAGCCCAATAGCTCATTTTCCTCTTTAAATGTCCCAAAAATTTCTTCATTGGACTAGGCAGATAAATACTACTTAACTCATTTATGGTCAGTAAGGAGTTGTCCATGGTGTCAGTTCTGAAAGAAGGTGGCAGTAACGTTGTTTTTAACTGCCCTGGTCATAGTGATGGCACCAAGGAGGTCAACCACATTTTTGATGGGTAGATTTCTTCTACTAATAACTTGTTTCTTTCATATTTAATTATGAACTTAATAATCATTAAAAATTACAAACATCTCAATATATAATGAAAAAAATGAGGATGGTATATGATATGCATCCTTCACTTAAAGATATTGTACAAGGGATGGAGGGTGATCCATTTTTTTTGTTTCCCCATCTTGATTTCAGAATGTTTCTCATATTCCAGTAAAAACCCAAATATAAAATATAATGCACATTTTCTTCTTTTAATCCATATATTTACTGTAGGATGCAAACTCTGTATGTATCTATTAGTGTTCTCAAGGAAACTCATATGAATTAGTTTTATTGAACCTATATCTGAACTTTGTCATGGAGGCAGCAGTAAGCTTGAAGGAGGACAGTGAATAGGATCCATTTAGCCTGCTACTCTAAGAATCTGCCTCCATTATACTTGTTGAATGAAACCAAGACTAGCACTTCATCTATATACAAGGCCTTCAATTCTTCATGACGTTGAAGTCTTGATAGATTTTGGATTTCATTTAGATTATTCATTTCAAAAAGCTTTTTTCATTTTATTAGCCATCACATAATCTTTGATCATCTCATGCTGTTTCCTCTCCTAGGCATTTCTAACTGGAGAGAAAGGTGCAAGATTCTTTATAAAATGGCAGAATCCTCAGTCATTATTAAAGCAGGTTTGAATTTTAAGTACAAAAGCAGCATGACATCCATTAAGCAAAGATTTTTTTTCATTTATTTGGAAGAAAAACAACTGATCTGTCCATGATCTTATGTCATATGTCATGTATTATCCTGGACAGAATTTGAATGGTTGAGTTACAAAACCCTGAAATTAGAGGGTTTTTTTTCTTTTAAAAAATGCACATAAAATCTTAAATAATAAAAATTCCACCATAGCTCAGCACAATGCTGTTCAATCCATTCAGAAGTTTCTCTTACGCTGCAGTGACATCTAATGGTCAACAAAAATCTCAAATTCTAGTTTTTCCTGACATTATCATCCCAAATTTTGATATAAATATGGTTGAGTATTTAAAAAAAAACACAAATATTCACTTTAAAATAGTTTACTGACATATTGTTAATAGTTATAATTTATGTTTAAACTGTCAGAGAAATCACTAAGGGAAAATTATAATTCTTAGATATATTTCCTCAGAATCTCAACATCAAAAGACCTGTCTATATCATCCCATCATTTTTTAAGAGCTTACTGTGTGAGAGGTTCAGTACAAATGTGATGCTGGGGATACAAAGTCAAGAGTGAAATAGTCCCTCAAAATCAAGAGACATACATTGTAATGGGGAAAATAACATAAAAATAGCTAAAAAATATAAAATAAATGCAAAGTATTGGGGATGTGCTAGTAGCTAGAGGGGTTAAGAAATGCCTTATTTCTTGAGAAAGTGATGCCTGAGCTAAGCCTTGAAAGAAACTAGAAATGTTAAAGAGCAGATGAGTAGGAAGAACATTCCCAGCCTCAAATTAAAAGTTTACCAGAACAGTAATCTTATCTATAATATATTTATGAAAAACTTATCTAGTCTTTATTGCATGACCTCCAGTGAGAAAGAGCTCACCATGTACTATGACAGTCCAATACACACTTGGCAGCTATAGTAGTTAGAGTTTTTGTTTTACTTTTTTCAGTTCTTAATTTTACACTAAATCTAAATCTGTGCCTCGGCTGCTTCCCCGGGATTTTTCAAGATTTGTTCTCTGAAGCAAGCAAATTAAATATAATCTCTCTTCTACATGACACATTTTCAAGTACTTGAAAACAGATACCATGATTTCTCTCCAAGCTAAGCATTTTCAATTACTTCAACTGATCTCCATTCAGCATGATGTTCAGACCCTTCATCACACTGGTTCATGCCCTTTGAATTTTTCCACCTTGCTGAATTAGTGTCTTTCACATATTTGGGGGACAAGAACTGAATATCATACTATAAGTATTGTATATATAGGGGGAAATACAGCAATATTGTCACCACTGTAGTTCTATATTTTGTCTTTCCTGATGAAGCCTAAGATAATAGTAGCTTTTTAGCTGATATATCACTCTGTTGACCCATGTTATACTTTCAGTCCACTAAAAATGCAAGATTTCCTTCAGAACAATCAACAAACTGACAAGTATGTATTAAGAACCTATTGAATGCCAACCATCATGCAGATTTTACAGACATGAGTCCAAAGAGTAAAACAATCCCTTGATGAGTTTATAGTCAGCTGATCGTTTTTTAACAACATCTCCCCCTACTTTGTACTTGGGAGGTTTTCAGTTCATGTAAAGTATTTCATTGATCCCTATTAAGTGTAATTATTTTAGATTCAACTAAGTGTTCTTATCTATTGACATCTTTATGGATCTTGACAATCTCTTTCAATATGCCAACTATCCTATCCAGCTTTGTGCTATCTGAATGTTTAATGAAAATGTCATCTCTACCTTTATTCAGTCATTGACAAAAGAAATGTAAACATGACCAGATCAACCACAATTTCCTGGGATCATTCCATTAGAACCCTCTATCCAAATTGACAGTGAAGTATTCATTTGAATGTAGACAATTCAACCAATTTTAAGTGGCACAAACTATATTATCACTTAGTTATCACTAAGTAAAGCAGTGGTTAGAATGCTAGGCCTGGAGGCAGAAAGATTTATTTTCTTGAGTTCAAATCTGGGCCCAGATACTTACTGTCTATGTGATACTGGGCAAGTCAAGTGACCCTGTTTACCCCTGTTTCCTCATCTTTAAAATATTCTGGAGAAGGAAAATACAAACTACTCCAATATCTCTGCCAAAAAAACCCTCAAATGGCCGGAGTTAGAGACAACTGAAACAACTGAATAATGCTATCACTTATACCACAATTCTCTGTCTATTTCACAAGAAGGACATTTGAGATTTTGTCAAATGATTTAACAAAATTTAAGAAAACTATTCTTAAATTTGAGGGATTTTTTTTGTCTGGGTGCTAGTGGTTTTATTGCCAAGTTTTGAGTACATTTTAATGTACTTCTATTGATTCTATCACATGAGAAAAAGAAATTGAATACATTATATACTTGTCATTGACACTATTAGATATTGGAAGTTCACATGACATTGTTTTAAAAGTTTCCATTAAGAGTTAGAAAGACGGGCTCAAGTCCTCCATCTGTTGTATATCATTGGGATCAAAAACCTATTACTTAATTCCTCAGTGCCCCGATGGAGCAATTTAGGAATAGAAATTAAAGCTAAGTTACCCATTTCCATAGTGAGTTATCACAACAGAATTTCACTACAATGATGAAAGCACACATATGTAAATGCATATGTTTGCATACAAAAACATATTATATGTGTTGCCTATGAGCTTATACAAATTAATATATATCTGTACATATGTGTGCATACTCTTGAAGACTATGATGTACAGATCAGGAGCCCTTCTGCCTCACTAGAGTTAATTTCTCAGTAGAGCCCCCTACATTGTCAATTGGAGGTCAAAGTTTTACACACATGCATATGAATACATTTAGCCACTTATATACACTTTCTGCTAATTTTTCCACCAAATTCTCATCAAAAGCTGCATTATTTCAATATAATGTAGTAGATTTTCAAGATCTTTATCAGAGAAACGTAAGCTCTAACCTACCAAGCTTAAAGAATTTTGTAACGCTTCTGGTAATGGATTGTTTTCTGAGGTCAACCTGGCTAAAATTCAGAGACCATCAGTAGATTAACTTCAAAGTATAGAATCTCTTGGTCATAATAACTCAAACATGAACTGAACCATGTAGGTATTGCAGTCCACATAACTAGAAGAAATGCAGAGCCTGATCAAATCACTTCTCCTTTCAAAGTATTAAAGATTGATGTAACGAAGTGTGGAAGAAGCTTTGTTAATTACTCAGGTGTCATATTTTCCTTCTTTTATTCTGTAAAACCCATCTTTGTTCAGTGTCAGACATGTACATTGAAGCTACTTTAGTTCCAAAATGCCTTTTCCATGTAGTCAGTTAATACTTAGAAAACCAAAAAATATTTATAGCAAATTTTACAAGCAAAATAATTATAAAATTAACTACTTGGCATAGAGTTAAACTGGATTGAATTTACAATTCACATGCAATTTAAAATTAAATGAATTCAAAAAATATAAAATGACACTCATTCCTCTGTGGTTCTTTTCTGCTTCTTCAGGATCTCTCATTAGAAAGGTGGCAGGTTGGAGGGGAGGGAACCGAGGGTGCCCTCAAATCCCATTTTTTATTGTCTATAAAGGCCAGCTTACTTTTTGGTACTCCAAGTGTGAGAATTTTACACAGTGACCATTGACTGGGTATAGTACTAGAGACACTGAGTCAGAATAACCTTAATAGCCTTGCTCTAAATACTAATAGACAACCACAGGAAATTTCAGATAGATGGAAAGGGGACTCAATAGATCTTTTTGAATGAAGAAATTAAAACAATTAACAGAGTTTATTTTATCTTGTTTAGAAAGTAACCCAGAAGTATAATTTTATGAGATACTCCATGATTTCATACTTTAGGATCCATCAAAAACATTTGTATATGTGAAAAGCCAAAATTTTTAAAACCTACATTTTTAAACCTACAAAATTTTAAAACCTACAAAAACATAACATGTAAGTTACAATTATATACCAAAATCTCTTGCGGAGAATAAGATAGTCAAATTCAGCAGAGAACTGAAGAACATGCAAAGTAATTCAATGCTCCTTTTTTAATCCTTGCTGATTTCAATGCAAAGGTGGGAATAAAGAACAATGATGAAAAATATGACAGAATTTGAAATAAGGTTTGCTTCCATATCTCCATTATCAAATATTCCCTTCAGCTTTACTTCCTTTTTAAATCATGCTCATCCTTTTCTTTCATCTTCAGATAACATTGAACTCTGCCATTTTCATAGGTGAAAAATGAAGCTTCCTTGTCTTCTCCCATAGCTGGTTCAGTTTCTTGTTCCAGAACTCCTACAAGAAAGGCTGAAAGATTGTGGACTACCAATATTTGGAGGCAATTTTAGGCTACTATTCAAAGGTATATATTCAGAGGCAGAACAAATAGATAGGGAAGAATGTGAAGAGAAGTTAAATGTAAAATGAGCTATTACCAATATGGTTGACATTTCTGCATCAGCAGTCTGTGAACAAAGACAGAAAAAAAATACAATCCAAATTGGATGAAAGTATATGAATGAGAAGATAATGCATACAGTTTAAATAAACCCACTTTTCTGAGCGTTTGAGCAACTTAAACAAAGTATGGAAAAATGAAAAATGTATAAATTACGGACCAGTAACAACTATGAATTTCCTAAGGAAAACTAATAAAAGTAAATTAGTCTCCATAAAGAGGCTGGCAGACTTCAGAAACAACATTATTCAGGATGTGTTTGCTCCCTTTCCAAGCAGAAAGATACGGCAAATAGTACTACTAATTCTGTATCCCAAAGAGATCATAAAAAATGGAAAAGAATCCACATGTACAAAAATATTTATAGCAATTCTTTTTGTGGTGGCCAAGAATTGTAGATTGAGGGGATGTCCATCAGTTGAGGAATGGATGAATAGATTGTGGCATGCAATTATGATGGAATATTATTATGCTATAAGAAATTAATAGCAGGTGCATTTTAGGGAAAAAACCTGTAAACATTGACATGAACTGATGCAGAGTGAAGTGAGGAAAACCAAGAGAACATTGTACACAGTAACAGCAACAACATGCAATGACTAACTTTGATAGACTAGCTCCTCTCATCAATGCAATCATCTGAGTTTCAAAAGACTAATGATGGAACATGCTATGCACACATCTAGAGAAAGAACTATGGAGTCTGAACACAGATGGAAGCAGACTATTTTCTCTTTTTTAACTTTTGTTTCTTTATCATAGTTTTAGCCTCTTGCTTTGATTCTTTTTTCAAAACATGACTCATGTGGGGAGATGTTTAATATGATTGTACATGTGTACGTATGTGTACATGTATAGCCTATATCAGACTGCATACCATCTTAGGGAGGGGGAAAGGGAGGAAAAGGGAAAATTTAAAGCTCAGTCTTATAAAAAGTGAATGTTGAAAGCTAAAATAATTAATTAATTGTTTTAAAAAGAAAGATATGGCAAGCAAGTCATCATCAAAGTATTTATTGCATGCCTACTCTCCTTAAAGTGGGGATTCAAAGAAGCTAAAAGAACACTGGTCTTGAGAAGACAGAAGGTGAGGCAGAGTGCTGGACTTGGAGTCAGGAAGACCTGAGTTCAATCTGGCCTCAGACTCTTACTAGCTAGCTGTGTGACTCTGGGCAAGTCACTTAACCCCTGTTGGCTTCTGTTTTCTCATCTTTAAAATGGGCATAATAACAGCACCTGCCTTGTTTTGAGGATTAAATGGGAGAATCATTGTCAACAGCACAATGTCTGGCATGTTTTGTTGCTGTTCGGTCATGCAGTCATATCCAACCTTACATGACCCTTTGAACTTTGTCCATGGTGTTTTCTTCGCCAAGACACAGGATTGTTTTGTCATTTCCTTCTCCAGTGTGTCTCCATTTTACAGATGAGAAATTGAGGCAAATAGGGATGCCTTTCCCAGGGTCACATGACTAGTAAGGATCTTAGGCTAGATTTAAACTGGCTCTTCATGACTCCAGGCCCAGTGCTCTCTCTGCTGAACCATTTAGTTGGATTTATCTGACGCATAGCTAGTATTATCTAAATATTAGTTACTATTTTGTCATTATTAAGTGCATACTCTAGTGGGGGAGATAACAAGCAAATAACTATCAACATACAAGATATATACAGTGTGAATAATTTTCAGAAGCAAGTAATGAGGTAGAGGGAGAATTAAAAAGGACTCATATAGAAGGTGGGATTCAAGATGAGACTTGACGAAAGTCTGGAGTTGGAAGTGAAAAGGGAGAATCTTCCAGGACTGACGTGTGTCACATGGGAAGAACAGCAGTGGGGCAGTGTCTCTAGGTCAGAGAGTGTGTATAGGGGAATAATTGGAAGAACACGGAAAGGGATGAAGTGCTCTGAAATAGAGGGTTTTATATTTGTTCCTGGAGGCAGCAGGTGGTTAGGTTACATGATGGATAGAGTGCTGAACCTAGAGTCAGGGACATCTGAGTTCAAATTTGACTTCAGTCATTTACTAGCTAGGTAATTCTAGGCAATTTTCTAAACCCTTGCTTGCCTCAGTTTCCTTAACTGTAAAATGGGGATAAAAATAACACCTACCTTTAGGGTTGTTGAAGGTTAAGTACTTATAAAGTACTTAACTCAGTACCCAGAAAGTAGTAGGTAATATACATTATCCCTTCTTTCTCTTCTGCAATAGCAAACCACTGGAGTTTACCAAGGCAGGGAGGGTGAATGACTAGACCTATACTTTAGCAAAATCACTTTTTGCAGTTGAATGGATGATTGACTTAGAGAAGAGAAAGCAATTAGAAAGATATTGCAGTAATCCAGGGAAACATAATAAAGACCTGCAACAGAGAGGCAGCTATGTGAGTAGAGAGGCGATATATATACAATGTATGTTGTTACGGTAGAAATTACAAGAAATTACAACAAACTGTACATTGGAGGTAAGTATGAGTGAGGTATTAAACAAAACACCTAGGGTCTTTTAGCCTGGTGCCTGGAAGGAGAGTTGGTGATCTTAACAGAATTAGGCTAATCATCCAAGGGCACTGTAGGATGAAACTCACAGGCTAGCAAATGAATGAACACTGAAAAAACATTCGCGACTTTTACGTCAAGCTACTTTTTTGTCAATGACAGTGCAGTTTCTACATTGGAACTCTAACAGTACAGTTTCAGATTGCTCTATATGAAGAAATAGAAACAGCATAAAGGAGCACAAGGATGAGGACAGCAGAAGGACCAAGCCAGAGAGTTCATGTAGGAAGGTCTTCGGGGTGATTGAGAGCATTCCAGTTCTGAACATATACTAAAGGTGATATAAAGGCTTAGGAAAAATAGTAGTTGTTATTGTTATTTTTATCTGTCCTTGATGAGTTTCTGTGTGATCTTTTTTGTTTTGTTAGTAATAACTTTATGAGAGGCAGTGGCAGAGAGATAAAGTGACTAGCAGAGTGAATAGAATGATGACCTTAGAGTAAGAGACCTGGGTTCCAGTATTGTTTCTGACATATAGTTCCTGGGTGACCATGGACAAGTCATTGAAATTCTTCATGACCTCAGACAACTCTCAAAGGCTAAAAGTTTCAGAAGCATTGCCAATAATGGAGTGGATTTCCTACTAAGGACTTCTCTAGACTTGAGAAGTCACAGATCCCATAAGGTCGTTGAATGAAGGACCTATAGAGATCTGGTCCATCAAAATAGATGAGAGAGAGACAGAGACAAAGAGAGACAGACAGAGAGAGAGACAGATATATCATATAGACATTGATATCCAGATATCAGTGAACATTTCTGACATCCCAAATTGAATATGGGGAACAAAGGAGGTTTTTCAATCAAGCCAGCAATAAGTCAACATTTATTAAATGCTTTCTATATGCCAAATACTGTGCTAAGCACTAGGAAGATAAAAGACAAAAGTGAAATAGTCCAATTTATCTTCTGATAGGGGAGGTATCACATACACAAATGTGTTTATGTATGTATATGTGTATACATATTCATATACATGCATACAGAATGCGGCATATACAGGAAATCAATACAAGATAATTAATTTGGAGAGAATTTGTGCTAGAGCTGGAGCACAAAGAAAGATTTCCAACAAAATATGGCAGAAGGAAGAAAGGAAAGAGTGGATTTCAGGCAGAGCTGACAGTCAGTTTAAAAACACACAGTTAAGAGATTGTACTAAATCTTGGGTTATACTGTGTTACTACAATACTTCAATTATTTCTTTTTGTCTACTTGCAATATTTTCTCCTTGATCTGGGAACTAGAGAATTTAGTTACAATATTCCTAGGAGTTTCCTTTTGGAATCTTTTTTCAGGAGGAGATCAGTGAATTCTTTTCATTTTTATTTTACCTTCTGATTCTAGAATATCAGGGCAGTTTTGTTTGATGATTTTTTGAAAGATGATGTCTAGGTTCTTTTATTGATCATGACTTTCAGGAAGGCCAATAATTTTTAAATGTTGTCTCCTGGATTTATTTTCCATGTCAGTTTTTTTTTTCCAATGAGATACTCACATTGCCTTCTTTTTTTCATTCATTTTTTAGTTTCTTGATTTCTCATAAAATCATTAGCTTCCAACTCCTCCATTCTAATTTTTAAGGAATTATTTTCTTCAGTGAACTTTTGGACCTCTTTTCCCATTTGGCCAGTTCTGCTTTTTAAGGCATTTTTTTTCTCATTGGTTTTTGGATCTCTTTTGCATTTGGGTTAGTGTTTTTTTAGCGTATTTTCTTCAGTATATTTTGAGTCTCCTTTAGCAAGCTGTTAACACATTTTTCATCATTTTCTTGAATGACTCATTTCTCTTCCCAATTTTTCCTCTACTTTTCTTACTTGGTTTTCAAAATCCTTTTTTGAGCTCTTCCATGTCTTGAGGCCAAGTCATATTTTTTTTGGAACCATTGGATTTAGAAATTTTGATTTTGATGTCTTCTTCTAGTTGTACATTTTGATCTTCCTTGTCACCAAAGTAAGATTCTATAGTCTGATTTTATTTTTCCACTGTTTGCACATTTTTCTCAGCCAATTTCTTGATATTTGAACTCTTTCATATGGTAGAGCTCTGCTTCCAGTGTAGAAGGTGTCCTGTCCCAAGCTTCAGGGATTTTGTGCAGCTCTTTCCATAAATACTTCTAGGGACCTGTAAATTTTCAGTTCTTCCAAGGTGGTATAATCAAAGGAGAGGTGTTTACTCTTCTCCTGGCCTGTGTTCTGGTCTCTGAGTGACCACAAGCGCTCTTCTGCTTGGAAGTATGAGTAGGATTCCCTGTCCACAAGCTCCACTATACCAGCCCTCCTCCTCGCCCCAGAACTGCCCCCAAGGACTACTGCCCAGATCCAAGTACAGGCAAATCAAGAGAATCTTACCTCAACACCAAAACCCTGCAGTTTCCCTCTGATCAGACACTTGAACCCTTCCCCCTGCACTGTCTGTGGACCAAGAGCTGCAGAAGCAGCCACTGTCAGAAGCAGCTGACAACACCCCAGGACTGGGGCCAGACCACTCTCCTCTCTCACCTATGGGCAACAGATTTTCCAACTGACCTTCTAAATTGCCTTTGGTATTTGTGTTTTGAGAAGTCCATAAACTATCACAGCTGCCAGTGATTCAGGCTCCTGAGGCCTGTTTCCAGTCCCACCTCTCCTGGCACTGAAGTGCACTCTTCTCTCAGAGTGGTGCAACAGAACTTTCCTCTCAACCTTAGAGGTTGTCTTGGGCTGAAAATTTGTTGCACTCTGTCATTTTATGGGTTCTGATGTTGTCGAATTTGTTTACAGTCATTTTCACAGGTATTTGGAGGGGTTTGGGGGAGAACTTAAGTCCTTGCCACCATCTTGGCTCTGCCTCTGCTTTTCAGTGTTTGAGCTCAGTGTGTGTAAAGGGTTGTTACCATTTAGAAAATGCAGGAATCTATACTCATATCCAAACCTGAAAATATATATCAATGTATGATAGAAATCAACTTGTATGCCAAGATAGAAGGGATAGCGTATCCATGTCTACCAACTTTTAGGAATCATTTGATAGCATTTACTTTAATCTAAACATATTAATTATAATTCATAATTTATGTCTATAAGGACATTTTATTCAGCCTTTCTTTCTTATGATATTACATCTCCATTAATTCTAGTTGTAAAAACTTTTAGTCAGAAATTCTTTGGAGAAAGCTTTCACCAAGTGATAATTCATACATTTTCAATGCTTTATTCAATTCAACAAATATTCCCTAACTACTCTCTATGTGCAAGACTCAGTGCCGAATACTAAAGAAACATTTGTTTAAATGACAGCACACTTGCCCTCTAAGGACTTATAGTCTAGAGTGTATGGTACTGATTTTTGTTTCTTTATTTTTAATATTGAAGGTTCCTAGATGGGAAACTGCTAGATATAAATAAAGACTTCCAACCGTATTATGGTGAAGGAGGACGAATTTTGGAAATCCGCACACCAGATGCAGTAGCCTTGGTTAAGAAACACGGGCAGTCTTTTGGCTATACTGAAGGGGCACTGCTCGCACTAGCCATGATCATCATCCTCTGCTGTATTCCTGCCATCTTGGTTGTGTTGGTCAGCTACAGACAGTAAGTATAGGCCAAACTGTAAACACTGATGGATCTTTAAGAAATCATTACCCTATGCTTTGGAGAGACTATCAAAATATCATTTCATGGATGACCAATATCATGCAAGTCTTACTAAAGAAAAAAAAATGTGCTCAAGTACTTGAAGAATTGTCTTATGAAATCAACTACTAATCAGAAAACATTTCTTAAGCTCCAGGATTTGTGGTAAGCAATGAGAATTCAAAGACAAAAGTTAAAGAGTCTCTACCCTGAAAGTATTTTTTTCATTCTAATGGGGAGACAACAGTGGAAGAATTAGTAGATCGTTCTGCTTGGTACTAGAGGATGGGATTAGAAATAGGAAATAAAGATTGGAAAAGTGGCAAATTCAGGTTTAACATTAGGAAAATGCTTCTTTACAATTAGAGATACCCTGAGAAAAAAATAGATAACCTTTGGAATTCATAAGATCATAACTGTAGAACAGGAAAAGAACTAGAGTGCATTTTCACAAGTGAAGAAATCTAGACATCGATTTCTTTTCTTATCCAAGGGAGAACATGTAGAGTCGATTTTAAATCAAGCAGCTCTGACTCCAAATCTAATACAATTTCCACTATAGGGGGTTTCACCTCACTTGTGATCTTCTACCAAAGATTGGTTATCCTGTTGTTGGGTATGTCATAAAAGAGATTCTTATTCAGTTATAAGATAGCTTTTGGCATCCCTCTAACTCTAAATTTCTGTGATCTATTTCCTTAAAGATACCTACATTAATTTTGGTCCCATCCAAAACTTTACTTTCTTTCACAACTATTAGAAATGTTATCTTCACTCCTGCAGGACTTCCACACAAAACAGAGAGTATGACACTAGTGTCAAAATTTTATCTTGGCACATGATTCATAAGGAAGCCAAGGAGATAAATTAATCACAATGAGAAGATTAACTGGGAACTTCAAGGGAATGGATAGTACAGTCTGCTATCAAATCAGTCAGAGAACGCCTGCTTGCTCTCTTCAAATAGAGAGGCAACAGTCAAATTGTGCTGTACTCTCATCTTGCAGCATCTGGAATGGTGTTATAATCCCCCCTGAGCTGTCCTTGAAATATTAGTATAAACAGTGTACAATCAGTATACAATCAGTATAATTCTCTAACAAGCCCCAAAGATATGAAATTTGCTCTGTCACTGGGTCAGATTACAGAACTTTATGACTTTCAAAAGACCTTCCTTATCATCACATTGTAAAGTAAGCAATGCCTATATACATTGCAAATACATCTCCTTTACAGAAGAACCAGAGAATCAGAGAGACAAAGTCACTCATCTAAGATGTCACAGTTAGTAAGTGTTGGAGCGAGGATTCAAAATCAAGGCACATAACTCACAATCAAGCTTATCCTGACACCAAACTACCTCCTGTGCACATGGGCGTTGAGTCAAGAAGACTTCTTTTCAAATCTTGTAGCAGACAATGACTTTGCTATTAGACTTAACTTCTCTCAGCATCTCCATAATGAGGACAATAAGAGCACTTTCCTCACAGAATTATTGTGAGAATCAAATGTAATAATATATCTGAAGCCTTAGGAAAAGCTTAAAGAATTATCTAAACGTTAGCTCTTATTGTTGGCTGTCATTATCATGAGGAAGAGGCAAATTTATTTTAAACTCCTATAAAGCTGGTGCAAAGTCTCCCTCGTAGATTCCTTGGCTTCTAAATGCTGCAGAAAGAAATTCTTGGCTAGGAGATGCAGCTTAGCCCTTGTGTGTGTTCATCCTTCATTGCTGAAGAAGACCATGCCATCAGAGAAATAATGACATGACTTTGTTTTGAGTGAGGGAGGGCTATGCAGGTCACCAGTCTCACTTCTCCTGCAGAGGCATCTGCATCCAGTGACCAGATATTCATCAGGATGACTGGTGATGACCCAGGATGAGGCAATTAGGGTTAAGTGACTTGCCCAAGGTCACACAGTATCAAGTGTCTGAGGTGAGATTTGAACTCAGGTCCTCCTGACTCCTGCACTGCACCACCTAGCTTCCCCAAAGTTTAGCCCTTACATTATTCCCCAGTACAGGATGTTTGCAATTGATCACCAGATCTGCAGGAGATCTGGTTTATACATTTAGTCAATGAGTGCATACTTACAGTTTCAGGCTTATTGGGGTCAGCATGGAAGAAGCAGATTCTTGACTTCTATTACTTACACAAGAGGAAGGCGGGGAGCATTATGACACACAACACAGGAAAATGAATGGTTGTTCTTTTTAGTACTTCCATATAATTGAGAGTTTTAAATACAGAACATAGAAATGTTTACTCATTATTGGGGAAAAAAGGGAATAGAAGAGTGAAAGAAGAAATTCCTCTTCTCGGTAAGAACTGCTTATATTAATTGACCATGTGCAAGGGCAATCTTAAGGACATAAAGAAACAGAGAATTTTGAACCAGGAAAGCATTAGAGAGCATTAAGCTCACCTCCCTCTCTTTCCTGGCAAGAAAAATTGGAGTCTAGAGAGAAAAAAGGCCTTTACTAAAAAAAAAAAAAAAAAACGAACAAAAAAACAACCCAACAAGGCTTGACTTTTTGCTCAGGGAACTGTGAAAATAAATTAATATCAAGTGGTGATGACAGCTATACAAAACCAAAATGGTGAACTTTAAATAGAGGAACAAGGGTTCCAGTGTCTTTGGAACGGCAGTAAGAGAAAGCAGATAAGCCAAAACCCTAGTGTTTCAGCAATCATCTAAATGATGGGATTTCACTTTAAAGATAGGGCTTGGAAGTACCTCAGATATTATCTAGTCAACACCCTTCATTTTTTTGAAAGATAAATACAAACCATACAAACCCATAAAAACCCATGTTCTTGGCTTAGATATAGAGCTGAAAGAAACTTCAGAATTCATCTAGTCCATCCTCCTCATGCTATAGGATGAGGGATGGAAGCCCAGAGAGATTGTTTGAGTCTCCCAAATAAATAACAGGAATAAGATGCAGTATACTTTCTACTGTACCATAAGGCCTATCATGACTGGCCCAAAGTCACACACAGTTTACTGACAGAACCAGGACTAAAACCCATGTCTTCTGGCAATCCAATTAATTATCTGCTCCCACTAAACAAGCCAGATTTGCAAATTCTGTGTATGAGAGACTTAAAACACACAAACAAACAAAATCTGGGGAAACTTAGATGAAATGTTTATAACACAGTGTGAATATGTTCTTAACTGATAATCTTTGTTGCAACCTATTTAAAGTTGGGCATTGGATATAGTTGGAGAAAGTTACTCCAAACAAAACTTGGGCATGAGTTTTGTCTGTTCTAATATTGTTTTGCATTAAGATAGTGCAAGCAATTATAATAACCTAAAAAAAAAGATTAAAATATGAACTTTAGCTTCATTTTTAATGGATTCTCTATTAACCAATGAATTCACTAAAAATCTAGCCCACATAAAAGTCTAATAGTGACTAATTCACTCATAAATCTTGGAGTGATCTCCACTGCACCTAATTTTTAAATTGTCTATTCTACATCACAAATTTATTTCTTTTTTCCATTGGTCTCTCATCTAAAGTAACCCTATTATACCCTGCTCTTAATAAAGATCCCTTCCCACACCCAAAGACTTCTTGGCATACTCTGCAAAGATCAGTGGTGAATAAAGCAACATGTCACACTAACAGCTCATAAAATGGAATAACTAAGTCTTGCTTGATATTTAAACATTTGTGTATATGCTCTGTGGTAGATGCATTCTTCAATGCTTTCTAGCTCAGTGATCAGCTTAACACCCAATGAATTAATTTTACTTACTGCATTTTAAAGAATAGCAGTTAAACAAAATTAGTTTTTCATTGCCTACCATCCAGTGGAAAATTCTAATAGTTAACAATCTCACTTCAGTGCCTACACAGACAGCTTGTAAATAAGCCTGGAAAGTATTGTTATTCTTTTTCTATTAATAAGGGCATTTGAAATTCACCATATAGGACAAATCAAGAAACCAATTATGAAAAAGGATCGTGAGTTCATTTCCCAATGGTGGCATCTTCCAGTTGGAACTTCAGCTTCAAAAGCAAAGCCCAGAATATAGTCATGTCTTGCCACGCAGCTTTGTTCCTTTCTTATTCTTCAAGTCAGGTGATCCAAGAAGCCAATTAGGAAGATTAGGTCATCTGAATATCCTATATCATGATCAGAGTTCTCATCCATATACTCATGTTTGAATCCATCTGATTCTGAATCTACTTAGCCTGTACTTTTGTTGTGTGATTTTTTTAAGCTTTCCTAGAAGAAGGATTTTTTTTAATAGTTGCTTCTAAGATTTTGAGAGTAATGATATAAAAGAAATTCATTTAAAAGTGAAGGGTTTTAAAACTTAATGTTAATATTTTACCATGATCAATAAGACAAATATGTTAAGATGTAAAGTATAGGTTGAGTCCTACAACATATGTCATCTATCTAATCTTTGGTTTTCTTTCCTTCTTCCCTCCCACTCTTTACTTCCTCAAACAGATTTAAAGTGTAAGTATCCTGTCATCTTACAGGTAACATGATGGCTTGTCAAATGTAAAATGAAGATGAGGTTAATATTTAAATCTAAACCAATAACCACATCAGGTACTTTGGGAAGAGTGTGTGTGTGTGTGAGTGTGTATGTGGAGTTGGGGTTGGGTGTGTGTGGTGGGAGGGAAGATTTTGCTGGATTATACATGAATCACTTTCCAATCTATGCATTTAGAATTCTTCCGTGATTTCACAGTGCCAATTATCATAGTAAAATGTGAGAAAGTGTTGTTTTTCATATTGTTTTGTCTCTGGCTCTGTGATACTTGTATATAAGCCAACATCAATAAACAAATCAAATAAACAGTAGCCCTCACAGTGGACTGTCAAAACATAGTCAAAGATACAGGACCTAAATATATCACTTATAATTCACAGCAGGTTCAAAAACCTTAGTTTTAATACCTTCTCCAATTTAGTAAGTGATCATATCTTTATAGCGTTTTAATATTTTAAAAACTCTTCCTTCACAACAACCTTGTGAGGTAGTTAAAGTATTGTCATCCCCATTTTATATATAAACAAACTGAGACTCAAGGAGATAACTTGCTATGGTCATAGCACTGGAAAGGATGAGACTCCTGAAGCTTCAGAATCCACC
Source organism: Potorous gilbertii (assembly GCA_028658325.1). NCBI lineage: Eukaryota > Metazoa > Chordata > Mammalia > Diprotodontia > Potoroidae > Potorous > Potorous gilbertii. The sequence continues at coordinate 472,885,273 of CM053769.1, read as the reverse complement.
TAAAGTCTTTTGAACCTAAAGCTTTTCTACAGTCTCTGTTCCTTAATCCTTTTGATATTTGCATCGTGATCTAGAAAGTATTTTAAAATCATGGGATAGCTAAAGAGTTAAAATAACCCTACAGTAGACTCTTTTCAATATAAATAATCATGTCTTTTCTCATATGCTAATTATTCAATTTATTGTAATTTTTTGCCCTGAAAGTCTGATTCCCTCATATTAATGTCAGCAATAGAAGTTAGATTATTCATATGCATGTGATCTGTGTAAGAAACTTTTTTAAAAAAAAATTTTAATTTCCTGAAGACGACAAGAAGAATGCACCAAGACAGCCAAGATGCAGGCCCTGGCTGCCCCCAAGCCAGCAGCACCAGCACCAGCGGCAGCAGCACCTCCTCCACCACCACCACCACCGCCCCCAGGAGGTCCCCATCTCTACGAGGAGTTGGGTGGAAGTACAATGTAAGTATTCTTGTTTGCCTCCCTGAGAGAAGCTGACAGGTTTGACACCAATTTTTTAATAAACTTAATGAAAGACGGCCTGAGGGTACGAGTTTAATTGCACCAAAGTAGACACCATCATAAAGATATTAGAGAAACTTAAAACAACAACAATAACTAACTGGTTACTTTCCAGAGAATAAGTCTTCCCTGAATTTTGTCATTTTTAAAAGATTCAGTTGCATATGGAATTTGATGGAGCTAAAGGAACTTGATTTAATTAAAGACAATATTTACTGAGCTTAAAAGAGCCAGGTTAATAGTGAGAAATTTGATCCAATTTAATTCAGCAAGCATTTAGAAAGCTCTTCTTGGGAAAGAGGGATTAAGTAAAATGTGAAAACTTTATCAACCTGAACCATTTGTTATAGATATATTCAAATAGTTTGATCTGCATCAGTGACAAGATCACAGATACATTTGAGTATATTTGGCATATAGTAAATCTAGATTGTGATTCCAAGGAAGATTCAAAAAGCTATATGAAACCATAGAAGATAAGAATTGAAAACTATCACAATCACACAAAATTTGAGACTATTGAAATAACTCAGGAGTGACTTAAAACCAGGATATTTCTCAATACTTTTTTTAGGTCTTGGAAAATAAAACCTCCAAAATTTAGATGAGAGGAGAGTTCTTGTGCTGGTGATGGGAGTATGATCTCAAAAACACTTTGATATTGCCTTAGAAAAAGCTTGACTGTTGGGGCAAGAGGCAGGCTAGTTTTTAGCACATACTATTTGAAAGTGCTGTGTACAGATAAATTACTTATTTTAAAATGGCACGTGAGGGTGAAAGATTTTACAGCTGTTAATTGAAAAAAGAATAATACTTCCTTACATTTTAACCACTTTAAAAGCTCTATTACCCTTAAGAAACCACTCAATAGTTCCCTGTTACTATATAGGAAAGATAGTACCCAAGTGATTTAAAGAGCTGATGAAACATGAAATGTGAGTGACAAATGTAGAAAGTCTTTTATTAACTGGAACATTGAGGGAACAGAAGGGAAAGGAATAGGATGTGTTGTTTTTCTTGTACAAAATACACATTTATTAGCATGGAGAAGAAGAAACAAAAATATAAAATCCATCTTTGGATGTGGCAATCATCAGTCATTATAAATACACATTTTAATTATTTGGATATGATAAATCTCATATAACATCAAAATTATTTTCTGATAAAAGTAAATGCACAGCACTCTTATTTAGAATTTATCGTTATTTTCCCTAAAATTACAAGAACACTAAATTCTTGCTTGGAAACATTGGTGAATACAGGAATTGATCCAGTGTAATTTGAGTTTCTTCTAATCTTATTTCTCATCTCCACCTAGGAAAATCTGTGGTCTAATTGAAAGTGGTTATCTATAAGGTTAAGCATGGTTACATTTAAGTTAAAATATCAGTGCCTTTTATTCATCTTTTCAAGAAAAAAGATGTATCAAAAATAGATATAATAATACCTAGAAAATCAGTATTTTGGTCATGTCAGTTTACATTTATTACCAATTATTGAGTTATACCCATTGGGGAGAGAATGGCATAGGACAGGCAGATTTGCAGTTTGAATTTTTAGGAAACATTATTAATGCAAGTATTTGAATGTTTTGAGAAAGAAAATTCTTGAAAACTGAATTCTATGATTATTTGGTTCTAAATTACCCAATCTAAAATTTTAAATTGACCATTAGTGAACATTACATTATAGCATATCTGACCTAATTTGAATGATCAACTATATTTTTGAAAGGAATAAACTAACAGGAATCAAACTTCAGAGAATGATATCATCAGATGCTGTTAAATATAGCTTAATGTGGAGTCCATAATTAACTTAGCACATGCATAGTTAATGTTGTTTTCTGTTTCGCAAGGTCTATCATTTAGACATCTGAATATTCTTTATAATCTCATTAAATGTCAGCACATATTAGCTAAATCTTCTGTTAGAGGCATAGAAACAATTTTTAAGAACATCTTGAACAATAATCTCTTTTGAAATTAAATTGACCTACATATTGCAGGGGAGTTTTGACCTAAAATTAATTATCAAAACACCAAATATAATCAACCTTGTTAAGAAATTTAAAAAGCAATATGATTTTCTCTTACCATTCATTAAGAACATTTTTATGTTTCAATATTGTACAAACACATATTTCCATTTCATTGTATTATTTTAATTTCTATCTCGTATTGCCTCTTTTAAAATATTTTTCCTATAATTTCTATTCTTTTTCTCACCTTTGGATTCATAGGCATCAGTAAGTAAACATAATTCCACTTTTCTATGACAATTCTAGAGAACAGATATTGTAGAGAAGATTAATTCCTGCCTCAACCTCTAAATCATTTTTTTTAATCTTGCTGTAAAGACATTTACTTTCAAATGAATTTTTGGGACTACTTTCTGTCTTCCTTTTGATTGATTCTCCTTTGACAGCCCCTTACAAGGAAAGGAGAAGGGTTAGCCTGAAGTATTTCTTTATACAACTTTTTCTAGTGATCAAACATGCGTCCACCAGATTGACAAACTATTCTTTGTGGTTTAGGCATGTTGTCAGTTTCTGCTATTTTAAAAGATGGCACATGGTGTGTCTCTAGCATATTGAAAATAAATATATTCTAAAGATAGGTGTTAGTCTGGTAAAAAATTCCTAGAATAGAAATTGAGTTCATTAAAAAAATTGCCTGGAAAGTTCAAAAAGAAGAATGATTCATTTCCTTTTTTTCCCCTGAATTGTCTAACAGAAAGAAATACACCTGAATTGGTGAGCCAGATTATCTACAATGACTGTCTAACTTTTCTGACCTCGCCAGATTATTGATTGTCCTTCTCTCCAGTCTTAGACAGTTAAGTAGTAAGGATTCTCACATTGTCATTGACAAGTCCTTCCTTGTATTTATTTAATAACATCTTTACATATATGATGTCATCTTTGTCTTTTGACTTATTCCTTTACTGTTTGGGTTTTTTTTACTTCATTCCAGTATTACAGTATCATTTCTGGTTTATTTCAAAGTGTCTTTCCTTTTATTTCTTTCTGGAATATTTGTTGCTAGTGGATGGATAACCCCAAAGTTGAAACTCTAATATTTTGTTTGAACAGAAAAAATCCTTCAAAAAAATAATTCGCACCAATGAAACTTTATGACTTACAGATCATTCTGTATGTCTTAGCTCTCAATCATTCCTCAGAACAATCTGGAAGATGAGGTAATATAAGTATTATTCTTATTCCTAATTTATAGATGAGGAAATTAAAACTCAGATAGGTTACACCATTTGCTTATCATAAGATCTTGTAACTGCTAAAGGCCAGCCAGACATATAGTTGAAACTCAAGTCCTCTGACTACAAATTCTGTACTTCCATGTTTTCTGAAGTCTACACATCACCCAATTTCACAAGTACCAATATGACTGAACTAGATTTAAAGAGATCTTTGAGGTCACCTAACCCAATAACTTTGCAGGTGAGGAAAGTGAACCCCACAGACAGGTAGTGACTTGTCCAAAATCACACAGATAGGACGTAGTAGAGCTAGGATTGGTGCTCCCAATCTAAGAGTCTGTTCACTGTACTATACTAGCTTCCTAAGATGATTGTTGAGTGTTTCCTCAAGTGCTGGTGTCAACGACATTAATTTTACATTGTGCATCCCACCTGCACAATAAATTATAGCACTAGTGTGGTTTCTTTCACCATTTTAATGCTTACCCTAGCTCTATCACTTACTCTTCAGGTGCCTTTGATTAACTCCTTTAACCTTTCTTGGCCTCATTTTTACCATCTGTAAAATTAAAGAATTGGAATAAATGACCTCAAAGTCCTCTTCTTGTTCTAAATCAATGATCCTATAATCACCAGTGTCTTCATCTTGAAACTGGTTCATCCCACAGGATTCCATTATCCCTCAGTACCGTCCAATACTACATTAAAACAAGCAGTATCTGGGTAATTGATAACAGAATCAGAGAGAAGATAACAATAACTTTAAATAGCAGTGCTAATGAGCAACCCTAATTAAAATAAATGGGAGGTTTTCTGCATCCCATCTGGCTAAATACATCGTTTCCTTTTACTGTCATTTGGGAAAACCCAGAGTGCAAAGTTACAGAATTCTGGACTTTTTCTAATTTCTACTTTAATTGAAAATGCTAAGCAAAATTTCATGAAATTTAAAAAAAAATAGAGGAAACAGTAGTTTAAAGAACCAAAGAGATTCTAATATCCCAGTTTTTTGAAATGGAAGGACCTGAGATCCAGGGAGGGAAGATAATGTACTCACATACCTTAATTATCAGATAAATAAATTTTAAAAAATCATTTTCCTAGCCCTATACAAGAAGATTCCATTCCAGTAATCACAGGAACAAATGCCTTTTATTTCAACAAACATTCTAGACAGATATGAGAATAACTATGTGCTGGGCTCACTTAAGGACTTTGTATGAGGATTCTTGACTTGTGTTTTTACTTGAAGATGATTCTTCAAAATAAATTTAATTAAAATTCAACCCAAAAGACATGTGGATGGAATACCTTGGGGGAAATAGAGTACTATTGACAGGTGACACACACCCTTTTGTTCCTTTGTCTACACTGCTCATATATTGAGGCTTACTACTAGAATTTATTTTTTCTAACAGGCCGTAAAATTCATCAGCAATACATATATACTTTTACAAGCCAAATACTATTATGCAGTTTTTTAACACTGATTTGAATATCATTTAAATAATTTTAAATAATTACTTTCAAAATGAGGTCCCTGCCATACAATTGAAAGAACCCTATTTAATAGATCTCAGGTCAATCCCCAGGTTCACCAGTTATTTCCTGTGTCACCTTGGATGAGTCACTTCAATTCTTTAAGCCTCCATTTTCTCATTTGTAAAGTGAAGAAACTGAGTGGGTAACTTTTAATACTCTATCAAGCTTTAAATCTATGATCCTAGCTTAGCATAGAGTTAGCATAGACCTATTACCTTGATGCTCAGTTCTTTCATTGTTTTTAAATGTTGAGGCAGAAAGATTCCATATAAGATCCTATGATCGTACAATCTTGTTCTCTAGCATAAAGAAGTCCTCCCAGATACTCTATATGCTCTCCTAGATATTGACCCAGAAACAAGGATGTACTTCTCTCCCTGGCAGAATCATTGTGATGAGACAGTTGATGATCCAGGTAATCTCTCTTAAGGAATATCACTACACCCTCATGTGTATGTTCAGCAAGTCCTTAGAAAACAGAAGATATTTAAGAACCTAGTGACCATTCCCCTCCTACTCACCACAGCTACCCTTTTACTTACACAATTTCCCTTGCTTCTGTGTCCCTCTGACACACAATTTATTGAAGTCTGGGAACATGAAACCATCCACTAGATTGTCCAAATTTTTTTTAGATCTATAGAGAGACAGTATTTTGTAAATGAGAATTGCTCATGCTGCTCAAAGGTTATCAAACTTCTCTTTCCTCCCCTGTTTTAGAAAGTAAATGAAAGTAAATGTCTTGCTTTGTTGGTATCCCTAGTCAGTATGGCCTTTTCTAGTCTGAAGTATTAGTAGTGTGCCTCTTAAAAAGAAAGCTTTCTCGTGAAATCTGTATCCCAGCCTTTTTCCTTACATGTGATTATCTTCTTTTCTTTCAAGTCTTTTCCTTCTGTACCATTTCCAACAAAGCAGGGGAAATAAATCAGTCTTAGAAGAAGGAGAACGTCAAAGAGTAATTAGCCACATGGCTTCCCGTGCAATTGAGGCACACAAGCAGGCTCGGAAAACTGGATCCCTCAGGAATAACCTACCCAAGTCTGCAAGTAACATCACACTTTTATCTGATGATAACCCCCTAACAACCCACAATCCTTTATATATGGAAGGGGGAGGTCAAAATTCTACAAGCCCTGGATTTCCATGGAGGAGAACAGGTTTGCTAGACAAGTTCTCCCCCAGAAGGCTAGCCAAGAAAGGTTGTCAGAAGTACCCAGCAGAAAGCACTCATCGGGCATGGACTCTACCAACCAGCTTCACTCGGAGGCAGATGTATGAAGTTCTGAGTAGGCCAGTCATTATGGATCCTGTCCAATGGGAAAATGAACACCTCCAAGCAGAGGCTGAATTAAGTGGATACCAGTCTGAAATGGTGGGTGCTAGCCTTTGCCCATTTCAAACAGAAGAGAAAAAGTTGATAGTGACAGAGAAAGCCAGGCAGTTTAAAGCGCAAACTTTTCAGGAAATGAATAGAGGGAAACATCATAATGGAAGAGGGACATGGTCTCCAGCCCAAACTAAGCCACTAGAGCTATCTAGTGAACACCTGCTTTCTTCTCCCTGGTGCCAGTTCTCTTCTTTTTCAACCTTGCCACTTGTTTCACGTGCACTTGAACTTGACACTATACCTCCAATCATCGTTTCCCATGCTGATGCTCCTCTCACATCTTCTCCACTGACTCAAAAGCCAACTTCTTCACCTTCTTTTTGGATATCAAAACCCAATTCTCAACAATATCTGTCCTCAAAGACAAGAGAGAAAATTATAGAAAATATTCCAGATCCCCCCAACACTCCCCCACCTTTCCCTCCTCCTCCCCTCCCACCACCACCACCACTTCCACCTCCCACTTCACCCATTCCCTCTTGCTCCCTGTCTAGTGCAGCTGTTTGTCATCACTCCAGGCTCTCCCCTGCCATGGAGCTATCCCCGGTGGTTTCAGACCCAAGTCCAGGCCCTCGAAGGGAACTGAAAGGCATTCTCAAAAACATCCCTAACCTAGCAGCCATCGAGAAATCAGTAGCAAACATGTACAGCCACATAGGTCAAAAACCCCCAGAACCCTCACAGAGTTCCAAGCTCAAATATGTTGCCACACCTCAACCACCCAATACAGGAAACACAGCCCAACAAATGCAGCAGAACTCTGACTGTGTTGCTGAAGAACTTGGGAACCCAATTTTCTTTCAATCTACAGCTCTCTAATACTGTTTTTTCTACCACTTGGTGTGACCTTCTTTGACTCTGTTCCTGACAATCACATTGGACTTGTGAGAGCAAGTTTGGGCATCAGAGATAACCATGCTGTTGCCGCTTCTCAAGGACTGATCCCATTTCTCTGTTTGATTCTCCCTATCAACTTCAAGGACTTTGGGTTAACATCATCACCACAAACATTGTATTGTTTCTTCACTTTGTATCATTTAGCTATAAAGAATAGTATTCTTTGCTCTAGGTTTTATTGTAAAATGAGCAAAGGTCTTCTTGAGCTACCCACATGCACTGCACACACAACAACAAAAATACACGTCTACATTCCCCTGAGGTTTTGTTTGGCAAAATCCTAATTCGGTGTCATGGTTACATATGTTTACTTTTTGGTTACCATTTTGCCACCTGGGGGCTTCAGACATGGAGCTAATTGTAGTTCTTTTTAAAGCTAGAGACAGTATGATGTTTCCTTCTATGCATGTGCATCTGGAAAGATATCTTATTTTCAGAATAGTATGATTTGTTCTGTATTTAATTGTAAAATGAAGAATTCTTAACCTATTTGGAAGAAAAGCTTATGTTCTTAGTATAATGTTATATGCTTTTGAAAATGAAAGGAATAATAAGAATGGAAATGACAAAGTAAGTCAGAGTTATCCTATGGATTCCTGTGTTTCTATAAAAGATCGTTCTTTATTATGATTTAGTGGCATCTTCTAAATGCACTTATAACTTGGAGTAGAGTGTCCCACCTCTTGTCCTGTAGTTTTCCTCATCTTTTTCCTTCCTTGGTATACACGTATTTTTTTTCACTTTAAAAATGAAACACATCTTCAGCTGTTGCCTTTTATAGACAGTTGATTATTTCAGCAGATGTTTAACATGTGTTGTGATTTTGCTTGTTCACACTATTCAAGCCTCTTCTTAATTAATATTTCATGCTAAAATTTCCCATCAAAGAGAATATTTGCTTACCTTCGGTTCCAATAAAGAAATTCAAGTCAGTGATATCAAGAGAAGATTTATAAGTGTCCATAAAGATTTATGTAGTATGAATTTAGTTACTGCTGATTTCATTAATCTAAATTATAAGTCCTCACATTAAGCATGTCAGTTATATTAAATTAGCTTGTCCTCTAAAATGAACAGTACATTAGGGGGAAAAATCTGAAGTGCTCAAGTCTGGCTGGATCAGATTCTTTGAGTAAATATGGATCTAATCCTATTTTAAACAATAAAATTTTAAATGAGGTGCTGAAAATTGAAGTGATCAGAAAGTTTTAGAACTGGAAGTAATTTTTGAGATCCAATCCCTTCATTTTACAAATAAAAAAACTGAAAAATTGAGAGACTTAATCAAGGTCACATGAGTATTTCAGTGACAGAGCCAGGATTCTAACTCAGGGTTTCTGACTCAAATACTGTGCTCTTTCCATGTGCTTTGGACTGAAAATGATAAACTCTCTTAGGAATTTCTCTCTGTCTCTCATGGTTTTCCCATTTTTATGTCAATTTTAAGAACTATGTACAATACAATTAAACATTTTATCAATTTTTCTTTCTGTACCCAAAACCATCACATTGCCATATTGAGAGAAATAACTAAAATCTACTTTCATACAATGCTTTGTTCCTCTATTCAAACAATTACAAAGATTGACATTAAATTTAAAATGAAAGAAGTGTTTGTCTTCCATTTTAGGTCCTAAATTTATAAATGAAATCAGTTCTTCTTAGACATTTCTTTTCGCATGATATTGTTCCTTGAGGTAATCATATGCCAAATTCTGACCATAAAGGCATTTAATGGGTGTCAGAGTTCCAGACATGTCTAATTGTTTAATAGATACATTTCCACTCCAATTCAATAAGCATTTCTTAAACGTAATTTTAAAATCATATTCTAGGCATTGTGCTAGGTGCTGAGGATTCAAAAAATATATATATAAAGGTCTTCCTGCCCTCAAGTTGTTTACATTTTATTGAGTAGTAGGATTATAAGACGAAAACAGATACTAAATACTTTGTCACTTGAGGGAGACAATATCAAGAACGAAATGGAAAGACTTCCTATGGGTATTCTGAACTGAGCCCTGAAGGAAGTTAAAAATGTTGAGGGCAGTAAGTGAGGAGGAAATGCATGCCAGATATGGGACACAGCCTGGGAAAAGACATGGAGGTAAAGCTGTGCTAGGCATTGTTTCATAAAAGGTCTTCAAAATGCAAGGCACATTTCTAATTTTAATTGGCAATTTTGACATTTTCTTAATTCTAGGCAATCAACACAACAATTACCCAAATTCTGATTTCCAGCATTTGATTTCCAAGGTGTAAACACTCACGCTGGCAAAATTTAACAATTAGCTCTTGAGAGTCAATACAAATTGACTCCAAACTTCCCCTAAATGGAGGCCAGTCACTTTATTGAGAGAATAGGAGAGAATATTTGGAATGCTGTAAAGAGTTTTGCTGACAGAACATAACTACCATTTGAAGAAAAATAAATGAAAAACCACTATTATCTTCTCAAAATCCTTTTAATTTTTCATTCAGTCAATTCTTTATGAAGAACCTACTATGCACATCTTCCACCATGTATGTCATTTTTATAAAAAAAAATTTCTGTTATGACCTTAAAGACCATCAAAAAACACAAATTCACCAAGAAGAGGAGAAAGAAGATTGTATGTGAAATTGTGAACTTCTCTTTGTATAGTCATTTTTGAAACACATATGAAATTTTAAAGTTAATAATAAAATTGTCCAATGTCTTTCTACGACCCCTTCTGCACTTCTTTTGACTTTCTCCTGTATATTTTATGTTATTTTTAGTTTCTTTTCTTTCTTTTTTTTTCCATCTCTGTTACTTACAAATGACTCACTCCCATCCTCAGAGCCCCTGTGGAGCAAAGTAGAGATAAACAAAACAAATCAATACTTTGGCCAGGTCAGAACATTTACATCTCATTCTCCTCCTCAAATCTATCTCCTCAAATCTATCTCCTATCTTCCTAAAGTTGAGAGGGATATGACATCATTAGTTGTTTGAAGTCAAGTACTCGCTGCATTGAACAGAGTTCTGAAGTTATTAAAATCATGTCTCTTTATATTATCATGGTCATCAACTAAATTATACTCTTGGTTCTGTTTAATTTACTCCATATCAATTCATATAATTCTTCTCAAATTTCTCTTACCATTTCCTCCTCCTGAAGGCTGCCTAACCATATTTCCAAATTAATAAGATAAGGAAATGACAATCTAAATAGGCTTATAAACATTTCCATTTATTTTCCATCTCAAATTATTTTTAGTCAAAACCTTAAGGTAAAAATTTGAATTTTGAAACATTTCTGTTTGCTTGATCTTCTCTTTCCTCTCTCTTCCATGGAAAAACTTCATTTGGCATTTTTGTTATGAGATTTTCATATGCATGATGCTGTTCGCTCTTTGGAAGACTCACATAAGGTATTTTCCTCATAATTGTATAAACTTTTTAAAGAAAAGCATCAGAATTTTCCCAAGCTAAAACTATATGCTCTTAACAATGAAATCATTTGTCCCTCCATTCATTTTTAGCCATTTTGATGTTAATCCCAAGCAAGAATTATGTAAAACACAAAAGATCCCTTTATTTTTGTGATAGGTCTCAAATCACCATATGACTATTTTTCATAGAGTTCACGAATGTTCATAAATTATATACACATTCCTTTTATCATTTCTTTCCCTTTCCACTGAAAGTTTTTCTTTTATTGTTTTTTGGTTTTTTTTTTACTTTCTGTAGTTGGGTCTTTAAATAATAAACAAATAAATAAACAAAAAGAAAACACTCTTTTTGCTGGAAGACTGGAGTATCTCTAAGTCCAGCAGTTCAATCTATTCCAGGACATTTTTGCTGACTTTTTTATTTTAAAAATCTATACATCATCATCAAAAAAGCCTACATTGTCTATTCCATCACTCTATTAGGTCACTTCATGTAGTAGATCAGTACATATCCATTGGATATTTAACCAGAGCAATTTAAATTTGAGAAATGAATCACTTGATAAACCAAACAATGAATGTGTCTTTGTATCCAATTTTGGATTTTTTGAAATAACTTCATGGTAATGTAATTCTTGGTAGAATTCAGAAGCCATATTATAAAGATCATGCCTCAAACTAAACAACTATTATTAACAGATATGGTGCAAAATAATAATTTATAAACAGTTAAGAGAGATTGAATCAGAAATGACTGTAATGTAATTCAGGGTTTTTATGGAAGCTTTAGCTAAGTGAATAAATCGTGTGGAAAATACCTACATGATCCAAAACTTTCCTCCTTTTAACTACTTCACATTTGTTTCAGCTGGATACAGGTTTTGATTTCTTGAAGAGAAGTAATAAAATGGTACATAAAAGACAAAATCATGTACATATGTTGAAGATATATGGTTCCCTTATATATTTAATTGTTCATGAAAATGAGTACCAGTAAGAGATGACTATGTAATGATTTTCTTGGAAATGAAATGACTTCTTTCGTTGCCTATTTCACCAAACATAACTGAGGAGTGTTATTTTATTAATTGTTTTAGGGAGGCACAATTATCCCCCTAACCATTTTGGGGAAGTCTTATTCAAAAGAAACAAATGGAGTGCATGGAGACAGTGTCTAAGTTGCTGACACTTATAAAGAATTTATGATCCCTGTAAATATTGGCAAAGTTGTGGGAATAGTCAGCAATGTACACTGTGAGTCTATTTCCAATAGTAAATGGCATTGATGATAGGATTAAGCAGGCATTCTTGCTAACAGTTTTAATCTACATTGTCGTGATCACTCTAAAGCAATTAAGATGAATGGGCTTGCTTGTCTTGCTCAAGCCTCTGAACTTTCTGTTTCCACCAAGATTGCTGAGAGAGAGACAAATGAACCCAAATGTGATGTAACTCAAGTATGCTTTAGAAAGTCACACATCATCTTCTTGCAATAAATCTTCATTTCAGTTGTTCATTACTTTCCTATCACATGGACAACTGTGATCATTTAACTCTTTTAATCAATTCTGTGTATAGAATATTAATGGTGAAGCTTTACAGATGCACAAAAGATTGAAAGAAGTCCGCTATGGCATTTTTGTTGTTGTTTTTTTCCTCAAATGTAATTAAAAGGTTCCTCTGACCTGCTGTCTGGGAACTTGTTTAAGCTTTATATAACATTAAGCTTTTCTTTCTTGGGAAATTCCTCACATGGCAATGAATCCTGAAGCTGGCAGTGGGAGGTGATTTTATATGTATATACATGAGTGTGTATGTACGTATATGTGTAGACATGAATATGTATAGTATATGTATACATATACATCTATTAATGTACGTATGTGTATATACATGTAAGACACATAGACATGCACATAGTATCCATGCATGCATACATATGCATGTGCATGTATATATGTGAATGTGTACATGTGCATGCATGCATATGTGTACATATGTATGTCTCTGCATGTGAATATATATGTATGTACCATTTCTAGAATTATATTTTTTAATTAAGAAAACTGGTCTAGAAATACTCTGAAAATATATTTTAATTCTAAAACTCTCCCACTTTTCTCAAGTATGAAAAACATCCATTCCACAATTTTCCCTCTGTAATCCATGTTCCATAAGAAGATGTTCCATAATGAAAATAAAGGCAATGCAGTTTTTTGCAATTATCTGAAACTTACTATGAGAGAATCAATATCCATTGCCCTGAAGGAAGACACAGATTATCAAAGGTACCAAAGTTCACACTGCATTGTGTATGCTCTATTTTATGTGCATTTTTCGGTTGTCATTGTTACTTAAAAAGTCAAAGAGCCTGGAAGTCCTAGAGGAAAGATGAAGTGCCTTTTTTGCTAGGAACACTGCTTGCAAAATTTTTTTTGCCTTGACATATTAATAAGGCCCAGAATGAACTATTATGATATTTAATCTGCAGTATTAAGGATGGTTAATTTCTATTTTGTTGTTTCTCTCTTGAAGGTGATATTGTGCCTCAGAGATAAGAGTCTACCTGCATAAAGCAGCTAGAGCTTATTTAGGCAATACAAAATATGAGGGTTTTCTATCAATATGTCAATTTGCTTATTTAGTGTATTTCGTTGTCAATGAATAACATGGAATTGGAATTGAAACAGATGATGTTTCTTCTTGTCCTTTTCCACAATTGCTACTAACCTTTCCTCTCTTAGAATCCTAGAACCTTAGAAATGAGGCAAAAGAGGTCATCCAATCTAAATGTCCATTTAGTGCAAGGAATCTTCTTGGGGCATCTCTGAGGGATTCAGCCTGTAAAAACCTAAAATCCTGAGGAGAGAAAAATATGATTCACTCTCTTTTTTATGCAAATAATGGACCCATTTATGTTACTTCCGTATATGGTCTTTTATAGAACTTAGTGTCTTGGGGAAAATTTTTAAAGAAGAGAGGTTCATAGAATCAGACAGAATTTGAAAGTACCGTATAAGGTTGTCTGGCTTGCACCTCTATTTCTGGAAAAAAACAAAATATGGTTAAGCTCTTCCACAGATAGTTTCTTTCTTTATTGTGTGTTTTCCTCCCAACACAGAAAATTACCAAATGTCCATTAGTAATAAACTCATATTCATCCTCACAATTAAGGTGATTTGAGGATTGAAGGAAGGGAGACTTACGTACTTACTCTTGTACAAAATATTTTCAGATCCCAAAAAACTCCCAGATCACTGGGAGTTTCTTTCCCTATTCAAGTATTGTTAGAGCATCTACCAAGTCTCTTATTCATTCTCCATGACCTGTTCTTTTCCTCCCCAGAATAAACAACACATTTAGACACACTGACTTTATTTAATTTAGATCTTCTCCCTCATTTCCAAGCTCTAACTAAACGTCACACCAGGACTTAGGAGCTCTCAAAATATACAATCCAATTGACTGCCCAAATATCGTGGCCATCAATCATGATGGTTGTACTGGTATTCCAGAAAGAAGTTCCAGTGAATGACATTTTTACTGCACAATGGGCAGATAATCTGAGTTAATCAAGTGTTTGTTGAGCACAAATTATTTGCTAGGCACAATGTGTTATACAACACACATCAAAGTGTCACTCATAAAGGGTTCAGGTTTGGAAATGTCCAAGCTCTAAATAACAGATCAGATGGCTTTAACTCAGATTTCTGGGTTTCATAGTTGACAATGATAAAGGATTTGATACTGTCACTGCCTTGATAAGAGGAGATAAGTAGGAAGGGATCAGGAGGGACCTTAGGGGGTCCCCTAATCCAGTTCACTCACTTGCCAGATGAGGAAATGAAGCCTGAGAAAGGCAAAGTAATTTGTCCAAAGCCACATACGGGAAGGATTTGGACCCAGAAACTCTGAGTTCACTTCTATCTCACCATGCTGCCTCCAATGGATGTACACTTTGATTTTACAAAAAAAAGAAAAAGAAAAAAAGTTTTTCCTTTTGAATCAGAGCTATCCCATCTCTTTTTCACAGCCTCTTATCACAAACTCAACTGTACTATGTCTGTTTAAACTCATAGAAGATATAATCATGCAAAAATCAATATTGGGTATCACTTTTTCTGAATGGCTGGCAAAAACTTATGAGTACAATTTTCATAGTTTGTTATAATCCAAAGAAACAAACTCTATCATCTGGGCAGGACATCTTAAAGAATTTGTGAATAACTTTCTCTATAGTGATATATTTTTTAGAGCCACTCCCATTTCCAACAGAGATTGAAATAATGAATGAGGACACATACCTTGAATGGGTAACTCAGATTCTTCTGTAAATTCACCCTAACCATATCACTACATAATCTTAGACTTTCTTATCTTCCTCCCTGTGCACTTTCCTAAAGTAGCAGATTGAGTTGAAGAGTCTGAGTGAAGATGGAATAACCTGGAATCTCTCTAGCTCCAAGTGCCTTTAGAAATTCCTTTGTCACTGAGGCTCTTTATCAAGAGCTAAAGACAAGGCTTTATAAACTCTTTCTATTTAACAAGTGAGAAAACAGAGTACATGAGTCAGAGGCAGGAAGACCTGTATTCAAATCCTTCATCACTTACTAGTTGTATGAGTCACTTTACTACCCTGAACCTCAGGTCACTCTAATAAATTATAGATAATTAGAGATAGTTGCATGCTTCATGGGTAGAGAAAGGTCCTACTCCATGAGAATCATGGGACTGCTTGACCTATGCTTGACTTGACATTATTAGATCAGAAAATGAAGAATCAAAACACCACCACTATAATTTTAGGCCCTATGATGACAGATGTGGTATCATTAAAAAACTGAAGATGTTATTCATTACACATAGATTCAGTGTGTGGCATAGTAGATTGAGAGCTGAACTCAGAACTAGAAAGACCTCTGGCACAACCAGTGATACCCAGGACAAGTCACTTAACCTCTTAGTACTCTGGACTATTCTCTGAGAGTTTAAGTGGAAGAGAAGGTACTGATCTCTCAGAGGTAGATGAAATTTCTTCATCTGGGATATCCCTGCATCAGTGAAATTACAGGGTTAACTCCTTTCTATATTCTATTTGTTAGTTACATGGGCTCTCTCCTTAATCATGGATACTTAGAAATGTCATAGTCCCTAATATTTAGTTCTAAACCATCATTTTTTCTTCCTTCTCTGTACCTTGGACTAATGTTTCCTGCTCCAGATTTTGCTAAAGTATTTTTCTGTTTTAATTTTCTTTGGCAGAAAAAAACTAAGGTCTTTCTTCTCTTCTTAGACAAGAAGTACCCAGTTTCTTGTCTTTTCTCAACTTACCTTTAAAATGATTTCTGTGACATGGAGGTCTTGTCTTACCCTGCACAATTAAGGGAACTCAGGGATAATCCTACTGCTTGCTGCTAGCTCAATTCCAAAATCAAATCGCTTCTCTGCTACCTTTGAATTAAATTCTGTTCTGTTTCTTTTTTCCAACATTGGTACCACTAGGAGACATCAGAGATTCAGAAAGGGTCAGAGTGTAGAGGAAGCATGAGGATATGGGCAAGAAGAGGGAAAGAGATCTTTGAGCCTAGAAAATCTTTTGTCTCCTTCAGTTTCACTGAGGGCAAAGCCTAAGAATATCATCAAATTATAGATTTAGAAATGAAAGAGATATTTGTTGCTTTTTTGCTTAGATAATCCATTTATTGTACAAATGAAGGAACTAAGGATGCAGAGCATGGAAATGATTTGCCCAGGGTCCCACAGTTTGCAATTTATAGAGCTGAGATTGTAACCCAAGTCCATCAATCAATCAATTAGCAAACATTCATTAAGTGTATACTGTGTTCCAGTCTCTATATTAGACAATATTGTCACAAAAGAGAAAAATGAAACTCTTCCAATTCAACATGGCTTCTCATTCTATTACACTGAGTACCCTAAAACAAGTCCTATGTGATTGATCAGCTCAGATCGGATCAGTGGGATGATTCCCTATTTAAAAACCTCCTTTCTTCAGTTTCCTTTTCAGTCAGAGTTGTTTATTCCACACTGATTGTAAAGGATCCTCAGAGCTTCAAGCAAAACAAATTTGAATAAGAAACAATCATCATCCCTCTTCCCAAAAGCAATAAAACTAATAGGGAGGACCTCAGACCTTGCAATCCAGGCCTGGCATATATTTCCATCCAAATATGTATTTCTTGAGTACTTTGTTTTGTCTTTAATAACAAAAGTTGGCTGAATCAAATTCTTTCACCACTGAGAGTAACCATTTCATTGGCCCATCTACTCAATCCTGCAGGGTCTGAAGGCTGGAGGTCATGGTGTTTTTCAATCAGTCATTGCATTATGCAGTTAGCTAGGAAGAAGAGGTGATACTGTAGATAAAAATCACTGCCTTTAAAGTCCCAGAGTCTGGGTTCAAATTCTGCCTCTGATACTAAAAACCTGTGTAACCTTGAACAGGTATCTTCAACTCTCTGTGTCCCAGGTTTCTCATCTTTCAATGGAAGGGTTGGGATAGATGGTCTCTGAGACCCTTTCCACTTCTAAAGCTCTGACCCAATATTCTTTGCGCTTCCTGAAGGCCTTTAGAGGATTAATAACTAACATGTACAGAGTTCTGCCATTTGAAATTCATAGTGGCCTTAGGAGGGATGCACCACAGGGACTGATAATACTTGGAAGATGCCGAAACTGAGTCTTATAACGATTAAGAGACTTGCCACGGTGACCTTACTACTAGCAAGCATCGGATGCAAAGCGTGACCCCAGGCTCCCTGACTACAACTGCGTCGTTGTTTGAATTCCTGTAACTCTTTAAAGTTCATGTGGCTCCCAGCAGTTGTGTGAGTGAAATCATGTAGGAAGTAATGCAATTATTATAATTCCCATAGTACAGATGAAGAAATTGAGGTTCAGGGAGGGGGAATGATTTTCATGAAGTCACACAACCAGGAAGCATTGGATCCAGAAAGCAGACCCAGGCCCTTAGACTCTCTATTGATTTTAAAAAATACATCCTTCTATTACCCATTGGGGAATAACTTATATTTGTAGGACCCCTGAAGCTTTAAAAATCATGTTCTCTGAGAAATACATAGGACATGGATTGTCCTTACTGCTTTAAGAAGCAGGACACTGTCAGGGAACAAGCTGGAAGGAAGTTCTTAGGAATCAGAGACCAGTTACCATAGGTGCAACCACGTCTCCCAATATAACATTTCCCTATTTCATAACTTTAGATCAAACACTGTGAAGGAAAACAATTCATTCTCAAAACGTGCCTCACTATGGAAAACAAATAAGGCATCGGTAATGAATTCTGATGGCTTCTTGGGAATAATCCAACGCTTCAAGAATTTATGAGATTTGCCAGTGTGGGTACCCATTCCATGGATGATGATGAAACTTTTCCATGGCCTACTTAGTATGTCATCATTCAGACTTTGTATGACAAATGAAACAAAAATTACCCTCCATCCGGTCTTGTGATAATTAAAGGAATCAATGAAAATCACAAGAGAGAGACAGGGAGATAGAAAGACAAAGATAAAAAAGAAATGGAGTAAGGATATACACCTGCATTGAGGAGTGGCAGCCAGAGATGATGAGTTGATCCATAGAATATAATAATTGACATACCCTTTCCTGAAGCAATGATAGTACTGATTGGATTACTGTGTCCTTAGTAATCGATCAATCTATAAACATTAAGTCTTAAAGAGCAGAAAGTAATTGGGGTTAAGCAGATGGGTACAGTGAAAGAAAAGACAGTATTTACTTAGTTCCAATTTTCCAACAATAAAAATAAACCTTTTTTTAAGCATCCATCCTATGCCAGGTATGTTACTAAGCACTAGGAACATAGTGAAAGTTTTTAAAAAACACCTGTTTTCAATACTCACAGTCTAATGGGAGAATGAATAAATTTTTAGTTGGTTGACCCCTGCAGTGGCAAAGGCTTTGAGAACCCAAAGTGAGTTCCCTTCCATGATGAAGAATCAGAGAAAGGCTTTAGTGGAGGATCTGGGAGGGAGTTTTGTGGTGTAAAGCATTTTTCAGAAGAGAGGGTAGAAATCTTTAGCTTTGGTATTCCTTCATATTCAGACTTTTAAAACTAGGCCACAACACTGTATCCAAGTGTCTTCATTGTCCCCATGTTTACCAAGAAATGTTTCCCACTTCTTAGCATTGCTAGACTGGGAAACATCTATAGAATCACAAATCTGGGATTGATTTTTGGGAAAGAGAAGTGTTTGCCTGACTAATTCATAACTAGATTAATTGGTGAATTAACACTACCTGGTGGATCCCTTGTTTTTAGAGACAGAGAAATTCCCCTTATCCGGGAGAATTTAGAGAACACACTTCTCTCCCCACCTCCCATACCTGAATTTCTCCTTTATCTAGATGCAAACACTGTCTATTCATTCAACCTTTAACACTATGTTTCTCAACCTGTACTCCTCACTGGAAAGAAAAATTCAAAAGAAAGAGGGAATTACATTGAAAGATAATTAGGTGCTAGTGTAATAAGCAAATTTCAAGTTTTTAAGTATTTCTAGAAAGAAAGAATAGTATTAGGGCAAAGAACAACTTCCTAAAATTTATATCTTTTCTTCCCTACCCATATTCTCATTAAGAGATAGATTTATTTAGTTCATAATTAGCAATAAGGCTTATAATAAAGAGCATAATATTTGGAACATTTAACAGAAATAACATTAGGAGAAGAAACAGTAAAATTCACCTTGAGGTGTAAATGGTTGATACCAGATAATTTGCCTTAGATCTGCTTTTGCACCAGCATCTGAAAAGCAAAGAAAAGGGATAAGTCTCATGGGAATGACTGATTAAAGACAGTATGATTTTAACATAATCTGATGTAACATTTTGCATTGGGCTCACTCTTATGATAAGATATTTCCATGGAGAATATGTTTGAATAATAAACATTTGCAAAAAAGTGAATTTTTGTTCTTTAGATCAATAATCAGAAAACAAAGAATGGGACATAGTGAGAAATTGTGTATTTTCTTCCAAAAGAAGGTCCTTTATTTTTGTTTAAAATTTCAATCAACCCTAATTTATTTTATATGAAGAATTTTTGTTCAACAGAATGTAGTGTATGCATTTTTAAATTGTGCTTGGAAATTAGCAGAATTTTGGAAACAGTGTTTTAAGAAACATCAACAAATTATATCCATGTAAATGCTACCTTTCCCAGAAATGTGATTGAAGAATTGTTTTTATTTTATTTTATTTTTCAAAGAAGAAAGAGCCTTCTCTTTACGAACAGCAGAATTATTTGGAATGGGATCTGAAATTGATTCTGGTCAAGAGTATAAATCAGATTTTTATACTCTATACCTGGATACAGCTTTTTTGTGCATGCAAATAGTTGGTTTTTTTCCCCATGCTTTAGTTTAAAAACCTAAATGATGACAGTCATTTGTATGTGCCACAAAAAAATGTCACATCACCAAATTCTTCTTGGAGAATGACTTACTATATCTAAAAGTCATTTCAATTGTTCTATTCAGTTTTTCTCTAATATTTGTAAGTAGGAAGAAGATCAAATGATTAGAAGAGGGGAAGAGACATCAACACACTTCTTTTTGATTCCTGAATTCACCACTTATTCTTTGTGTGAGAAACCTAATATTTCATCAAAGTCATTTTTAAGTACCTGATCTGTTCCAGGCACAATAATAGATTCTTGAGATAAAAAGTGAAAAACTCTAGTTCTTAAAGAATTTACATTCTGATAGGAAAAGCAACCATAAAATTACACAACATACACACAAAATTTAAAAAATACAAATTATAGAAAGCAAGAAATTTGTTCTAGACTGAATAGAAAGTGTTTTTAAAACCAGCTGTACCTACCTTCCCTGCTTCACTATTCTCTGGTAAATCACTTTTCAAACCACAGCCATTCTGCTCCTCAAGTACAAACATCATTGCAAATGGAGAGTGTGGAATGGTAAGTACAAGTCTGTTGTGCTTTCAAAAGAGCCTGAAGTTAGGTAGCCCTTTGGCTCAATGGAAGTTTTTGTCCTTCCAGTTTTCCCCAAAATAAAGTTTTGAAAGTGACTGTCTATGTAATCATCCTTAAACACTCTCATGCCAGCATGCTCTGGTCTTTGAGAGTTTGGAAAGCAGAAGGATTGCAGACATCAGTGATGCTAAATCAAGAGGATGCAAAAGATGCTTAAAGTTGTAGATTTCTATTCCAGGTATGAGATGCCCCAGTATGGAAGTCGTCGCCGGCTGCTGCCACCTGCTGGTGAGGAGTATGGTGAAGTGGCAGGAGAAACTGAGGAAGACTATTATCCAGAGGAAGAGGTAGGCTTACTGCCTTTGCTCTTTTTTTTTGTGGGGGGGGTGGAGGAGAGGGCTGAATCTACCAGCACAAGAGCATGCCTTTTCATCCTCTTTGACATCAGGAGGTCTTGTGTTTCTCCTTTCCAATGCTATTACAATTAAACTTCCTTCTTCCAAAGATCTTATATTAATAGAATCAAGATAGGGACTGGACCTGAGATATCATTAGTACAAGGTAATTCCCAGATAAGGAAAGTTCTTCTAGCAAAGCAGACCAGTACCTTCTCCTCAACTTACCATCTTAGACTGTTGCCTACTGAGAAGTCAATGAGTTGCCCAGTGTCATATAGCCAGTATGTATCATAGGTAGCATTTGGACCTAGGCTTTTCTGGCTCAGTTTTTATCTACTCTGTGTAGTATGTCCTCCTAACTTTCTGTTAAAGGAACATCTTAATTTTTTATCCCCAAAGAAACTGGAGCAGTTGGCCCTATTACACAGAATCTAAGTGATTATTCATAAAATAAGCCTTTCGTTCTTTGAGGGTAAAGACTATCTTTTGCCTTTTTTTGGACTACTAGCAGTTATCACAATGCCTGGGACATTAATTCATGGTAATTAACTTCTTGACTAATATGGCAAATATTTTTAACTTTCCACTAAGAGCCAGGCACCATGCTAGACACTGAAAGGAATGAAGATAATGGCTATCCTTGAAATGTTTATTTTGTAGTCTATAAATAATTATCTTTAAATATCATGTAGTTTATTTCTAACTGATACTGTGATGCATAGGGATGATTAGAATCTCACAGATTTTATCAGTTTGATGAATAAATCTAGTTCTATCTAATGTAGGCAGATCAAGTTATTTTGTTATATCAACAACTTTAACTGATGCAGCTATTGCTATTGTTGTTTAGGTGGTAATGGAATATTGCTATAATTTCAATCAGATCCAAATGGAAGAACAAATATTCTGATAAGCAATTATGATTGTATTTACCTCTTTTGAAATCCATAAGATCAAAGCTCTAGAGCTAGTAAAAGATACCACAGGTCATCTGATGTAATTATCTCATTTTTACAAATGAGGTAACTGTGAACCTTGAAGGTTAAAGCAGGGAATTAACCACTCTGTAACCCAGGGTCTCTAAACATAGAATCTATGACTAGAACCCACCGGGTCTATGAAGTTGAATGGGGAAAAATACATATTTTTATTAACTCCTAATTATAATTTAGCATTTCTTTCGATTATCTAAAAATATTACTCTGAAAAGGTAGTTATAGGTTTCATCAGACTGCCAAAGTAGTTAAAGACTGCTTTAAACCTAGTGTAGGGCAGGATATGATTTTAGTTGGCTTTCCTTCTCTGGAAACAGGGCTATCTCTTGTGTGAACATGTCACTCCTTGGATCCTTTCCTCCTTAACTTGTTTGGGACAACTTCTCTTCTTAACCATCAACCCAGTCACGAATCCCAATTTCATAATTTTCAGGAAAGGCCAAAGAAACCTAAAATCCCCGAAGTTAGAGAGCCTCCTATAGAGGCAGAGCTGGAGGTCCCCGTGATCATTGAGGGACCAACAGCAGCTGAGACTGCCCATGTCACATGGAAGAAAGCCAAAATATTCCCCATGATCTTTAAGAGAGTCCGTGAGCTAGCCGAAGATGAAGAACGGCGGAGGGCTCTGGGAGTAGAAGACAGAGATTACCTGACGCTGACCTTGGAGGAGGAAGCCACAGAGAGCACGGTGGAATCCGAGGAGTCCAGTGAGGAGTCTAGCGAGTACAGCGACTACAGTGATGAGTCGGAGTGGAGCACCTATGAGAGCACTACTTCGGAAGAGGAGTCGGAGTCAGAGACCCCCTCGGAGGAGGAGGAGAGCTCCACCCCTGAGTCGGGAGAGTCAGAATCCACTGAATCCGAAGGAGAAAAGGCAAGAAAGAATATCGTGGTGGGCCGCAGGATCGTCCCTCCCGAGGAACTGCTCAAGAAACCCAAGAAACGCAGAAAGGAGTCATCGTCGGAAGAAGAGCCCGAATTAGAGGAGAAAGTGGAAGAAAACGAAGAAGCCCCAACTGAAGGAGAAGAAGCTGAGCTGGTCACTCCTGGAGATGTTCCAGATGTGGAAGGCGAGGAGAAAGGTACTGAAGAAGACAGCAGGAGGTCGTCCAAAGGGAGCAAAGCTAGCACCGAGGAGTCCGAATCCATTGAGAGCAGGAGTAGTAGTGAAAGCCAGATGGGCACTGAAGGCTATGTCCGGCCCAATCCCCCGGGAAAGCCTAGAATCCAGAGACTCCAAGCAGCAGGAGCAGAGGGAGAAGAGGGAATGGAGGCCCCCCCAGCCGAGGAAACAGAGGGGGCAGAGGCCCCCCCAGCAAAAGGCAAAGAAGTCGAAGGCTACAACACAGCACTGTAAACCAGAACAGTAGGTGGGGTGTGCTGTGATGTGTGACTTTGTGTGCTGTGTGCCCTGTCTGACTCTTGAAGGACAAACAGTGACAGTGATACTGATCAATTTTAAGGACTCCGAAAACCAGATTGGTCAGTGTTTATGATAAGGAGTCATAACTAATTAGTAAACCAAAATGCATCTCACAAGTGACCAGCAGGTCATAATTTTCCAATGGGAAACCTACTTAAAAGCAGCACATCATTATGCATTATCACTGATGCCCAACATGTTGAACTTGATGGCAGAAATTGGTAGCTACAATGTCACTGAATTCATTCTAGTGCATGCTTCTAGGAGTAGAGAATACACTATGGTTTTCTGTTATTTTCACAAAATGCTTCAAATGAGCATTTCTTTACTGAATGGGATCTAGGGAAGAACTATGTGTTTGCATTTCCAAAAACAATTGAATTGTCTAAGAAATGTCAATGGCACTTTCAGAAATTATCAGCAGTGGCAGACACTGAGTCAATTTATTTTAAAAAGCAGATAAAGTTCAGAGGACATTCTTCTGCTTTGGGTACAAAGTCAGGGGAGCTTGATACTCAATGACATCAGGTCTAATTCCTTTACTAAGTTGCACCAGGAATAATTTTTTGATCACTGAAACTACACAAATGGATTCCAGTCACCAGTACTTTGGATTGCATACATGGTCAACTTCAGAATAAGCTGGAGAATTCTTGGTTTCTGAAAATGCCATTAAGTTGTTTTCCTTTTTTAATGGGTTCCATGGCACTAGACCTTTCTTACTTGCCCTTTCCAAGTGTGGTCTGTACAGATAGGACTGAACCTGTGATATCATTGGGTCAGGGAAACGCCAGGTAAATTCCCTGTACCAATGCAGGCCAGCACTTTCTCTGTAACGTCTGGTCTTAGAGACTGCCCCAGAGTGCTAAAAAGGTAAGTAATTTGCCCTGATCACTATGTGTTAGAGGCTGTACTCAGATGTAGCCCTTTCTTAATTATGAGGCAGCTCTCTAGCCACTATACCAAGGGGCAGGTACCAGGGCTTATTACAATTCAATTGCTTGCAAAGAGTAGTGATGATCTTCTCTTAGGAGAAGAGGAAAGGAGTCTTCCTTTTGTCTATTTTGATATTTAATCATTTGCAGTTACGGAATAAGAACAAAGGTTGGGTACAGATTTTTTTAACTCACAGTTGTACCAATAAAAAAAAATCAACAACCATAAGCAGCATTTATTAAATACCTGCTGTGTGTCAGACAATATGCTAATCACTTACAAATACTATCTAATATGATTCTCACAACAACCCTGGAAGGTAGGTATTATTATTGTAATATCCATTTTTACAATTAAGGAAACTGAGACACAGAGATTTGAATGATTTGCCTAGCGTTACACAGCTGATAAGTATCTGAGGTTAAATTTGAATTCAGGTCATCCTGAATCTAGGCCCAGTACCCCAAGCTGGATTTATTAAGCACCAACTGCATGCCATTTATTATTGGGCTCTGCGAATACAAAAATGAAAACCAAAAAGTCCTTCTCTTTAAGGACATTACAATTCTATCAGAGGAATACAACATGCATGCATGTAATAAGATATTATAATATATACTTATGTGTGTTACAAAGTCATTTGAGGAAGAGCCAATAGTTTTGAGAATCAGAAATAGAATCATATAGAAAGGAGGTGGCAGTTTAAGTGAATTTTGAAGAAGAACTGCTAAGAGTTGGAGAGTGAGGACACTGTAACCATGAGAAAATAAAATGCCATGATATATCAGTCTTTAAATATACCAAGTTGTCCATTCTTTTTTGATAATTATAGCAACTGAGTCAACAATTTTAAATGTGGGAGTTGGCTTAGACTTAAAGAAATGAAAAAAAAATATCCAATGTCATCCTCAGTAGGAATGGAAGGGACTGGAGCCTTGACCTCCTTTTCACCTGACTTTATTAAATAACTTCCAGCAGCTGAAGTTAAATCCTGTACCAGATCCCTGGGGCCTGTAACATACAATTGGATAACCTCGTTCACCAGAGCTGCAATGATGTAGCCCAAAAACATTAGTTCTTTAAGTTTCTGCCTTCTGTCTGGACAGCTCCTTACTGACACCAGCAAATCTTGTCTCAATGTTTATACCCATTCAAAATAAAAGTGTCTGAGAAGAAAGATAGGATATGTATGAGTCTCTCAACCTAGTACTAGGCAATCCAATGTGACAAGAATTTATTATCAGTTATTATCAATATTACTATCAATGAGTGAGGCTCTGGGGAAAAAAGACAAAAATAAAGGTCTTTGCTCTGAAGGAACTTACATTCTCTTGAGGGGTCATGTACACACATAAGAATTATCAGAAAATTTACCCATCTGGTTAATACCAAGTATCTCTTGGCATTTTTTTGTTTAATTTAGGTATCCTTTACTGGAGCAGCTATCAAGGAGAAGCAGATCACATGTACCCTAATAGGTGCCACACAGGTTCTTCCCTGAATGTCCCAGTCAAGCAAGCATATATACATTTCTAGCAATCACTTCCAAACCCCTCTTCCCAAATCCCCATAAAAGTTATAAATATGGCAACTACTTTCCAAGAACTCCCAAGGCATGTCTGCACTTGCATGGGCTAAACTCACAGACCTTTGCAGTCTTGACAGTGCAATGGTCTAAAAGTACAATAATGAGAAGAAAATATTTTTTTCCAACTTGAGTAGGGATAACTAGAGAGACAAGGAGGGATTTCCACAAGATGTTGTCTTTGAGATGATATGTGAACATGGTTAGGCAAACTAAGAGGTAAATATGACAGAGGGATACATTACAAACATGGGATATGGAGATGGGAAACTTTCTGGACAAAGGTGACAAAGTTCTGGGAATAGCAGATGGGACAATTTGGATCATCTTTGGAAAATTCATGTTACCAAGCTGCAAAGGGATAAATTGAGAAGTTTGTATTTTATTCTAGTGAGGGAATAGAGACAGTGAAAGTAACATAGTCACACACACACACACATACACACAGTCACACACATCTCAAAATGTGCTCCAGCCTTTCCTAAACAGCTTGGTTTCTAGTTTTCCTAATCATTAAAGGTTTGATCTTTGTCAGTGTTGATGCTAGCTGACTCACTCTTCTATTTGTTTCCAATAGTGGGCCAGAAAAAAAATGATCCAGTTGGCTGTTGATCGAGAATATGAAACCAGTTCTACTGGAGAAGACAGTGCCCCTGAGTGCCAGAGGACCTGCCTCCACAATCCCCAAGTTCACAACAATATCAACGGCAATATCTATATTGCTCAGAATGGGTCAGTGGTAAGGACCCGCCGGGCTTGCCTCACCAATAATTTGAAAGTCCCTTCCCCTGTCAAGATGGGGAAGCATTTGAAGAAGCTTGACAAGTTAGCAGTGACACATGAGGAGAGTATTCCACTGAACACATTATCTAAGGGGGCATTTTCTGGTGAGAAACTGAACACTAGACCACCTCTTGTTTCCTTTGCCCCTGGCCCAATGGGGGCAGACAGTTCTACAGGAAAACTTGGGGGTGGCAGGATCAAAAGCACAGCAGAACAGGAGTCCAGGATTGACAGTCAAGACATGAAAGGGGTCTTGGAATTCCCAAGTGACCACACGCAGTCAGATGATGAGGAACTCTGGATGGGTCCCTGGAACAACCTCCACATACCAATGACAAAACTGTGACCAATTTTTAGATTTTATTTTCATTTTTACTTGAGTTTGTAATAAACAATGCTTTTTATTGTCACCAAGAAAACAACATAATGGAATTTGTACTGTGCACAGGAGTTGTAACTTTGGGCAAGCTGTTTTAAACAAGGAGGAAGGATTTGCACTCAGATTTGTATCAATTCATTGTTCTTCTCAGCAGTTCTTTTTGAAAGGCACTCAGTTTGCTAAAAAAAGAAATGCATCTTTAAACATTTAGCAGTTTTGTTTGATATCAATTTATTGTTTTAATAAACAGGAAATAACATACTAAATGATCACCTACATTTTGTTGACTTTCCATGAAATATGCTATGTATCTAACACCTTGCTGCATTTTTAGCATAGGTACCACCAAACAAAGAAGGGGAAATTTATATTGGAAGATTTATATTGGTAACCAGTTTATACAACTGATGTCTATAAAGCCTTGAATTTTTTTATGAAAGTTGAACTTGTAGTTTTATGATTGTGATAAGACAGGGGATCTTCTGTAATCTATTCTGAATTTTGATTGAGAAATGCCTCTATTTTCCTTCTTCCCTTTCCAGTTGTCTCCAACATTGTCTTTCTTCCCTTACTCCCTAAGCATTATGCTAGATAGCCACCTACATTTTACCAAAATGAGTCCCATTTTCTTTTTGTTTTTCTGCTCCTCCTAAACAAAGTAATGGATGATTTAGAATAGAAAGACAAAAATAGAAAATCAACATCAGGTGTGATATAAATCTTGTATCTTCTAACAGACTTACTGGTAGGTGAAGGGTCAAATAGGCAACAACAATCTTTAGTTCAGAATTTCAAAATTAATACATGATGTGGACAAATATGTCACACAGCTCTGAATAAATCATGAACAAACAATGCAAGAAAATCACCTAAACACAAATGATCCAGAAATATGATAACTTTGGAGGATTGTGTTCAGTTTCTGCTTGTACCCCTTTTTCCTGCCCTTCACCTCTTTATGTCCAGCCCAGGTCAGTACCATCACATAACTGAAGCACACAACTGGAAAAGTTGTAGTCCATAGCAAAAAGGATGTTCTTTGTTCAGATTATGTCCCAAATAAACTGAGCACATAATTGGAACCAAAAAAAAAATCTCTCATTACAGAAATATAGTTTACCTCATTACACTACACTTAAATTTTCTGTAATAAAAATGAAGTTTCTGCTGTAAGGAAATACAAATCTGGAAACTGTTGAATGCTGTTTCATTTGGTTGATTATAACTCTTTTGGGGAAGGTCTATAGGTAAATATTGTACCCCTCCACTCCCAATTGTGCCCAGTACTGAGAAAGTGCTACTAGATTGAAATGACTGTTTTTAACAAAATATCTTTAGGGAATTTTCATTGTATTCATTGCTAATCTATCAACATAAAAAGGTGAACACAAATTCATTGAAAGTTACAAAGCTGTTGCATCTATATGGAGAAACCAATTCAAATCAGCGTCTGTGTTGGGGTAGAGAAATGGTCCCTATCTACGTAACAATAAGAAAATTTTCTATAGAAAAGTCATGGCATACTGTCCTACATACTAAAAATAGTTGACCCCTACCCCCAACTCCTAATCAGAGTGTTGTTATGGTTGTTGTCCTTTGTTCTCAAAGAGGAACCAAAATGGCATAATTATGTTGGAGTCAAGTTATAGTGAGTCCAATTGTGGCTGATAAGACTAATATGAGTTCAGAATGCTCTACCACAGGTCTGCACAAATAGGCCATATGAACATTTTAGTTGGAAACTCCACTCCAAAGTGATGTAGAACCCAAGAGATCAGACTAATTAACCTTTACTATCATTTCTATTATATTTATTATACTATACCATACTATAGTATTACTAACATAGTTAAGTTGTAAAGTGCTCAGACCATGGCTCTTTGAATAGACTAACAGTCAATCTCTCAAAGTAGCCAATAAAATAATTAGACAAGGGAACATGGGAATGAGGAGATGTTCAGAATCATCTGACTGACAGTTTTGCAGGATCCTTGTTTTAGTAAATTGTAAGAAAATAAACTGGAGTTAGCTAATTTCATACCAAAGGTAATACTGATTGTCACTTCTACTTAATAAAGTATGTCATCAGAGTATTATAAGACAAAAAAAAAGAGAGATGGACTGATCACTTTGAGAGAATAAGTGTTGACTAACTGACAGACAGCTGAGCCATTGATATTTAGGTAATTTCAAGCAATCTTGAGGAAGGCCACTAACATGTTGGGTGGACCCCTTGAATGGATATATGGGAGGATATAGTCAAGGACTGAAGAGGATAGGCAAGTATGGGTGAGCTCTGATCTGCATTGGTGGAAGGAATTCCCTTATTGATAATATTCAACTGAATCCAGCATGCATGTTTAAGCATCTCCAATATTATGGGCATTGGGGACACAAAGACAAAAATATGAATAGTACCCGCCTTCAAGGAGCATATATTCATTCTACTTTAGAATTCATCAATACAGTAAGCTATCAAAGTAGTATTGAACAGTCAATGATGCAAATTAAATAATTTCCATATCTATGTGCTTCTTCATAAATACAAGAATGTGATAATCATACTTTTGAAAAAGTATTTCATATTTTTCAACCAAAATCAGGGCACATGATAGAACAAAGGGCATTCATTAGGCAAAGTCTCACCAAAACTATATTTTTCTTTTCTAAAAACTTGAGCATAGATTGGAAAAGAAATCAAGATGGATATAAAGGCACTATTATATGCAAGAGAAACACGTTACCCCCAAAACATTTTTGGAAGAACAGAGTGTTGTATGGTCTACAAGGACCTAAAAAGTTAGGTTTCAAAAAGAGGATATTTGGCAGAAAAGGGGAAAGTTGTTTTGAATTTCATTCACATCATTTTTTTCTTTGGACCACCAGGTCTAGTATGGCTAAGTTATTTATCCTTTTAATTCAATTCAATTCTGGAAGCATTTCTTAACAGCCTGTTGTAAGTCAGGCACCATACTGAGCACTGGCAAACAAGAAAGAACATCTTAAATGAAATGGTTTATTCCCACTGCTTATGCCCATTATCGTTCATGTGATTATCTGTTTAAGTCAAAAGAAAAAGGAAAAACAAACCATGAAGATGGACTAGTGTGAGAAATCTTTCCATTCCTCAGATACCTGATTTCCTCTCCTTTAACTTCATGAACTTTGTTTATGTTCTTTGGTCTGCCCTACTGTATGCACTTTACTCTCCTTATCAAAGAAGGCACGTAGTGATTCTACTGTTTGCTCCCAGGATAGACACACACTGGAGCCTGCAATTTAACCCAGAAGTAAAATTTGGGACATGATTTAAACACATTGCTTTCCATCCACCGTTGACCCCTGACTTCAGTTCACAAAAAATTTTTGATGAGGGGGAAGGAATTTTTTAATTTCCTGTGTTCCATTGAGTCTATGGAATTCTATGGTCTTTTACAACACTTTCTAGTTAATTTATCTGAATCCTTATGATGGCAGAATGTCATTTAACAGATTGCTCTTCTTCATTCTTATCTACTTGAAAATAATAGTAAGTTATCACCTCCTGTATGGAAGATAGTACCATTGTTTAGGGTTGGGGAAAATATCCAAATGTTCACCACTTTTCCAATTCCTTTATCTAAACACCTATTTGTCCTTAACTATTATGTTACTGTATGGAGAATGAGAATTAGAAAAATTTTAAATGCACTGTTATTAATGATACAATGTAATTTCAACAATAAATTTACATTAATTTGAAAATAACTTCTCAGTACTCACTCAAATGAGGATATATGTCCATATCTCAATTATTTTCTTTCTCTTATGGCCAACACTTATAACTACAAATTATAATACTATTAAGGGGAGAAATTCATTGTGAAGTAGATGGGGGTGGGCTTATAATAATGTCATATTTATGTAGCACTTAAAACTAATGCTTTTGGCTACATGGGAAAAACAGAGGAAAGGTTAGGTAGAAGAAAGGATAGGACCACTCTTCAGAGTGGATGCAATTATGCTAACCGTCTATACAGAAAATAAAACCAAAAATACTCAATTATGTTTTGGTGCCTGGTTTCTTTGTCAGGGAAAATGATCTTTGATCTTGAAGTGATAAAATTAAAATGGCTAATAGAAAGCTGTAGCCCAAAATAAAGAAATAACTAGTTACCCTCAATGAATTTAGGTCCACAGATATAAATGAGCTGTACCCCAGGACACTGGAGGAATTTGCTGATACACTATCATTGATCTTTGAAAGATCGTGGAGTATAGGACAGGTAGGAGAAGAACAAATGTCCCAGTTTTCAAAAAATGGAAGAAAGTGCTCTAAAAATGATAGGTTGAGAAGCTTGATTGCAATTCCTGGTGAAAATGTAGGAAATGTTAAAATGAATACTATCAAAGAAAATCATGATCACTAGGAACCAGCATTATTTCATCAAGAACATGCCCGAAAAGCCTGATTTACTTTTTTATTCATAGATTCAGTTGAGAAACTGTTGCACGTACAGTTCAACTCAGTTTTCAGAAAATCATTTAACCCAGTCTCTAAAGTTATTCTGGTTAAAAATCTCAAAACACATGAAATGACATGAAAGACAACCTTGCTAGGTGAATTTAGTGGTTAAAAAAGATTTAAAGTAGTCATTCATTGTTGAAAGGAGGTTTCTAGTAGTGTGCCTCATGAATTTCTACATGGTTTTTCTGTTTAAGATTTTCTTTTCTTAACATTTTATTTCTTAAGATTCAACATTTTCTGTTTAACATTTTCTTCAGTGACTATGATGAAGGCAGAGATTCTGTGACTGTAAAATTTAAGTTGAAAAAGCTTGAAGAGATGATTAACATTCTTATGGGCAAAGTTAATATTCAAAGTCTTTTCAACAAGCTAAAAGTAGAGACCAGATTTAGCAGGATCCCTTAATAGAGATAAATGTAAAGTCTTACACCTGAGTTCCAAAATTCTACTTCTTAGGTCCAAAATGTACTGGCCTTGCTACACAAAAGTTCATGTGAAAAGCATCAGGAATTTTGGAGTAGACTAAAATTCTAAAAATATGAATCTATTAATCCCTTGCTGTCAGTTATGCTCCTCCAAAAAACAGTAGAAGAAATCACTGTGGGAGTGCCCTGGGAGACAAGGTGTCAATCTTGACCCACCATAATTCAAAGAGGTAAACCAGCTGAAAAAATTGGTAGGCTCCTTGGAATCCCAGAGGAAGAAGGAGGGGAGACCACATTGCCCATTGGCCCAGGATCTTGAGAACATGATTTGCAAAGTTCGTCTCTTTGAGGAAAGATAACAACCGACTACTTCAGTCAAATCTTAGTTGACTTTATTATAAAATAGACTAAATGGAGTACATTCTATATGTGTTTTTAAATTTCCTTTCATATGATTTATGTATACTATATTGGTAATCTTGATGTTAAGCTTCAGGATTGGAGATGACAGCTGGATCTCATCTGAGGTTAATGATTTGCCCTGTTCTACAAAATGAAGATAATGATAGCTTGTATTTCCAAGGGTCAACTTGGGAGTCAATTGAATCAGTCTATGTAAAGAACTCTGAAAACTTTAAAGCTACATATGAATTTAAAGCTACGTGGTATAGTTATTATTATTTATGATACCTACAAATTTATATCACCATAAAAAACAATGAAAGGAAGCATTGATATTTAAAACTTCATTAAATAATTAGCCTCCACTAAAGTTCTTAGTAAACCCATGCTGTCAGAATGTATGGATACTTAGACCCAAAAACAAAAGGAAGGAAGGGAGAAAAACGGGTATTTTAGAATAAATGGAACAAATTTCATTTATGAAACATGTTGCCTAAAGAGACAGACAACCTTGGAGTCACCTTAGATAGAATGGAAACAACAGCCTGAGTTTAGCTATCCTGTCTTGGTAATCATCAGTGGTGAGTAATCAGACTTATGATAAGCTAATATTGAAATTATCTACTAGGAGAACTCTACCCCTGATAGCACTCATCCCCAGATTATTGGGTGTTTAGGAAACTTGGAGAAAAAATGATTCCCATGACACCAAAAGGGAAGTTTGAAGGAGATCTGATTTAGCCGGGAAAATGAATTCTGTTTTGAATACAGAGAGTTTGAGAGGTCTGTCCATCAGGTGGTTTGTGTTGCAAAAGATGCCCAGGAGAGAATGATGATAGATGTGTTTCTAGATCCTAGAGCCATCAGCATAGAAACAAAAACTAAACTCATCAGAACTGTTGGAATCACCAAAGGAGAGAGAGTAAAGGAAAAAGAGTAAAAGGTTGAGTATCATACATGCTTGATAAATGCTTATTGATTTGGTTGATTGATTTACAAAGAATAACCTTGAAGAATATACTTGTTTATGGACTGGGGCAAGGCAAATGAGATGGAGAAAGATACTGAAAAAGGCCACGTAGAAAGGTAGAAAGAAAACCATGAAAGCCAAGGGAGAAGAAATCAGTTAATCAACAAGCAGAGATATAGCACCCATGCCATAAGTGCCAGGCTAGACTATCAGAATCACAAACTTGCTGAGTTGGAAGACAGTTCAATAGCCATATCTTTCAACCTATATGTAAATATGAACATACTATACAACACTGACAAGTTTTCACTGAGATTTTGTTTTAAGGCTTCCAAGAAGGAGAATCCACCTACCCCAACAATGTAATATATTCTACATTTGGACAGCACCATTCAAGTTTCGTCCTGACACAAAGGTGAAATTTCTCTTGAAAGTATCAATCAAGTATTCAAAAGGTCCTGTGCTAAGTTCTAAAAATATAAAAAGAAAAACAGCCTATTAATTCAAAGATCTTACATTCTAATGAGCAGGGACAAGAACAGATGGGAAATAGCCTTAAAGGAAAAGCATAAGAAGCTTGGGGGATAGAATGAGGCTAGCTAGCTAGTATTTATATTACTTTTAGGGACTATAAAGCCCTTTACAATCATGATCTCATTTTATCCTCACAACCCTGGAAAGTAGGTAATATTTTATCCCCATTTTATAGTTAAGGAAACTGAGTCAATAAAATTCTAAGTGATTTGCTAGTGTCTGAGTCATGATTTGAATTTTGGTCTTCCTGACTCCAGGCACAGCATTTTATCTACTAGACCCCCTAACTGTCTGCTTTTACAGAAGGTAGCATGGGAGCTATTGTGAAGGAAGTCAGGGAACACAAAAAGGTGGAGGTGAGCAAATACTTTATTCCAGGTATTAGGAGACAGTTAATGTAAAGGCACCAGGATGGAAGGCAGTATGTAATGAGTATTGAATAGCAAGGAAGCTAGCATCGTTGAATCAGAGAGTACATAAAAAGGAGTAAAGTGTAAGAAAACTGGAGAGATTGAAAGAAGTTGGGTTGTAAGGATCTTTAAATGTCAATCAAAGAGCTTTATATGTGATCTTAGAGATAATAGAGAGCTTCTAGAATTTAAGTAGAGACTGAAACGGTCAGCTATCTACCCATTCCTCCTAGTTCTGTTCTTTTCTACAAAACAGAAAAAAAATTAGCTAATTTATCTTTCACATTAAGTCACAAGTATTTGAAGACTGTTAGCATGTATGTTCCCTCCTGTTTCTTTTCTTCTGCAGTCAAACATTCCCTAGTTCTAATGATCCTCATGTGGATTTAACTCAAAACCCTTTCTCTTCTTAACCTTTCCCTTCTGGATGTTCTCCAGTTTATCAATATATTTGCCAAAATATGGCAACTAGAATTATTGGAACAATTCAGAAGTGAACTCCTCTGTAGTGGGGCTCCCCAGGATGAGGGAACAATCAAAAGTATCTGAAGCTGCATAAGGTTTAATTAGAATGAGAATTAAGAAGATTCAGTAGTTAAGAGATCACTGATATAGGAAAGGGTGGCATTCAGAGAAACCTAAGAAGATTTAGATCAACAAATGCAGAGTGATGTGAGCAGAAGCAGGAGAGGTATGTATTCAGTGACTTCAGTCACCTAAAGGAATACAGCTTTGAAAAAATAAGAACTATGATCTTTGACCACACAAAACTACAGACTTAAAATGAATCCTGCTTGCTTCTTCTTGGCCAAGAGGTGATGGATGGACTGTGTGATGGACATTTTAGATACAGTCTATGTGTAGATTGGTTTGTTTACTTATTTGACAAAACAGAAAACATTTATCTTGAGGGAGGCACTAGATAAGGCATGATAGTGATGCCAAGAAAAGAGATTCAATAAAATGTTGAGAGAGAGAAGGAGGAAGAGGAGAGAGAGAGAGAGAGAGAGAGAGAGAGAGAGAGGCAATCAAAATTTAGTCTTGGAAAATTGTGTCTTCATATTTCTGCTCTGCCACTTACTGGATGCCAAATCATGGTCAAATGGACCATTTATTCCAATCCATATGGACCAATTTATTCCAATAAATGACCCCTTATGGATTGGAATAAATGACCCCTTATGGGTTGGAATAAATGACCCCTTATGGATTGGAATAAATGACCCCTTATGGGTTGGAATAAATAACTCCTTATGGATTGGAATAAATGACCCCTTATGGATTGGAATAAATGACCTCTTACGTCTTCTAACTCTAAAAATGCTATAAACCTGTTCCATCTTTCACCTAATCAAAGGCCCAGAGGAAGACACCAGAATGGAACAACATCTTAAGCCCGTGTCATATAATGATTGATTGGAGGAACTCGTAATGTTTAACCTGGAGAAGGAAACCTATGGCTGGGAATGAAGAAGGCAGGGGTCATGATAGCTTGTTGATTGAACTTAAGTGTTTCCATTTGGTGAAGGAGAGTAGATTTGTCTTTTTTGGACCCAGAAGGCAGAAGTAAGAGTAATGGGGGATGTTGTAAAATAAACCTACTTTTATATAATGGACAGATTATGAACAGCTTTCAATGGTACTAGCTTTTCTATTTGAACTTGGGGTCATAAGTATTTTCATGGACATTTGCTCTTATAAATCTTCCACAAAAGATCCACCCCAAAGGTTGAAGGTTTTTCTAATAACTGCTAAAAGTTTATGGATAATAACGAAAATCTTCTCCATAATTTTATTGTTCTTTAGTCATTTCTTCGGTCATGTCTGACTCTTTGTGACACCATCCTGGCAAACTGGTTCGTCATTTCCTTTCCCAGCTCATTTTGCAGGGATGGAAATTGAGGCAAATAGGCTTAATTGACTCACCCAAGGACACATAGCTAGTGTCTGATGCCAGATTTAGAACTTTCCAAAGATGCGACAGGATACTCAAAGAAGTAGCAGGTTCCCTCTGCAAGGATTAATGTCTTCTAGCTATTGAATTATCAACAAAAACAAAATCTTCTAGAGGAAAAAAGGCCAAAACCATCACTTCTTGTCAGTTACATTATGCTAATGATTCTTATGTGTTGAATTTAGTGGCCATTGAGTTTCCTTCCAATTCTCCAATTCTGTGATTCTGTCACCAATGACCTTGCATTTATGGCTGGGTTCAAAACCAAGTTCTGCTAAGCCATTTTCAAAGGTTATGTCAGCAGGAGAGAGCACCATGATTCTATACCTGGCTCTGTCTTCAAATAACTATGTTGAACTCAGCTAACATTTTATCACTCTGACTCAGTTTTTCTATTCTTAATATGGAGATGCCAGTGTTGACCCCAGAGGACCTAAGTTCAGAGATCAGGGGGAAACACCATGGCAATAAAGAGCCATATTTCCATTAAAGTAGGGGCTGTTAACCCCTTTTTACCCATGAAAACATCCCTTTGTTAATCCAATAAAATTTATGAAGTCTTTCTCAGAATGATGTTTTTAAGTGCACAAAATTAAATACATAGGATTATAAAGGAAACCAATTATAATGGAATACAGTTACCAAAATATTTTTAAAAACAAGTTCATGGGCCACAGATTTTAAACCCCTGCATTAAAACAATAGAAAAGATAAGCGAGGGAAAGCTAACAGCTTCTCACAGCAGGAGGAGGTCACAATAACTGCTGTGCACAGCAGGCCAGCTATAGGAAGAGCTCCAGTGTCATTAGTTTATCTGGATAGAAGACTCCCAAAGCTAGGCTAGAGCAGAACTTTTGTGTTCTTTTGTGGTGTTTGTTTTATTAGGTTTGGTTTGGTGAAATTGAGTTATCTGTCAGGACAGCAGTTCAGTAAATGGATCTTTCCTAATAGGTAGCACCTGATCATTCCACACACTTGAATGATATGCAGTGAATAAGGGGCAAAGAAGAGGATGTTGGGCACTCAGTTCAGGTAGAGGTCAATACATGTCAGAGATTCAGACATATCTTTCGTTAAACCTATAAGTAAATTCGTCAGCAAATCCTCTGTCAGCTATAGGGGCACCTACCCTAAGGATGCTATAGCACAAAATAGATAGCCAAGCACTTTGAAAACACTCCTGCAATCTCCAGTGGTTCCCTTGCCTTATGCAATACATAGTTTCCTCTAAAATTCAGATTAAGTGCCCACTCTTGTAGGAAGGGTAGCCTGATAGTACCACCCAAGATTTCTACCCTCTATATATATTTTTTTGTTTAGTTTTCTGCATTAATATTTTTTCCCACAACCTAAGGTGTAGATTTATTGAAGAAGGGGACTTTTTTATTTTTGGTTTTAGGTCTTCAATGCTAGTATACTACCTGGCACACAATGAGTTTGTTCAAAATAGTTGAAATACAAGGAACTGTTAAATTGTGGATTCTGTAATTTTATTTATTTTTAACATTCTTTTTTTTCAATGTTGAGTTCCACATTTTCTGCCTCCCTACCACTCCTCCCCCACCCATTAAGAAGGCAAGTTATTATTTCAATGTTTACAATGCCAACTGTCATATTCACCCCCCACAGTGGTTTCATTAGGCCATGTTTCTCTGCCCCACTGTTCTCGGTTTAGACACATCCAACTGTTCCTGCAGGGGGTCAACACATGCTAGACAATGTGACCCAGGCTGCAAGTAGAACTGAAGATTTAGGACCCAAGCTGCTTGTTGTCTGATAGTCCCTATCCACTCCCACACCTCTTCAGAAAGACCAAAAGAAGACTTCCTGCTTTTCAAAAACGACTACTCCATCTAATGACTGCTGTTATCCCTTCTCCTAGGTACTCAGTTGATTTAGCTCTTTGTTTAAGATTAGCCAAGGGATTGAAATAATTTGGCTGTCACAACAAATCTCCACTCAGGCACTAAAATACTATTTATTATTATATTTATTATAATTCTGATTATTTCTACCATTTTACAGATGAGGAAACAAGCTGAGAGAATTTAAATGAGAGAAGAGAGAGATAGAAACAGAGAGAGAGAGAGAGACAGAAAGACAGATGTAACACAGGCAGGACGCGTCCAAGACAGGATTTGTTCCTAGTTTTATGAGACCCCAAGTCCAGCACCTGAAATGCTCTACTATTATCCATATGAGGAAACAAGCTGAGAGAATTTAAATGAGAGAAAGAGAGAGATAGAAACAGAGAGAGAGAGAGACAGAAAGACAGATGTAACACAGGTAGGAAGCGTCCAAGACAGGATTTGTTCCTAGTTTTATGAGACCCCAAGTCCAGCACCTGAAATGCTCTACTATTATCCATATGAGGAAACAAGCTGAGAGAATTTAAATGAGAGAAAGAGAGAGATAGAAACAGAGAGAGAGAGAGAGACAGAAAGACAGATGTAACACAGGCAGGACGCGTCCAAGACAGGATTTGTTCCTAGTTTTATGAGACCCCAAGTCCAGCACCTGAAATGCTCTACTATTATCCATAGAGTCTTCTATCATTTTGAGGAAGGACTGTGCCCTGGTCAGATACAGTGTCTCACTGTCCTCAGTGAAAGACTTTTAGGAGAACAAGAACAAGAAAACACCAGTAGCTGCTGACTACCTCCAGGTTCAAATATAAACAACTGTATTGCATTTAATATTTCACAACCTGGACTCTTTCTACTTTTCCAAGTTTCTTAGAATTTAAATTCAAAGCCTTCAGCTTTGAATGCTGACTGTTCCTCATGCAGGGTACTCCATCTTCCATCTCTGTGCATTTACATTGGCAGTCTGAACAAAAATGCTCTCTGTCTGTCTCTCTCTGTCTCTGTCTCTCTCTCCTTCTCTCTCTCTCTCTCTCTCTCTCTCTCTCTCTCTCTCTCTCTCTCTCTCTCTCTCTCTCTCTTTCTCCTTCTCTGCCCCTTGGAATCCAATCTGTAGAATGTTTATAGTGGCTCTCTTGGTAAAGAATTGGACATTGCAATAATGTTCATCAATCAGGAAATGGCTGAACAAGTTGTGGTATATGAATGTAATGGAACACTACTATTCTCTAAGAAATGATGAATTCAATTATCTTAGAAAAAACATGGATGGACTTACATGACATAATGAAGAGTGAAATGAAAAGAACAAAAGTGCTGTATACAATAACAGCAATATTGTTTTAAGAACAACTTTGAACAACCAAGTCATTGGTTATATGCAATATAAATACGCAAATTAACTGCAAAGACCCTCTGAAGGAAGATGCTGTTTGAATCCAGAAAAAACAATGGACATATATGTATGTGTATGTGTATAGATGTACATATATGTGTATACATATGGATTTCTGTGCATATGTACATAAATAAATACACAGATTTGTGTCTAATGTTAGCCATCTCAAAGTCTGGAGTGGCAGAAAGGGAAAAATAAAGTCACATGATAACTTTGTTGTTAATTTGAAGGGAATGGTATACATAATGTATCTGCAATTTCAGGTGCAATCCTTTGTTTTTCTATCCCTCTTTGTTATGGAAATGCTTATTTTGTTTCCTAAGCTCACAATAAAATAAATAATTTTTTAAAAAAAACCAACTTTGAGCAAAAAGTCACTTTGACTATTATATATACCAAAAAAATGACCTATGAAGGAAGACACTATCCAGAGAAAGAACTGATAAATAGCAATACATATAGAATGATTTTACATATAAATGCATATTTGTGTCTAATGGTAGCCATCCCTAGGGTGGGAGGAGGGGTAAGAAAAATATATATATATTATGTATATATATATATATATATAAAACTTTATTATATATTTAAAAGAAATAGTTGTATGTAATAGATGTGCAGTTTCATGTGAAATTATGATTATTAAACTATACTATAGAAATGTTTATTTTATTTCACGAAATAAAAATTAAGTAATTTTTAAAAAGAAGACTCCCTGGTATCTGATAACTCAGTTCAAAGAGCACCTTCTATAGGAAACCCTCTCCAGGGCCCCAGGCTATTAGTACCTTCCCCTCTCTGGTCACCTTCCATTTACAGTTTTCTACATATATACATTTTGAATATTCATAGTTGCTTGTATGTTGTCCCTACCCTTAGAATGGAAACTTCCTGAGGACAGGGACTGTTTTTGCCTTCCTTTGTGAGCCCCGTGCTTACATGGTATTTGACACAAAGTGGGTTCATCATTAACTCTGTTCATTGATTCTGGGATGAGGAGGCACACATACTTAGATTGGAGTTTTCATGGATGGATGAGATGTGTGTGAATGAAGTCACAGATCCTCTGAGGCACTGAAGAAAGAAAGTCTTATCTCAGATTTACTTTTAAACCATCCTGATTCCTCATCAATGTGGGCTTGTGAAAACCAGATAATTTCTCTCAATGTGAAACTGTGGTGTTCACTGAATATAGAATGAACATTCATAGTTATATCCTCATGGGATGTTGGGGCATCTGTTCTTAAAGTACAAACATTGATTCAAAAGGGAAAAAATGCTCAGATAAACTTGACCTTATAATGACTAATTAGAGGGTTAAAGGATGAGGACTATGGTCTGACTTTAATTACTTGGTTAATTAAGCTCAATTATGTCTAATACATTATCTTTACATACACTCATATTTCAATTAGGGTAGACATCATAAATGTCTGAGTCAATGAAAAGATAATTACTTCTCCAAACCTCTTTGATCTGGCCTCTTAGAATTCACCAGCTGAGCTTAAGATTGAAGGGGCAAACTAGGTGAGTCCCTAACCTGCTGGTATATATCTTTTACCCTTGACAAAAGGAGATTTTTGCAGAACTGCCCAAATTCCCTTAACCCTTCGGTTACTGTATCTTTCTTGCCTTTCACGTGTAAGGGTGTGTCCATCAATTACTCCATCTTCCTTAAAAGTAAATACTTTTGTTAGATAAGACCATTTCTTGACTGAGCCCATCAATTAGAACTAGGTTTAAACAAAGTTTGAGCATGAGTCAGGTGCAACAGGAAGTCTATCCTGATTGGGTGACTGACTTGGCCAATCTGTGAAAACCTCACAGAAAGCAGTAGTTACTACAGGACAGGAAAGAGATGTTGAGGTCTGTCAGTGGATGGAAGGGGTGGAGACATCCAGAGCAGAGTCAGAAAGAATTGAAAGTATAGGTGCAACCAACAAAAGAAGGAAGGACTGAACTTTGACAGAAAGGAGAGAAATCAAAGGTCAAGTGACTGAAAGTCCAAAAAGACTCAGATTAAGGCCACCAGTTCTACTCACCTCCTCAAAGAAGTTCCAAGAAAAGATTGACTTTGCCATTTTCCCTCTTAGTGCCTATTTACCAACAAGCATTTTAACATACACTGTTGTTCCTTTATTCAATTGTTTCATGAACCTGAATTTTACATTAACCACAAAGAAGTCAGGAAAAAAAAGGGAGAAAGATAAAAAGTAAATTAAGGCATAGGACCAAATCAGAATCTCCTAACCAGAGATCCATGAATTTGTGCATTTTTTCCTAAATAGCTTGATAAGTACAGTTCAGTGTTATGGTTTCTTTTGTAATCCTATGCATTTTACTTTGCATATTTAGAAAAAAATCATTCTGAAAAGTGATCCATAAGGTTTAACACACTGCCAAAGTTTCTAAGACACACACACACACACACACGTACACACACACACATATTAAAAACTTGCAGCCTAAATATTAAGAATTTTCCTAACTGGGGAGTGTATGAGTATACTGCTAACTTTTTATTTAATATAAAATCCTCAATACAACTGAGAAAGGGACTACATGGACCTGAAGAGTCATTATGTTGTCCTTAGGTTAAAACTGATATTTTCAAAAATAAAATGATAGAAGTAAAATTATAGTGGGGTAATCATTGTCACAATGCAAGAATTCATCTTTAGACTGAAATGAATGCCATTAACCAATGTTGTTCAGAGGACTTGAGTAGAAGAAAATACTATTGTTAAAAGATAGAAGGAAAAAAAGAGAGTGGGCGAGGAAATAAGAAGCAGGCCTGGGAGTCTAGAAGGCCCACAGTTAAGCCTTGACTCAGAGGCACATGATGATTGGATTAAAGACAAAACATAGTTCTTTATTTGAACATAATTGGTTTTCTTTGTAAACTGATAGTCGTTTAAAAACACTATTCTAAAGAGGGGTTCCATAGATTTTATCAGAATGACAGCTTGAGGAATTCATGACATTCCCCCAAATCAGCCCCCTACAAAGATTAAGAACCCTGAGCTAGTCCAATATCCTCATTAAATAGATGATGAAACGGAGGCACAGAAAAATAAAATGATTTGCCCAAAGACAATCAGGTACCATTGCTGGTCTTTGATGCCAGGTTCTCTGACTCCACTTCAACAGATGATCTCTGTTCTTCTTTCATTGGGGAAGTGAAAGCTTATATTGGGAGTTGGTGGCAGCATCTGGGATGATGTGAAGTTGTAAATTTCCCAGATTTCCTTGGTGGAAACTACAAGACCGAGGAGGGAGAAATCTCTCAGTGTGCTGTCCTTGGCCTTCTGTTGTGAGGTTATATAATTAACCCAAAATGGTAGAAAACATCTCTAGAGCAACTTAAGTCAACAAGTATGTGTTCAATATTTATTTTGTGCCAGTTTCTATACTAGGTTAGCAATACAAAGTAAAGTGCCAAAAATGGTCTTTTCCATCAAGGAATTCAAAATCTAAGGGAGCTCGGAAGGGGAGCAATAGTACTCTAACTATGTACAGACAAGAAAGAAAAGGAGGGAAAGATGGAGAGAGAGAGAGAGAGAGAGAGAGAGAACAAGCTAGGGAAGCATTTACAGGGATCAGGGGAAGCTTCTTACAGAAGACAGTATTTTAGCTGAGGCAGAGATGAGGGGGAGGGAGAGTGTTCCAGGCTTAAAGGACATCCGGTGGACAGGCACAGAGTGCAGAGATGTAGCATAGTGGAATAGAAAGTTATTTTTTCTTAATGTTTTCAATACTGGGTAAAACATTTATTTATTTTCTTCTTCACTGTATTGATCACATAGCTAGAACTTCCTACCTTTGTTTGTTTTACTTTGTCTCTTGGATAAAATATGGCACAGACCTTGTCTATAATTTCATGCATTGTAAATTAATTCTGGGCAAATAGAGGCACTAATAGTGGCCTCAGGGATGAGTGCTTTTGGTCCACATTTATTTACTATCTTTATTAATGATCTGAAAGGGAGAAGAAATTGAATTTTAATGAAATTTCCTAACATTACTCTTTTAGAAGGTGTTGAAAGTTTCAGAAGGGACCAAAAAACTAAGAAGAAATAGGAGAAATTAAAATATCAGAGCAAAAGAGCTTTTAACACTGGAAATTTTGACTCAATCCTGGTAGAAGAAATTTTATGAAATTAATGCACAACCATTTCACAGAAATGACATTTTCTAAGACAGAATCTCAGAGTTTCTAAGAATCTCAGAGTTTCTAAAACAGAATCTTCAATTCAAGCCATATCAGTCATGAATCCTCTCTGAAACTTGTTCCCTAAAGAAGTTATTAGCTTCTGTTTGAAGCCCTCAAATGACAAGGAACTCATTACTTCTCAAAGTAGTTCATTCCATTTTATGAGAACTCTAATTACAAGGAAAAATTTTCCTTGAATTGTGTCTAATTTTGCTATTTATAATGTCTACCCACTGCTCCTAGGTCTGCCCACTGGTCCCAAGCAAGTCAAATTAATAATTATTCATTAAGTTTTCAGTGTATGTCAGGCACTGTGTTAAATGCTGGGGATACAAAAAAAGACAACAAAAGTCCATGTTTTCAAAGTGTATGTATTCTTAATGAGGAAAGTAACATAGAAATAATATAAGTACACTGGAGATACATAGGTGAAGGTAATATGAAAGGAGAGGCATTAACAGCTAAGAGGATAGGGAAGGAAACAGGAAAAATATTCTGTAGAAAATGTGAGCTGAGACATGAAGAAAGCTCGGGAAGCTAAGAGTTAGAGATTTGGAGGAAGAGTGTTCCAGACGTGGAAGACAGCAAATTATCAAGAAAGGGAGGCAAGGGACACAGTGTCATGTTCCAGGAGCATATGGGTCAGTGAAGCTGGATTTTGCACTTTTAGCTATAGCTTTCAAAGATTTACAAGGCAGAAAAATTGTAATTCACTCCCA
The DNA here is from genome assembly GCA_028658325.1 of Potorous gilbertii. NCBI lineage: Eukaryota > Metazoa > Chordata > Mammalia > Diprotodontia > Potoroidae > Potorous > Potorous gilbertii. The sequence continues at coordinate 472,840,389 of CM053769.1, read as the reverse complement.
ACAATTGTGTATTTATTTATTAACAATATACATGAATCACTATACTATTATTATATTTTGTAAAACATGCAAAAATTATTTTTAAACATGACTTGAAGATTTAATCCAGAGTCATTAAGAAGTAATTGGAGTTCATTGAGGGGAGGAATGACAGGGTCAGATCTATGTTCTCTCTAGGGTGATCATTTTGGTAGCAGTGTGGAGGAAAGTTTGTACATAAGAGGTACTTGAGGAAGGGTGATCAACTATTGTAACAGTTCAGGAAAGTGGTTTTGGGTGTATAGAAGGAGAGCAGAAGACATATTAGAGAATGTTATGGATATAGAAATGTTAGGATTTGGCAAATTATTAGCTATGGGGAGGAGAGGGAGAAGGAAGAGTTGAAAAATACTCTCTGGTTGTCATCACAGGGGAGTTTAGAAGAATATGATGGTGGCAGTAATAGGAAAGTTCATAAAAGAGATGGACTTGGTAAAAAAAAAGTGAATGCGATGTGATATGTTGACACAGATCACAATCCATCTGTGCCTGCTCATTCTGTGAAAGTCACTTTTGTCTGGAATGAAAGGGTGCTGGGTCTGTTATGAATGGGCTCATGTCCCAGTGCTTGGGTCCATCCCTAAAGAGGCAACTTCCATTCAGTCTATCAAGATGTTGAGAGTTGTTGTATCAGACAAATTACTGTGTATTAGGCTGTTCGATTATGAAAATTCTAAATACAAGTTGATATTATTGTTATCTGTTATTATTCCCCAGTAGCATCAAGGGATATACCCTCCTTTTGAAGAGCTAGGGAAAGGGAAGCAAGAACCTACTTTTGAAAACCAAACCATGTACAGAGCCATCAAATAGCTGTTAATCACTCTATATAGTATGAATATTTGTAACAACTGAAGTCTTTACAGAGCAACAGTGGGTTAATACCTTTTATATTTCCCAAGACTCCACTCCTCAATTTGGGTATTTTAAACTCTCACCTAAAGTAAATTAAAATAGATTTTCTTTGCTTTCCTCACCTTCCATCATGGAGAAAAACAATAAAAACCCTCATATAATCTTGCAAGTCTCGTGATTACTTCCATTATCTAATTAAGAAATATAGGCGGCGGAGCATGGCTAAGTGAGAGCAACGACTCACCTGAGCTCTTAAACAAACTCCTTCAGATACCTCTAAAAAGAGAATCTGACCAAATTTTAGAGATGAAGAATCCAATAGGACACAGATCATGGCAGATTCACAGCCCAGGACAGGCTGGAAGGTCAACAGGAAGGATCTGTGTGATCCCACAGCACACAGTGCAGTGCATCCTGCAGCCACGTGGCCCAGCAGGAAAACCCCAGTGCAGTCACAGACATCAGTAGCACAGCTGAAAGGCAGAGTGGCAGCCCAGGGCAGGGCACAAGCAGAGTCCAGCCAGTGACAGTCATTGAGCACCAGATATCAGCCACAGTAGCTCCTGAAACTTTCAGCTTGAAGACTAAGCGTCTGTAAGTCACCTACCTGAATTTCCAGGAGCCACAATGGTGAAGTGAATGGTAAATTCTTTCTCCTCCCCCTTGTTGACCTTGAACAAACTATAAAATAATTCCCCATAAAAATCCTGGATGAGTGGGAACAGTGAAGAGGCAAACACTCTCCTAACACCTGAGGCTAGGAAAATAGTTAAGGGGGATTCCTCGTACTCTGGCAGAGGCAAACCAGAAGGAGATGGGACCCATGGCAATAGAAACTCGCATGCATAAACAGCTCTCCTGGAACAGCTGAAGAAGGAAAGAGAAGAAAAACTGGCCAATGATTTTAAAAGTATGAAAAAAAATTCCATGAAGAAAACATCTCTTTTTAAAAAGGAAAATTGAACAAATGGAAAAGGAAGTACAAAAACAAACTGGAGAAAATAATTCCCTAAAAGGAATAATTGAACAAAGGGAAAAAGGATGCAAACGTTAATTGAAGGAAGTACTTTAATAAAAATTAGAATTGAATAAGCCGAAACTAATGACACTATGAGACCAAAGAATCAGTCAAACAAAATCTAAAGAATGAAAAGATAGAAGAAAATGTAAAGTATCAACTTGGATAAACAACTGACCTGGAAAATTGATCCAGGAGAGAAAATTTAAGAATTATTGGCCTACCCGAAAGCCATGATGAAAAAAGAGTCTGGACAATATCTTCCAAGAAATCATCAAGAAAAACTCTCTAGAAGTGCTAGAACCAGAGGGCAAAATCGTCATCAAAAGAATCCACCAAACTCAAAACCCCAAGAAATATTGTTGCCAAATTTCAGAACTATCAAGTGAAGGAGAAAATACTACAAGGAATCAAAAAGGAGCCATTCAAATATTGAGGAGCTACAGTCAGAATCACACAGGACCTTGCAGTTTCTATATGAAAAGATCAAAGGAACTGGAATCCGATATTCCATCAGACAAAGGAGCTGGGACTACAACCAAGGATCAATTACCCAGCAACGTTCAGCATAACATTTCAGGCAAGGAGATTGTCATTCAAAAAAGTAAGGGAGTTTCAGATGTTCCTGACAAAAAGGCCAGATCTCAATAGAAAATTCGATCTTCAAAGGCAAATCTCAAGAGAAGCATAAAAAGGTAAACAAGGGGAAAAAATTGTTACTCAATTTGGGTAAACTGTTTGCCTCCCTATGAGGGAAGATAATACCTGTTACTCTTGAGAACTGTACATATATTATGAAATATAAAAGCGATATACATAGAGGGAATGGGTATAAAGTAAATGATGTCATGATAAAAAATATGATTTAAGCATGAAAAGGGATTGTAACAGAAAATGTGAAAAGGAGGAAGCAGAAAATGGTAAATTACATCAAAGGAAGAAGTGCAAAATTATAATAGAAGGAAAGAGGGGAGAGAGATGAACATTGTTTGAGAGGTATTCTCATCTGATTTGGTTCAAGGAGGGAACAATAAACTTAATTAAGTGTATAATTCTAATTAGCTCTATAGGCAGTAGGAGGAGAAAGGAGAAGAAAGGGGAGGGGAAGCTAAAAGGAAAAGGGAGCAGAGCTAAAAGAAGAAAGGGAAGACTGTGGGAGGTGGTGGTGAAAAGTGAAAACTATTGAGGCAGTGAAGGGAGATGGGAGAACTAAAAGCACAAATGATGGGAAAGAGGATGAAGCAAAATACACAGATTGTAATCATAATAGTGAATGTGAATGGAATGAACTCTCCCATAAAACAGAGACACATAGCAGAATAGATTAAAAGACATAATCTGGAGGGGGTGGAGCCAAGATGGTGGAGTAGAAAGACTCACCTATGCTAGGTCCGAACCCACAGCCCATAGATTTCCTGTAAAAAGAACTCCTGACAAATTCTGGAACAGTGGAAGCCGCGCAGCAACACAGTGAAGGAGATTTC
>CM053769.1:472814863-472836493 GCA_028658325.1 Potorous gilbertii | reverse complement strand
CGCTCTTGGGGAGGGACAGGATCAAAAGAGAGAATAGCAACAATGCGGGGCAGGATAGGATGGAGGGAAATATAGTTAGTCTTACACAACACGACTATAGTCATTTGCAAAACTACACAGATATGGTCTATATTGAATTGCTTGCTTCCCAAAGGGAATGGGTGGGGAGGGAGGGATGAAGAGAAGTTGGAAGTCAAAGTTATAGGAACAACTGTCGAGTATTGTTCTTACTACCAGGAAATAAGAAATACAGGTATTGGGGTATAGAAAGTTATCTGGCCCTACAGGATAAAAGAGAAGATGGGGACAAGGGAAGGGAGGGATGTTAGAAGAGAGGGCAGATCGCTGACAGGGACAATTAGAATGCTCGGCTTTTTGGGGTGGAGGGAGGGGAAAAATGGGGAGAAATTTGGAACCCAAAATTTTGTGAAAATGAATGTTAAAAGTCAAATAAATACATTTTTTAAAAAAAAGAACTGATGGACCCAAAGTACAAATTGAAAAAAAAAGAATTCTAGATTATCTGAAAGTCATGATTTTTTAAAAGAGCTTAGATATCATATTTCAAGAAATTCTCAGAGGAAACTACACTGATATCCTAAAAGCAGAGAGTAAAATAAAAATTGAAAGAATCCTTCAATCACTTCCTGAAAGAGATTCCAAAATGAAAACTTCCAGGAATATCATGGCCAAGTTCCAGAGCTCTCAAGACAAGGAGAAAGTATTGCAAGCAGCCAGAAAGAAACTATTCAAATAACATAGTTTCACAGTTAGGATAATACAAGATTTATAGATTTTATATTAAAGGATCAGAAATCTTGGAACATGACAGAAAAGGAGGTAGGATTACAATAAAAAATCAGCTACCCAAAAAATCTGAGTATAATCCTTCAAGGGAAAAAAATCAACATTCAATGACATTTCTGATATAAAAAACAAAGCTGAATGGAAAATTTGACTTTCAAATACATGATTCAAGAGAAATATGAAAAAGTAAAATTAAGGAGAATCATAAAGGATACAATAAGTTTGAACTGTTTACATTTCCATATGGCAAGATGATAGTCACAATAACATTATCATTATTGGGGCAGTTAGAAATAGTATACATAGACAGAGGACATTGATGTGAACTTACTATGATGTGATGGCATAAAAACTAAAATTAAGAGGGGGAGTGATATGCTGGGAGAATGTAAAGAGAGAGGGAGAAAGAGATAAATTCTCACAGAAAAAAAGAGAAAGGAAGAACTTTCACAATGAAGGGGAAGATAAAAGGGGGATGACACTTGAAACTTACTGTCATTAAAATTGGCTCAAAGAGTAAATAATATACACTCAGTTGGATATAGAAATCTATCTTGCCCTATAGGAAAGTAAAGTAAGAGAGGAATAAGAGAATGAAAAGGGTGAGAGAGGGGAGGACAGATTGTGGTAGGTGGTGATGAGAAGTGAAACAGACTTTGGAGGAGAATTAAAGTAAAAGGCAAGAGAGAAAATGATAAACAAAAGAAGAAATAAGATGGAGGTAAACATATAGTCAATAATTATAAGTATGAATGTGAATGGGATGAATTCACTTATGAAACAAAAGCACTTAGCAAAGTAGATTAAAAACTAGAATCCTAGAATATGTTGTTAATAAAAAAAAATCGTAAAGCAGAGACACCCAGAGTACAAATAATGGGTTGGAGCAGAATCTATTGTCCTTGAAAAGATGTATAAAAAAGATGTAGCAATCCTGATCTCAGACAAAGCAAAAGAAAACAATATATCTAATTAAGCAAGATAAGTATTCAAACTATATTTTGCTAAAAGTTATCCTAGGCAATGAAGTAATATCAACACATGTATGCTTAAATTGGTATAGCATCCAAAATCTTAAAGGAAATGTTTAATGAATTATATGAGGAAATAAATGATGATATTATACTAGTGGGGGATCTCACCTTTCCCCAATTCAGAATTAGATAAATCTAACCACAAAAAATAAGCAAAAAAAAAGAAGTTAAGAAGATGAAAAGAATTTTAGGAAATGTTACATATGGTAAATGGCTGAAGAAAACCAAATGGGAAAAGTAAGAATATACTTTTTCTCAGTAGTATACAAAATATGGACATGTATTAGGGCATAAAAATTTCATAATCAAATGCAGAAATATTAGATTCATACTTTTCAGAACATAATGAAATAAAAATTACATTCAATAAAAGAAGAGATTAAACTCAATTGGAAACTAAACAATTTAAATCTAAAGAAGGAATGAGTCAAAGAACAAAACAGAAAAAAATCAGTAATTTCACTAAGGAGAATGACAATGAGACATACTGAAATGTATAAGTTGCAGCTAAAGCAGTATTTATTTCATATGTTTAAACACTTTCATAATAAAATAGAGAAAGAGAAGATCAATCAATTGGACATACAGCTGAAAAAAAAGTAGAAAAAGAATAAATTATACATCAAATTGGAAGTCCTGAAAACTAAAGGAGAGACTAATAACATTTAAAGTAAGAAAACTATTGAACTAATAAACAAAACTAAGAACTAATTTTATAAAAAAAATAAAACAGATAAGTCATTGGTTAATTTTATTTTTTAAATAAATGATATCAAATTACTAGTAAAAAAAAAATAAGAAAAGAATGAAGTCACCCTCAACAAAGAGAAATGTAAAACAATTATTAGGAGTAATTGTGTCTGATTATATGCCAATAAATATGATAATATAAGTGAAATGGATGAATATTTTCAAAAACATAAATGGCCCAGTTTAATGAAAGAGGAAATAGAATATTTAAATAATCCTGGTTTAGAAGAAATTTTTAAAAATTCATAAATAAGCTCCCTAAGCAAAAGAAAATCCCCAGTACCTGATATATTCACAAGTGAATTCTGCCAAACGTTTAAAGATCAATTAATTTCAATAGTATATAAACTCTTTAGAAAAAAAAACATGCAAAAAAGAAGTCCTATCAAATTATTTTTATGACATAAATATAATGTGCTAATACATACACCAGAAATAGAAAACTAGAGACCAATTTCCCAAATTAATACTGATGCAAAAACTAAATGCTAATGCTAGCAAAAAAATTACAGCAATATTATCACAAAGAGATATGCTCACCATGACTAAGTGGAATTTATACCAGGAATGCAGTTCAACCATCAGCATAATTGACCATATCAATAACAAAACCAAAGCAAAAGATAAAATTTTCTCAATAAAGATGAAAGACCTTAAATAAAAATACAACACTCATTTCTATTTTAAAAAAAAACGTAGAAAGAATAGCAATAAATGGAGCTTTCCCTAACGTGATAAGTAGTAGCTATTTAAAACTGTTGGCAAGCTTTATCTATAATGGGGATAAGCTAAAAGCCTTCCCAAAAAGACTAAGGGTTAAGAAAAGATTTCCATTATCACCAACATTATACTATGTCATAGTAAAAAGACTAGCTATAGCAATAATAGAAGAGAAAGAAATTAAAGAAATTAGAATAGGCAATGAGGGGAAAAAAACTATCACTCTTCACAAAGAATATGCTGGTATACTTACAGAATCCTAGAGAAACAATTAAAAACTAGTTAACATAATTAACATATGAAATAAACCATCAACATTTCTATATATTACCGACAAAATACAGCAGCAAGAAATAGAAAAAGAATTTCCACTTAAAATAATTGCAGACAATATAAAATACTTAGAAATCCACCTGCCAACACAAACCCAGGAACTATATAACCACAATAATAAAACATTTTTTCATAATAAAATCAAATCTAAACAAAGAAATATTATTGTTCATGGGTAGGCTACACCAATTTAATTAAAATAGCAATTCTGCCTAAATTAATTTACTTGAGTGCTATGCCAATCAAACTACTAAAAAGTATTTTATAAAGCTAGAAAAAAAATTTATCAGGAAAAATAAAAGGTCAGGAATGTCAAGAGAATCGATGAAAAAAAAATGTGAAGGAAAGTGGTCTAGCAGTACCAGATCTCAAACTGTATTACAAAGTACAAATCATCAAAATTATCTAGTGCTGGCTAAGAAATGTATTAGTGGACTAGCAAAATAGACTTCATTAGTAAACGACCACAGTAATCTAGTGTTTTATAACACAGAGATCCAAGATTTGAGGACAAAACACCTATTTGACAAAAATTGCTAGGAAAGCTGGAAAGTAGTTTGGCAGAAATTAGGTACAGACCAACATCTCACACTAAATGTCAAAGTAAAGTAGAAATGGGTACATGATTTAGATATAAAGAGTGATACTATAAACAAATTAGGGGAGCATAGAATAGTTTATCTGTCAGATCCATGAATAAGGAAAGAATTTATGACCAAACAAGAGTAGATAAAATAAAATGTTCAGTCATTAACCAATTGACAGTCATTCCTTCAATTCTCAGTTGAAGTAAAGAACCAAGAAAAATAAAGCAATATTTATGCATACATGTGTATATATGTACATAATATATGTGTATGCTTTGATGTGCATTTAGACTGTATCAGTAAATGTAAAATGGATAAATATGTCCTTTACATGTCACCTATCCAACAAAATGATTCTTGTAACAAAGAATGTTATTGATGTTTGGATGTATTGATGTATTGATGTTTTTTAATGTAATTAATCTTCTGTTGGCTATTAAAGAGAGGATCTATAGTGCTGATTCAGAGCTAAGTCATCTTAGACCGCAACATCGAGTGGCTTTTGCCTTGTAAATATTGCTGATTCAAGCAGCAGACATAAAATCATTAACTTGTTAAGGACTTTGAGCTATAAACATAAAAAGTACTCTGACAATTTTCATAAATGTATAAAATGTAAAATGGATAATTTTTATAAATTAAATTTGAAAAAAAAATGTTTTGTACTGACAAATCCAGTACAGTCAAGGAAAGCAGAAAATGTGTGTGAGTAGGGAAAGCATTTTAGAGTAAGTTTCTCTGACACATGTCTCATTTCTCAAATATATAAAGAACTTGGTCAAATTTATAAGGATACAAGTTATTTCCCAATGATGAATGGTCAAAGGATATGAATAGGAAGTTTTCAGAAGAAGAAATAAAGCTATTTATAAGCATATGAAAAAAATGCTCTAAATCACTGTTGATTAGAGAAATACAAATGAAAACAACTCTGAGGTACCACCTCACACCTCTCAAATTGGTTTATATTACAGAAAAGAGAAATGATAAATGTTGGAGATGTGGAAAAATCAGAACACACACACTTTGGATGGAGTTGTGAATTGATCCAAGCATTCTAGAAAGAAATTTGGAACTATATCCAAAGGGCTACAAAACTTTATATAACCAACAATATATCACTACTAGATCTGTGTACTAAAGAGATCAAAATAAAAGAAAATAACTATATGTACAAAAATAGTTATAGCAGCTCTTTTTGTGGTGGCAAGAAAACTGAGAATTGTAGGAATGACCATCAATTGGTTAATGACTGAGCACGTCATGATATATGATTGTAATGGTATATTATTTCACTATAAGAAATTACAGCAGGATGGTTTCAGAAAAAGCTATAAAGACTTACATGAACTGATGCAAAATGAAGTGAGAAGAACCAGGAGAACATTATACACAATAACAGCAATAGTGTATGATGATCAATTATGAATGACTTGGCTGTTCTCAGCAATACAATGATCCAAGAAAATTCTGAAAGATTTATGATGAAAAATGCTATCCACCTCCAGAGAAAGAACTGATACAGTCTAAATGCACATCAAAGTATACACACATATATTATGTACATATATACACATACATATGTAAGCATAAATATTGCTTTATTTTTCTTGGTTCTTTGCTTTGTATGTATGTGTGTGTGTTTTCTATCACAACATGGCTAGTATGGAAATATATTTTGTGCAATTGTACATGTGTAGTCTATATCAAATTGCTTGCCTTCTTAGGGAGGGCAAGGAATGAGTGAGAAGGAGAGGATTTGGAACTCAACATTTTTTTTTTAAAATCTTTAAAAATGTTTTTACATGCAATTGGGAAAATGTAAAATATTTAATAAAAATTTTAAAAAATCTCTGCCACAGCATGATCAAGAAATGGTATGTCGTCTATGCCACCTTTCCCTAAAGACATAGGACAAGGGGAAAACTTCCAGTCCTGAAGGCAGTTTATTCCATTTGTGGACAACTCTCATCATTGAAAAGACTTTTCTTAACAAGCCTTCATTTATCTTTTTGTCATTTCCAGCCACCTCTCTTATTTCTGCTGTTTGAGGCTAAGCAAAAGAAGTCTAATTAATGTGACAGTCCTCCAAATATAGAAGGACATCTGTGTTCTCTCTGAGTTTTCTCCATGCTAAACATTCCCTGGTCTTTATATCAGTCCACATCATTGATGCTCTCCTTTATGTTAATGTCCATTCTAGATAGTGGAGCCCCAAAGAGAGTAAAACCCCGAGATGTGTTCTGACCAGGGCAGAGAACAGCAAGATGAATTCTTCTTTACTCCTCAATGCTTCAGCTCTTTTTTCCTGCCAGTTTTTATTTCAGTAAAGTATAGTCAGTAAAGTACATTCAATGGAACTATGTTTTATTGATTTGCCAATGCCTAAGTAGTAAAACACTTTCTCTGTTGTACTTGTTCTAAGTCCTTGATACTCTTCGTGTTACATTGAAAGTAGTAGATAAATAGTGAACAATAGGTTGGATTTATTTCTGGCATGGTTTTTATGGAACCACAGCATTTCAGAAGCAGAAGGGATGTTAGGGGTGGTGTCATCCAATCTGTTACCTAAACAGACATCCCCTCCATGAAATCCCTGACAGATTTTAATCCAGCCTCTGTTGGGACTCTGAAAGGATGAGAAAGCCAATACTTGGTGAGGCAGCTCCTTCACTCCCAGGTGACTTATTTGTTAGGAAACTTTCTTCACATCAAAAGAAAATTCACCCAGTGTTCTCAGTTATGTAGAACAATTCCAACCCTTCTCCCACGAATTTAAATGATAAAACCTATAATGTTCAGTAAGCAACAAAGCTTCTCTTCATGACATCTTCTGGAATAGTTCAATGGCCAAGTCAGTTGCTGCTGGGATATGAACCAGGGGATATAGGAAGTCACCACACAGAGGATTATAATAATGTAGTAAACCGCTTCATAAATGGAAAGATCAAACACAACAAACTGAAAGTGCACACTGTGTAGCTATAATGACCGATATTGAGTTAGAAACGAGTTAGGAAATGTGCCTCCATCTTTCTTTATAGAGTAGGAAGATTACAGGTACAGAATACGATGAGCATAGTAAGACAAAGCAATGTGTTGATTTTGCTAATCTGCTTTCTTCTTTATTTTTTTTTCTTTGTTCCAAGAGACATTTTCTTGGATAGGTGACGTGTAAAGGACACATTTAGAAATGAAGCTAATATTAAAAAAATGACACATTGCAATACAAGTGTACTAAAGAAAACAGTCCTTATGGAGTAAATTTATTATGAATATAGGTGAGGATGAAGTCAACCATATTTGCAATGAGTGCATTTGGAATATATCTTGAATTCCAGATTCTAATTTAGTGGGGACATAAAAAGTTCTCTCCTTGTGCATTAAAGACATAAATACAGTGGCAGTTGAGACCACTATCCCAAGTGTCAAAAGTCTCAAAGTTCTCCAGGGGACAGTTAGTTTTCTTTTTTTTGTTTTTGTTTTCATTACTCTGAAGGATACAAGAAAAAAGGGATTAGTTAGCTAGATTTTTCTACTGACGTTTGTTTCTACATGAAAGATAGATACAATCTGGCCTTGTGTCCTTGGACTTAGACTTGGGGCTTTAGGATGTATTTGATTCTTCCACGTTGGTCTCATTGAGGGCATGTGTAAAAAATGAGAGGGAAAGTGTTTGGGGTGGACAGAATCAACACCTACTTTCTCAGCACCAGCTTTAATCCAGAATCACTCAAAAATGACTTCTTGGCGGCAGGGCAACCTCCCAGTCAGCCACTGAGAGAAGTGGGCCCATGTGGGGGCTCATTCTCCTGAGGTTCAATGAACACTGCCTCCAAATTTCTTCTCATAATCAAAACCCTAATCCATCATTACTTTTGTGCCTTTCAAGAGGAAAAGTGTCAGAGTACTTTTTTTATGTTTGTAGCTCAAAGTCCTTAACAAGTTAATGATTTTATGTCTGCTGTTTGAATCAGCAGTATTTACAGGGCAAAAGCCACTCAATGCTGTGGTCTAAGATGGCTTAGCTCTGAATCAGCACTATAGATCCTCTCTTTAATAGCCAACAGTAGATCAATTACACAGTGTTTTAAATGTGTGGCTTTGGGAAAGTCACTTCATTGCTCTTCTCTGGAACTCAGTTTTTATACCTATTGCAATGAGGAGTGGAACTGGATCATTAGCACAGTGCCTGGCACAAAGTCAGCTCTCAATAAATGTTTATTGGTTGATTGATTGATTTCAGCAAAGAAGGTATGTGTCCACTAGCAAATGTTTTCCTAAATCACTGATCACACAGATTTGTGGAAGATTTTAAATACCTGGTGAGGAATCGGTGTCTTTCTCTTAGAGTTTCAGAGAGACATTCAACTTCTTAAGGTGGGGAATGTGACATGGTCAGAACATTGACATTCATTCATCCCTTATCCTTGCCTAAGCTTGGTATCATAATTCTTTATGAAGGAGCCATAAGTAAGGGAAACTTAATTGCTGCACATCCTGGTATGTAAAAATATTTGGCATTTCAATTCTCTACAGGCAACTTTATAATGGAAAAAACCAAAATTGCAAAATATGTATATCCAATTAGCTATTTCAGAGAGCCAGAAATTTTATACCCACTCAAATCCCTGCCTGGGGGAGAGAAGAAAGATGGGGTTGAGGGAGAGAAGATCCAGTCTTCATTCCTGTGTCTCTGGGCCTATAGTTGTGATTAGAATTTCCACTTATAGATATAGCAACTCCTCCTTATTCTGGGCAATTTGTCGGTCTTGTATTTCAAAGAAAACCTTACTAACATTCTAGAGTCCTTCCTCTGGTTGCATTTATATTTTGTGAAATAGTGTAGGAAAAAATGAGTACCCATGTATCAATTGGATGGACTTGTATGATACTGTAAGAAACAACGAATATGACATATTCAGAGAATCATAGAAAGATGTATGACTTAAAAATGAAATGACCATTAAGGCAAACAGGAAATACTAGCAAAATCAGAGGTACAGACCCAAATCCCTTGTCATTGATACTATTTTACTTGACAATAGGCCCAGAGGTACAGGGACATGCACTGGACCTCCCACTCTCCTCCCCCAAAAAAGTTGTAGGACAATATGTATGACAATGTTCATTTAGAGGACAACAATGCTGAAAGGCAAGCAAAGGCAGGGTCATTGAAATGATCATTCTTATTCCAAGGGAAAAGAGAATTTAATCTATTTCTATGAGAAGGTAGGGAGACTGGGAATTGAATGTTGTTCATGGTATCAAATGTGGTCATTCAAATGTGAGCCTTTCATCACTGTTTCTTTGATGCAAATAAAGTTACAATGTTTGGGGTGGGGAGGGGAAGGAAGCAGTAAATTGCAGGAGTATAGGATTATATTTTGCATCTAGGTGGCACCATGGTGCCTAGAATACTGGGCCTGCAGCCAAGGAACACTCCTTTTACTGAGTTCAAGTCTGGCCTCAGACACCTACTAGCAGTGTGACCCTAGGCAAGTCATTTGTATCGGCAAGGACCCTGGCATACACAGGAGGGCCTATTGTACAGGTTCTTAGATCCGCTTTTCTGAAAGGAAAGCAACTTTTGATGGGGTCAAAAATCATTTAAATTAAGCACATACATCATTCACTGAGTTCAGAGGAAAATGTCAGCCCCCTGAACTTCAGGAAAAATACAAAGAAATAATAATCAACAGACAGGTCTTCCAACTCTCTGACCACACACAATACATACATCACAGATCAATAGACAAATCTGACCATTACATACATACAGAGTTACCAGAGAGAGAAGTACCAAAATCTGGGTTTTCTAAGCCAAGAGTTCCTTAGTGGATGACCCAGAGTCTCATCTGCAAACAAACACTTCCAATGAGCAAGCCCCATAACAAAACCTCACCTCAGAGTAAATATATGTACTTTGGAGGCAGAGGACATCACAACCCTCGAGAACCAGTACCTCATTAGAAATTAACAAAAGGTGTAGGCCTCCCCTAATCAAACTTCCCTTAATGGGAAGACCCATCAATGGGTGGGGAAGATCTTTAACTCTCATTAGCATTACATAACTTCACCCTGTTTGCCTCAGCTCCTCAACTGAAAAAAGCTGGAGAAAGAAAAGGCCAACCATTCTAGCATTTTTGCCAAGATAATTCCAAATGGAGCCATAAAAAGTCAGATATAACTGAACATGACTGAACAACAAATAGGAAAGTCACTTAGTAAATATTTATAAAGTGCTTCCTATGTGGCAGGCACTGTGCTAAGTGCTGGTACTAAAAAAAAAAAAAGCCAAAAGACAATGTCTTCCCTCCAGGAGTCTCCAAATCTAGCCCTCTTTTTCTGGTACTATGCACACCAGAGTATCATGGTGTCAACAACAAAAGACATGGGTTAAATATGATTTTAAAATATCAGGTCAGCATTTGAGCTGACCATCTTTTATTACTCACTTCTACTACAGCTTGTCTAAACAGCTCAGCCCAGAATGGCCTTATCACACACAGTGTCTTCTCATCTTTTCTCCTTTCTAATTTCATATTGATTCTGGCATTTCCTCTAACCAGTTAATGATTTGACTGCACATACGATCTTCTGAAATGATTCCCACATTAGTCAGTATTGCTTTCTTATTTGTTATGATGGAGTTAATGTCATTGTTTATAAAGTAATGTGCTCTCATCCATGTCCTATGAAGTCTTGCAGACTCTTTCCCTGAAAGAAGTATTAATAAGATACAATGGAATGAAAAGAATCATCATTTTTTAAATGCCTGCTCTGACCATGGCACTGTGCTAGGCACTAGGGATATCAAAGGAGACAAAAGAGTCCCTTCCCTCAAGAAGCTCAAAATCTAATGGAAGAGACAATAGGAGAATAAGTATGTGGAAATAAGCAAAATATAGTTTTCTCTTCCACATCATGGAGATTAGGTGCATAGTATCCCTAAAATCTGGAAAATCTGCATAAAATGTTTAAACCCTTCCATCGTGCCAGAGAAGTTTGATTTTTTTCTTTTTTTTCATGTTGTATTCACAGTACCTTATTGTGAAATTTGGTTAATATTATACAATAGTGTACATATATATTTATGCATTTCTGAGTTTCTAGTCTTTTTTCTGTATTGTCTGCTGGCCTTCATATGTAATCTGTGGCTTCTACAGAATTCCCTCAAAATTCTTTTTTAGTTTCTTATGCTAACCCATGATATATTAAAACCATATGGGAAAGTCACAATGTGGAACTGTACAGAATAAATGGGAAATAAGCAACAGAGAGAAAGCACTAAATGAAAGGCATTGGGAAAGGCTTTCTATAGAAGTTGGGAATTTAGTTGGGACTTGAAAAAATTCAGGGAAGCAAAAAGATGGAGATGGGGGGGCAGAGAAAGTTCCTGGAGCTGAGAGATGG
This sequence comes from Potorous gilbertii, assembly GCA_028658325.1. NCBI lineage: Eukaryota > Metazoa > Chordata > Mammalia > Diprotodontia > Potoroidae > Potorous > Potorous gilbertii. The sequence continues at coordinate 472,824,846 of CM053769.1, read as the reverse complement.
TATGTCATGTGTAAAATATTAAGGAGATTGAGGGCACTGGTTCTAAATGTATATATGTGGCAGGGAGTAAGACATAAAAGGAGGGGTGAGGTAACAAAAGCTTTGAGCATCAAACACAAACCTCTGTATTTGATCCTGGAGTTGATAGGGAGTCACTGAAATTTATCGAGGTGAGAGTGTTATGGTCAGACCTATGCTTTAGGAAAATTACCTTGATGGGTGAATACAACATGAAGTGGGGAGAAGGCTATTCAAATAGTCAAAGTTAATAAATCTGTATGACTCATGGCACAAGGGGAGAAACTAGTCTGAGTTACTATTCTACATCATGATTCCCTTTGGAACCTACAAAGATGGTCCCATCTAATTGAGGCTCAGTATTCTTATATATTCTCATAGCTTCTGTTGTTAAGACTACATTTTTCCTATGAAGCATGTCCTTTTTTTCTTTCCTAGACCTTCACTTACTTCCTGGCTTCCTTCTGGGTCCTAGTGTGACTATATCTCCCTGTACCCTGACCCCCATCAGTTTGTGTCTCCATTTGTTACTGGTTCATTAATGTATATAATTCTCTGTGTCAGACTGTTTTGTCTAGTTCCACTCTCTCCGAATGAGTCCGAAATCCTTTTAAAATACAGGTCAAAATACAACAGAGGCAGCTGGTGATTCAGTGGATAAAGTGCTGGGCTTGGAATTAGGAAAGCCTGGGTTCAAATCTAATCTCAGATACTTACTAGCTGTGTGACTTTGAGCAAATCATTGGATCTCTGCCTCAATCTCCTCAACCATAAAGGGGGGATAATATGTGTGTGTTTGTCCTTCGTTGCCAAAGAAGACTGTGCCATCAGAGAAATGATGACATGACTTGCACTTGACTTTGTTTTGAGTGAGTGAGGGCTGTGCAGTTCACCAGCCTCACTTCTCCTCCACAGCCATCTGAATCCAGTGACCAGATATTCATCAGGATGACTGGAGATGACCCAGGATGAGGAAATCGGGATGAAGTGACTTGCCCAAGGTCACACAGCTAGTGAGTGTCAACTATCTGAAGTGAGATTTGAACTCAGGTCCTCCTGACTCCTGCACTGGTGCTCTATCCACTGTACCACCTTGCTGCCCCTAGAGGACAATAACAGCACTTAGCTTTGAGGATTGCTGTGAAGATCAGATGAGGTAGTCATTGTAAAGTGCTTAGTATGATACCTCACACAAGTCACTGCTACATTAACTATCATTATCACTCACTTCCCCAGTAGTGTTTGTCACATAATACATATTTTATGATTGATTAATATTTATTTAAAGTTCTTTAAAACATTTGAATATCTATTTGGAAACTATAGATTTATTTAAATAACTATGAGATAACCCATCTTCAAAGATGCAGAACTTTCAATACAATCCAAGTTATAGACCCCCATCAAGTAAAAACCAAAGAAATCCAAGTTTCACAGCCACCATCATTCCTCAAACTTTGCCTGTAATAGTCATTAAAAAAAAAAAGATGAAGAATGTTCAAAATTTTCTCTCTTGCTGCAGTAGTTACTAAGGAAGACGCCTTGAGAGGAAGTTAAAAGCCATCAATCATTTTTTTGTGCATCTTCAGGAATTCCATCCTGGCTCCATGACCAAAAGGGCTCCAGGTGATTTATCTCCAACTTTGGGCAATCAATGAGAGAAAAGCCAAAAAGGCATCTATTGATCTTTGAGAGACCAGGTCAATTTCTGGCATTTGATTCAGCTCACATGGACGGGAAATGGAACCAGTCATTGCCAAAGAGTCAGGAGGCAATCAAATCTTTGTTTCTGCTACTGTGAAGGCTTGTAATGGAAAGCATTAGATATGAGGCTAGGAGGAAGGTTTGAATTCCAGTTCTGCCACATTAAATACATAAAATAACTTTAAATACATATTAGTCAATCAGCAAACATTTATTACATGACAAATACTATTAGGGAAGTGTATAATAACAGCTAATGTTTATATTGTATTCATTATCTGTGATACACTATCCTAAGCACTTTACGTCTGAATCCCACAACAACCCTCAAAGGTAGGTTCTGTTATTATTTCCATTTTATAGTTAAGGAAATTGAGCCATAGGTCAAATGACTCAGAGTCACACAGCTAGCAAGTGTCTGAGACTAAATTTGAACAAACCTCCTAACTCCAAGACCAGTGCTACATCCCTTACACCACCAGCTGCCTCTATTGTACTTTGGCCTGTATTTAAAAGAGATTTCAGATTCATTCAGATGTGTTGGAACTAGATAGAGTTGCTTGGCTTAGGGCAAGTCATTTCCTTTTTCCGCATTTCAGTTTTCTCATCTCCAAAAAGGTAATTTATCCTGCATGGGGCTGTGAGGATTGAATGAGATGATAGATCTAAAATACTTAATATAATTATATTTCTGCCTGTCAATCTAATACTATATTATACTATACTATATCATATTATATATACTATAATAATAACTTTAATTATTATACATGATGAAAACACTTGAGAAATAATAGCTAGCGTGTATATAGCACGTCATAATTTTCAAAGCACTTACCTCATTTTATCCTCCTAATAACCCTATGAGGGGAGTGCTATTATTAGCCACATTTTACAGAGGAGGAAACTGAAGTTCAGAGAAGTTAAGGTCTGCAGGGCAGCTATTAAGTGCCTGGACTGAATCTGAACTCGTCTTCCTGATTCCACGTCCACTGCTCTATCAACTATGTTCTAATTAAAAGGCTAATTTTAGAATTCCAGAAGATGCAGTTGCAAATTCTGCCTCTGGCACCGCTGGCTCTGTAAATGGACCAGTTATGGAAACTTTAAATGATAAGCCTTCATCCCTTCACATGGAAAGCTGCTGTCAATGACACCTGTAGCACATCCTTAACAAAGTTGCTATAAAGTTTCAACGTGGCAGAGCTGTCCAGCATTCACTTTGGCTGTGCCTATGGTAGGGGTCGGGGACTGGATAGGGGGCTGAACTCCCTTCTTCCTTCACAGAGGCCTGATTTTCTTTCCCAGAAACTCTCTTCCTCTCCCTTCTGGAAGGTGGAACTTCTCTGGAAAAGCACTGCCCTTGAGGTTCATGGCTTTCCTTTCAAACCCCGAATGGCAAATACCTGTTCCTCAATGTTTTACTGGAGATATTGTTCCAGACAATTTAAACTCCACTTTCTATTAAACATATGACTCCGAAACTTCTTCCTAGATAACAATCATTTTGGAAGAAATATTTATTTTCAAAACAAGTGCTAAAGTAGAACTGATTGTATTCAATTGAATCTATTACATAGCATTCATCTTCTATGCATGCATTTACTTGCATATGGTCTACCTTATTGAACTGTGAGCTCTTTTTTAAGACTGGGGCTGGTTTTTGTCTTTCTCTGTATCCCAAGCACTTAATACAGTTCCTGGCACATAAAAGATACTTAAATGTTTGTTGACTGACTGACAAACTGACGATTCAGTTTCTTTTTACTTCATTGTGAGGAAACTGATTTTGTAAACCTTAAAGCAGGATCCAAATGAGCAAATACCATTATTGTAACTATTATCTAAATCATCATTAATAATATCATATCCCATTTTCTTTGTTATTTATAACATATTTTTTCCAATTTCTGGAAGGAATTATTGTACATTAGAAGGACTGATTCTGGAGTCAGAAGAACTAAGTTCCCATCCTGTCTCCTATGTTTGCTTTCTGTATTACCTTGGGTAAGTCACTTAGCTTAGTCCTCAGTTTCCTCATCTATAAAATAAGAGATGTGGAATAAATGATCATTGATGTTCCTTCCAATTCTGTATCTATGATTCTATGTAGAGTGATGGGAGTTGACATGTTATCTTAATGACATTTTATATTAAAAAACAAACAAAAAGAAGTTTTGAAACAGCGAGTAAATAACAAAATGTTCCATAATTTTCTACATTGGCATGTAGAAGAAGTCAAGAGAATATCTGAGTTCTACAGCCAATTTGGTGAAGTCCTGTTGAAAAATTTATTGGCAACCTTGGAAGAGAACAGACTAGGGGACTGGTTAGAGGTTGGCCTGGATTGACAGATTTGTGCCATTAGAGAGGAGATTCACAGGACCATGGAGAGTGTTGGGGGAGGGGGGAAGTATAGTAAGTCAATAAAGATTAATAAATTTGAAATTTAAGTTCCTCCTTCCCAAATTGAAATATGTATAGTAACTCCTCACACACACTCAAAAAATCTTAAGCATCAGACAGTGACAATTACTGTTGTGCACTATTCCAGATCTCTTTCTGTAGTCTTTCCAAAACTGGACCCAGTAAACTACTCTACATATAATCCCACTATGGCTTGCCCTTTTTTATAGGAAATATTTCTTATTATATAGCCTCTGAGATTGTTTCTAGGTCAGAATGCAAGGCTAGACAGATCTGTCTTTATTTATATTTCCTAGGTCATTTACGAGGCCTGAGAATTACCTTTTTTTCCACCCCCTAAAATATCTCCTCTATCAGAAATTCTTCTTCACCTCCTTCTGTCCAATCACTTGGAGTTAACAAGGGATAATCCTCATCATTCCCACTTTAAAAAAGAAAGAAAAAAATATACTCTCATGTCACCACAGTTAAGTAAAAGCTGACTTTTTGGGCAAGACTTTAAACTGCTCTGAAACTCAGTCAACTCCTTAGGAGCTTATCTACTAAGTCAGTTCCACTAATTCACTCAAATACTCCAATCCCCACCCCTTCACTTTTATTCTTTCTGTATTATCAGTCACTCATACTTTTAATAAAATAACTTCCCTCACACTTCCCTAAGAAAGCTGAACTGGGGGAATAACAGCTACAGTGAATGATAGAAGGTCTGGGGAGAGTGCCACGCCAGGCACTGCAGTGGAAACCTCTATTCAGTCAGTAGGTACATAGCATCCCTTGGTGGTATGAGGGTTGTAGAAAAAGAAATGAGCCAGAATATTTCCCATGGAGCTAGGGGTGGGATCTAGCACTTTTCAGCATAGCACATGATCTGATATGTGTGACCTAGTATCTCCTGATTGATTCCTTGACCCCTGTAACTGGATCTTCATCCAAGAGAATAGACAACTGAGTCAGGAAGAGTCATTTTCTCATTGGTATAAGAGGGACTTGGGGGTGGTAGGGTGGGAGATAGCTTTACCTTTTTCATGAACATTGTGTTTCAGAATTCCAGGGATAGAAGTAGGGGATTTCTCACTCTTCCTCTTAATAGTGACAAATGTGGCATACAATCTATGCACATGGCAGTGAGTAGATGAGATCCTTCTTCTCTACTTCTGCTTGTGTTTATTCCTTGAGCAGAGAGGTCCACAGACAGCTGCCAGTCATCCTGAGATGAATGTTTCCAGTCTTCACAGTGACTACCTCATAAGTCTGAGAATTTATGTGTCTCTGAGCTAATGCCAGCTGCCCAGATGGCAGAGATTACTGCCACTACAATGGATAACCACTGACAGAATCATCTTAATTCTGAAAGAATTAAAGGGTGCTGCCTAGATGGCAAGAGATATGGATCTTGGGAGTTGCTCAGACAATGGTAGCATGTTATCTATTCAGCCACCCCACAAAGTTTCTTTACTTTTCAAGGAAGATTATGATCATAGTAATTTGTTGTTGGTGGTGTTGTTTTTAATCTCTTAAATATTTTTAAATGAGCTTAAAAATGTTTTGTGGGATTTTGTTTAAATATTTTAAGACCAAGTCTCCCTCTCTCACCCTGTTAGGAAGTATAGATATTTCCCATGTGCTGATTTCACTACCGATTAGCAGAAGAGCTTTATTCTTGTTTTGTCATTTAGTCATTTTTCAGTCACATCTGACTCTTTATGAACCTCTTTGGAGTTTTTTTGGTGAATTGGTTTGCCATTTTCTTCTTCAGTTCATTTTACAGATGAAGAATTGAGGCAAACAGAGTTAAGTGACTTGCCTACAGTCACCCAGCTAATAAAGTTTGATTTGTTCTCTTTTGTACTTGGGCCAGTTAGCCCCCTCTTTTGGCAACCTGGCCCTCTTTAGGTAAGCCTTGCTGGGGATTGTGGTGGGACTGGGAGGGGGCTGAGAGACAGAAAGCTCACCATATTAATGCCAAACTTCATGCAGACAACAAATCAGCATAGCTCAATGCAATTCCAAACTCCCAAGCTCAAGAGATTTACCAGCCTCAGCCTTCCCAGTATCTGAAACTACAGGAGCATACCACCATGCCCAAAATGTTTTGTGTTTTAGGCACTTCTTTTATTTCATGGTAGAGAAAATAAGTAGCTGCCGTATATCTGATCCCTTTTGTATATCTGGGTACCTTTTGTAGAAATGACCTAGTTGAGCCCTTTGATGATAGCCTTGACATGTGTCAAATAGAAGATTTGTCTTACAAATAGAATTCTACTTTAAGGTAAATATAATCCCAGAGAAGAAGAGGAGACCAGTCTCTCCTTGGGGATAGGCCATCATGTGATTTAACCCATTTTGTGTTTGTCTAGCCCAGGAGCCCTTTGCTATAAAGGGGTCCTGGGCCATGGGTCACATGTACTTGTAACTTTCCTAGGGGTAGGACAATGGAAGTAAAGAAGAAAGAGAAAGGAAGAAAGTACTGAATCTCTACTTTAACTGAATACTAAGGATACTACTTAAAATCCTACTATGATAAATCTTTTAAAAACAATTAATACCTTGTCAGCAGCAGTAAACAAGGGCCAAGAGTCATTAATGAAGCAAGAAGGGCTCTTGGTCCCATGGAACGAAAATGTCATGATTAACACAAAAATGCTATATTAATATGACATTAATATAGTCTCACAGGAATACTGCCAGGGCTAGGCCTCTAAAGGTCAAATTACAGATAATGAAATCATAGACTTTAAGAGCTAGAAAGGACTTCAGAGGTAATAACAGAGACTCACAGACTCCCTGTTACAGAAGTGACCTTCTCTCATTCAACCAAAAGGAGGAGGGGACTCCGTCTGCCACCAAGCTCAAAGGCTGGGTTCTTTAAGTCAGAAGCAGAGGTCAGCTGCAGCTACATCAGAAAATGAAGTAGTATGGGAAGGTGCTTAGGCAAATCATTTTCCTTCTCTAGGGCTCAGTTTCTTCTGTAAAACTCATGAAACCCTTTTGGGATAAGATGATCTCTTCAAGTGTTAAAATTTTGTAAGCTTACAAAAATATCTACATCTTAGGTGACCAATGGAGGGGCTAGACTTGGAGTCTGGAAGACTAGAGTTTAAATTCTGCTTCGGATATTTACTGCTTCTCCTAGACTCAATTTCATCATCTGTAAAATGAAAGCACAATAGCACCTACCTGTCAAGGTAGGCACTATTTGTTGTGAGCAACAAATGATACGTAAAGCTCTATGAAAACCTTAAGATGCTACATAAATGTTAGAGTCATCTTCACTGTTATTTGAAAGGAAATTCAGTAGCAAATGAACAACTGAGTACAAAGTGGAGATGAAATTCTTCTGTAATGGAACATAAGTTAGACTTGAACCCTAAATAAGTCTCTTGACTGTGCACAAAAAAAGAATTCACACATTCCTTATGAAGTCAGTGTTAACCATGAGTCATATTCTATGACCTTAATTAAGCTCATTCTGCTTGGAAAATGGGGTCAGAGTCCCCCCAGTGGCCACATCATGAATTACCAGCATCTGGACTGGTTTTTCATTTACCCAAAGACCATTTCACAGATGTTAGTTACATAGTGGTCAAGGTCAGAGAGAGAGAGTAACTAGTGAGCAAACATCTAGGTTTGAGGCTATCCATTTATCTATCCTCTAAAAAGAGGATTGATGCAGGAGAGTCAAATGTCCTCCATCTAAGTCTTCCATGCTATAGGTTCTATGAAAAGTTGCCTCCAGGTAGCTAAAGGATCAGATGTTTGCAAAGCCATTCTATTTTTGAACAGGACTGGCCACTAAAATAAATTAGGAAAAAGTGAAAGTAATCTTTAGTATTATGCCCCCCTTCTCTTTCTTCTTGAGAGCCTATATTCCTCCCCTTTTCTTGTTTTTTTTTTCTCTCCACCATTCAATCCAAGTCTCCTTCCTTTAAGACCTTGTTCTCATCATCTGTTTAATTCAAATGAATATATATTGAGAGCATAATGTGTACAATGTATTTTAGTATAGTTGTTAGAGTGATGGACTTGAAGTCAAGAAAAGATTGGTTCAAATTCTGACTCTGACACTGTATGGCTATGGGGCAAGTCGCGTAATTCCTCTAAGCCTCAGGCATCTCTCAGACTATATTCTCTGGAGGCTGATTCCCTGACAATAGATAAAACCAAAGAAAGTCAAATCTTCTTGCCTGGTATGTGTTAAGCTGGCCTACTCTGTGGGGTTGTTTTTATTGGAAAGAGGACAACGTGAGATTTATCCATAGAGAGTAGTATAGCTCTGAGTATATTTGTGGTTTCTACTAGGCTTCCCCAGTGTATCGACAGATTTTCCTCTGCTGCATATTTACTTAAAAAGTCTTATATCCTGGATCACTGTAAAAGCCATCATAAGTCTTGTCCGGAAAAGGTGATAAAGGATTTATAAGGTGATGAGCTGCCACAAGATTAAGGACAACGATAGATTTAACCATTCTTCTTGGGCCTCCCTGCTAGTTTGCAAGGCAGTAATTCTGGAAGAAAGCATCTATATTAGAAGCTGAAAATGTACCAAAGACCAACTAGACATACCAAGGAAAGATTGCTTCAATATTTCACAAAAGCATCAACCATCAGAGCCCAATACTGAAGTACATGGAAAATGAAGTTCATGAGGAAGGGAGAAAATGGCTTCTATAAGCAGAAACTATGAATTTACTCTTTGACCACATATGTCCTATAAATCAAACTCAATTTTCCACAAAACTTGTGCGTGCAAGAAGAAAGTGAATTGCCAATTGGGGAGGGGGAAGATACTATTTTTGTAACTGCTTAGTAAATACCCTAAATTTATTTAAAATGATCAAATCTAGCTGATAATTGTTGGGGAATACAAAAGTAGGAGTTCATGGAAATATTACTAGTAAATCTCCATGTTACTCATGCCTGCCCCAAGAATTCTTAGGGTACAAGTAATCACCCATCCTCTGGAATTCCAGATGTTGGCCCTGAAGTGCTTTATAATTGAGTGGCTTTCTAAAGATCAAGAGGCTGGTTTTTCCCCCTGGCTTTCTCTTTGCTGTTTGGTGTAAATATTAAAATCAAGGAATATGCCATTGGAGAAGATAAGCCTTTTGTGCTGGAAAGATGAGGGATCACATATGGAAGCCCCAAGCAATTCACTGATACTTGTAGAATATGAAAAACCCCAGTAAAAGGCTTCCTATTTACTTTCTACAGCCTCTATGTTTCTCAACTGGAGATAAGACCAGTCCGGGGACCTGGTTTCAAATCACAGTTTTATCACTCATGTGACTTTGGCAAAGTCAGATATTCTATCTGCTGCCTTTGAAGACAGCAGAAGATAAAGCTCATGTCAATTGAGCTTATTAAAAGCTAATTTTTTTTAATTAACTGTATTTATTGGGCAAAGTATTTTTTTTCAGTGAGGATAATAGCCAACAGACACAATCTGGAAACAGTCCAACTGGTTAATCCATGTTCAGCATAACAGGTATCTAGAGATCAGGGGTCTGGATTCAGTATGAGCCAATCTGTTTTTGCAAGAAAAGACATTAATATGCTTGCTTATAAGAAGGGGCAATGGAAAAAGAAAAACAGGAAGTATTAGAATTCTCCAAACACATTCTGAGCTTAGCTAGTCAGATGGGAAGAAGATTGCTATCTGCTGCTCTTTTATTATAATTAATAATAATAACTTTATTTATTTAATTTTTTACATTCATTTTCACAAAATTTTGGGTTCCAAATTTTCTCCCCATTTTTCCCCTCCCCCCTCCCCAATACACTGAGCATTCTAATTACCCATATCACCAATCTGCCCTCTCTTCTATCATCCCTCC
>CM053769.1:472796813-472814363 GCA_028658325.1 Potorous gilbertii | reverse complement strand
CCTGTCTAACTTGATTTTCAAAATCCTTTTTGAGCTCTTCCATGGCCTGAGCCCACTGGATATCTATTTCCGATGTTTGGGATACAGAGGCCTTGACTCTTATGTCTTTACCTGATGGTAAGCAGTTTTCTTCCTCATCAGAGAGGAAGGTTGGAATCATCTGGTCCCCAAGAAAGTACCCTTCTATGGTCTCATTTTTTTTCCCTTTTCTGGGCATTTTCCCAGCCAGTTACTTGACTTCTGAGATTCCTGTCCACCCTGGCCTACATCTGCCCAACTAGTGCTTGGGGTCTGAGATTCAAATGCTGCTTCCCAGCCTCAGGGCTTTTGGTGGCAGGTCTGGCTGCTATTCAATGGGAACTAAATTCCTGGTGCTCAGGTGGGGGCAGGGCTGCCTCCCAGGCTCAGTTCCCTTAGGGGGTTTATGCAGAGACCTTCCATAATGAAGCTGCTGCAGAGTTCCTGCCTACTCCAGGAGCCTCTGGCTGCCCACTGCCTCTGTCACTGCCTCTGCTGCTGCCTCCCGAGGGGGCCTGAGTTCTGGAGACACCCTGCTTCCCTCTTGGCCAGCCTGGAAGTCTCTCTCACTGACCTGTAACACCTGTGGGTGGAGGGAACCCCCTGGCCACTGGAGATTCTGTCCCTGAAGCCTGCTCAGATCTACTCCTCCCAGGGCTGTGCGGCCAAGGTAAGGCTGGGTTCCACTCTGGTCCTGTGTGCGATGAACCTTTGGTGAGGGTTTTTCAGGTCTTTCTGGAACAGAAATCTCCTCCACTCTGCTGTTCTGTGGCTTCCACTGCTCCAGAATTTGTTAGGAGTTCTTCTTTACAGATATTTTATAGGCTGTGGTTTCGGAGCTAGCATAAGTGTGTCTTTCTACTCCACCATCTTGGCTCCTCCCCCCATGTCCAACTCTCTGTAACCTCATTTGGTATTTTCTTGACAAATACACTGGATTGACCTATCATTTCCTTTTCCAACTTATTTTACAGATGAACAAACTGAGGCAAACAAAGTTAAATGACTTGTCCAAGGTCACATAGCTAAGAGGTATCTGAGGCCAGATTTGAACTCAGGGAGATGACTCTTCCACCAATATGACCTAAGCACTCTGTTAGTTGTTAACAAAACTAAAACAACACCAACACTAATAGAATCTCTCAAAATAGAATCATTTTCACAATGTAAGTTCAAATCTTTCATCTCCCTGCAGATGAAAGACCACAAACAAGCCACTTAATTTATCCGAACCTCAGAAAATCCTTTAATCCTATAACTGGTAAAAAATAATGAGCAATGTTTAGAGTGAAAACAGACTTTAGTGGAAATTCTCTCTTGAAATACTGGGTCATTGACATATTACTCTAAGTCTAGATAAGGTGCACTAAAGGTTGCCTGCTTACCTAGCCCTGGCCTGTTTGCAACAACAGATGGGGATACCACGTTGTGATAGAAACACACACAAAAAATGTTCAAAAATTTCTGCACAAAGGATTCCATTCACCATAACTACATGTAATGTGTGCATATTTGTAGAAATCACAAAATCCAGTAGACCTGAAAGAGGAATAGCTCTTGTTGCAAGAGAAATCAGCAGGTATCACATCCAAATAGCAGCCCTGAATGAAAGAAAGCTAGCAAATGAAGACCAGCTTACTGAAGTGAGATCTAGATACAAATTTTTCTGGAGTGACCTCAGTGAGAGGCAGTAACATGAAGCTGGCATAGGTCTTGTAACCAAAACTAACTTAGTCAACAAGCTGGTATGCTTACCAAAAGGAGTGAACAACAGGCTCATAAAAATACAACTACTACTTGCAGAAAAATGCAACTCCATCACCATCAGTGCCTATATTCCCAGCATGATCAACCTTGATGAGGTCAAAGGAAAATTTTATGAAGAACTGGGAACCTTTATCATCAATGTATCAAAAGAGAGGAGGCTTAAAATTCTGGGTGACTTTAATTCTCTGATAGACTTAGACTATCAAGCATGGAAGGGAGTTTTTGGGAGAAATGTAGTTGGAAACAGCATTTACAATGGTCACTTCCTACTGAAGACTTGTGCATCTCGTCACTAACACTGTTTTTCATTTACCTAAACAGAATAAAACTTTGTAATCCACCCTCACAACAGACATTGGCATTTACAAGATTATATATGTCATTGTAAGTAGAAGAGACGGACAGGATGTGAGAGTGATGAAGGCAAGAGTACTAGAGTGATCATAGACTTATCCTCTCCAAGCTAAATGTTCAAATTAAGAAAAGTGGTGGCGCCAAGGCAAAATGACTATCAGAAGACTTAATGTCAACAGATTAGAGTGCTTCTCTGTAGAAGAAGAGTTTGTTGCTAACTTGGAGGGAAAGTTGAGACAATATAACTGGCAACAGTGGAGCAAAAATGGAGTGAGCAGCTTTTAGAGATTTGGCATACATCACTGCATTTACTCATCTGGGTCAGAACACTTGAAAACCTGGTTTGATGAAGATAATGGGGAAATTCAGAAATTGCTAATTGAAAAATGAGAACTCCACAGGGTTGACTAGCAGGATAGTCCATCCATCTCTAAGAAGGAATCATTTAACTCCACCAAAAGCAAAGTACGAGTGAAACTTAGAGAGATGAAGGATTCACTCAAAAAGGAGGTAGATGAAATTGAGCTTTATGCTAATAGTAACAATCCGAAGCACGTTATTGATGCCTTGAAGATTATATATGGATCAAATGATGGAGCCACATTGATTAGTGATATGGACATGATCCTGGATAGATAGACTGAACACGTCAATAGTAGTGAACAGACCTTCCTCAATCAATGCTGAAACCATTGACTGTTTACCTCAGACTGAGGTCAATCTCTCTAGACAAATTCCCAACTGAAGAAGATGTTTTGCATGCCATTAGATTCTTATTCTGTGACAAAGCATATGATACTGATTCTATTCCAGCTAAGGTCTACAAGATGGTGGTGATCAATAGAATTGAAAGAAAGAAATCTGTTGAACTAATAAATAAAACTAAGAGTTGAATTTATGATAACAGTAATAAAATTGATAAGCTTTTGTTTGATTTGATTTTTTTTGAAAAGAAAGAATAAAACCACATTACCAGTATCAAAAATGAAAAGGGTAAATTCAACACCAATGATGAGGAAATTAAAAGAACAATCAGGATTTATTTTGCCCAACTATATGCTAAAAAAATTTGACAACTTAGGTTTGTTAATTTAGGGAAAGAGATGGAGATGCACACACAAACCAACACACACACACACACACACACACACACACACTCTTTCAGATTAACAGAAGAGGAAAAAATATTTAAATAATTCCATCCTAGAAAAATAACTTGCTTAAGCCATCAATGAAAATGAACTTCCTAAGAAAAAAACCTCTAGATGGATTTACAAGTGAATTCTACGAAACATTTAAAGAACAATTAATTCTGATACTATATCAACTATTTGGAAAAATAAGAAAAGGAATCCAATCAAAATTTTTCTATGGCAAAATATGGTGGTGATATCTAAACCAGGAAGACTCAAAACAGAGAAAGAAAAATTTAGACCAGTTTAGCTAATAAATATATATTTAAAAATTTAAATAAAATATTATCAAAGAGATTACAGCAATATATCAAAAGGATAAGACACTATGACCAGGCAAGATTTATACTAGGAATGCATAACTTGTTCAATATTAGAAAACTATCAATAAAAAACTGATAGAAATCATATGATTATCTCAATAGGTGCAGAAAAAAAGCTTTTGAAAAAATACAGTGCTCATTCCTATTAAATACGTTAGGAAAAACAGCCATAAATGGAGTCTTCCTTACAATAATAAGTAGTATCTATATAAAACCATAAGTGAGCATTATGTGTAAAGGAATAAGGGAAAAGTTTTTCCAAGAAGGTTGCTGGTATAAATCTAGAGATTTTTTCTTAGGAAGTTCATTTTCATTGATGGCTTTTAATTTCCTCTTCACTGGATATCTATTATTTAATATTGTTTAGAAATGTCAGCTTTAGCAAAAAGAGAAGGAAAATAAATTGAAGGAATTAAAATAGGCAGCAAGGAAACAAAACTATCCCTCTTTGCAGATGATATGATGATATGCTTAGTGAATCCTAGAGAATCAACTAAAAAAGTATATTTGAAAGAATTAACAACTTTAACAAAGTTGTAGCATATAAAGCAAACCCGCATGAATCACTGGCATTTCTATATACTGCCAACAAAACCCAAAAAGCAAAACATGGAGAAATTCCATTTACAATAACTGTAGACAACATAAAATATTTGGGAGTCTACCTTCCTAGTCAAATCCAAGAACTATATGAACACAATTACAAAACACTTTTCACACAAAGTCAACTCTAAAGAAGTAGAAAAATAACAACTGCTCATAAGTAGGCCAAGCTAATATAACAAAAATGACAATTTTACCTAAATTATGTTATTTATTCAGTGCCATACCAATCAAACTACCAAAAATATAGAGGGAACTGAGTAGAATTTATAAGAATACAAGTCATTCATCAGTTGATAAATAGTCAAAGGACTGAACAGGAAGTTTTCAGATGAAGAAATTAAAGCTATCTAAAATCATATGAAAAAATGCTCTAAATCACTATTGATTGGAGAAATTTAAATTAAAACAACTCTGAGATACCACATCATACCTATCAGATCAGCTAACATGAGAGAAAAGGGAAATGATGGGTATTGGAGAAGATGTAGGGAACACTAATGGTAGAGTTGTGAACTGATACAATTATTTTGGAGAGGAATTTGGAACTATACTCAGCCATAAAATTGTGAATACCCTTTGACCCAGCAATAACACTTCTAGGTCTGTACCCAAAAGAGATCATAAAAAAGGGGAAAAGAACTCATATGCAGAAAAAATATTTGTAGCAACTCTTTTTGTGATAGCCAAGAATTGGTAATTAAGGGGATGCTCATCAACTTGGGAATGACTGAACAAGTTGTGGTACATGAATGTAATGGAATACTATTTTGCTATAAGAAACAATAAGCAGCTTTCCAAGCTGGGCAGTGGTGGCAGCTGAGGGAGCCTTCTGCCCTTCCCTCCATTCCCCTCCAGTCGGGTCAAGCAGTGAAGCACCCTCAGCCTGGGTCCTCTCTTCAATGTTCCCCAAGAAACAGGCTCCAGCTTGGGGCAACAAGAAGGTGGAGCAGAGAAAGCAGAAAATCATTGAGGGCAAAATTTTAGGTCTGAAGAATAAGAAAGGGGCAAAACAAAAGAAGTTCATCAAGGATATAGCTATTCAAGTCAAATTTGATCAACAAAATCCACAACAGGCTGTGCAAAATGGAAGTGATAAAAATTGAAGAAAGATGACAGGATGAAATGATCAGGAGCTAAATCAACTATTCAAACCAGTAGGTGCTGCTCAGAAAATAAGTAAACGTGCAGATTCCAAATCAGTACTATATGCATTCTCTAAGCAATGGCAATGTACTAAAGGAGACAAATATGAATTTCCCCACATTTTGTCTCTGGAAAAAAATGTGAAAAATGAAGTGTTTATATAGCTACAAGAGATGAAGAATTTGCAAAAGGCACCGTGGATCACTGGGATGAGAAAAGGCTGGAAGAAATGGTGACCAAGAAGCAGGGTGAGGCAGAAAAAAATCCTCAAATAGTGTGCAAGCATTTTCTTCATGCTGTTGAGAAAACAAATATAGCTGGTCTGGGATTTGCACTGGAGGTGGTGATAATTGTATGTACAGTCATGCTTTTCCTCCTGGTTTTGTACTAAAAAAAAGGGAAGAAGAAAAAGATGGTGAAACTTTATCAGAAAATCTAATATAGAGCGTTCTGCTTTAGGATTAAATGTTATCCAAATCACTTTAGAGTCTTTTCTTTCATGGAAGAAAAGAAAAAAGAAAAGATGGATAAGTTTGAACAAGATATGAAAGAAGAAAAGTAGACTTTAAGGCAGGAAAAGCACTGGTGATCAGTGGTCATGAAGTATTTGAATTTCATCCTGAGTTAGGTGATGATGATTATGAAGAAGCACATGATACCTGGTACACTCAGGGAACAGGTGGTTGAGGTTGAAGATGTAGTAAGAGTAAATTATTTAGATTTGAATCAATATATTCCAAAGGATGTAGATGAGACTGATATATTACTGTGACCAGTCATGAAAGATTCAGTACACATATTTTGGTAGAGAAGAATGAGAGTAAATTGAATGAAGCTTCAGGAGGTGGGGCAGAAAATGGAGAACAAAGTGATCTGGAAAAAAATAATGAATAGGAAAAAGGAGTTATTGATGCTGTTTCTGTTGATGTTAACCTTTTTACTGGAGAGGATTTGGGTGAACTAGAAGAAGAATTAAACACACTTGACCTAGAAGAATGACAATGAGAAAGTCAGACAAAAAAAATGTCGGCTCAACATAAAATGAAATGGACTACATTATTTTTTCTCCTGTCTAGAATTCTTAAGCAGGATGTTTATGGTTTCTCACACTGATTTTGGTACCCCCCAAAAGAGTATTCATCCTTTATATCTCTATTCTGATGTTAACTATACCTCAGTAAGCTCTGAGTAGATCATAAGTAATTTTAAATATAATGGTCATGACAGAAAAGATTTTGTAAATAATCAAAGTAGGAACTATTACTGTCTTTTTTCAACTTGTGAGTTTCATTGGGCATGTGTTATTACCAAGTGCAACATACATATATATATTGAACATATCCCTCATTTAAGCTGAATCATTTTAATAAGTGATTTGATTTTCTTTGTATTTATGTGTTTAAAAGACTTCCTAAAATAAGAGTAGTTCATAAGTAGACTATTTATGCAGATTCAGTGTTGGGTTTCTTTGGATAATTAATCAGAAGGACATTAAAGATGCAGGTGCTTTAAACTGACAAAAAAAAGGAAATGATGAGCAGACAGATTTTGGAAAAGCCTGAAAAGACATATTAACTGAAGTTGAGTGAAATGAGAGGAACCAGGAGAACATTATACAGAGTAACAGCAATATTATGTGATGATCAACTTTGATAGACTCAGCTTTTGTCAGTAATACAATGATCTAACACAATTCCAAAAGACTCATGATGGAAAATTTTATCCACATCTAGAGAAGGAACTATGGAGTTCGAATGCAGATCACCTTTTGCCTTTTTAATTTATCTATTTTTTTATTTCTCTTGGCTTTTTTCTTTTGTTCTGATTCTTCTTTAACAACATGGAAGTATGTTTAATATGATTATACTTGCATAATCTCTATCAGATGGCTTGCTGTCTTGGAGGGGGGATGGGAAAGAGGGAAGAAAAAGTTTTGAACTCAAAATCTTACTTTCACTTATAAAAGTGAATGTTGGAAACATGTAATTGAAAAAAATACCATTAAATTTTTTTTTAAAAAAATTGGAATTGATCAGTCATAGATGGATACACTGCAACTCATTTTGGTCCTCTTCAGGAATGAAAGACAACAACCTAATCTAACTGTAAGTGACATCAAACAAGAGAAGATACATGGTGACATGACTTGTATCTTCCAAGGCTAATAATGAAACCATATCGAATAGTCTAAAAAACAACTAACAATGCAAAATGACAATTAAGTCTTGAATTATTCTTGGTGACTCCAAAGAGATAATATTCGAGTAAATTATTATAAAAATGTTCCCTATATAAAAATGATTTATATAGTACATGGGCATTTACAGTTTTCAAATTATGCATGTCTATCTGTTTAATTAATTAGAAAAGCAGAGAGGAATTGGTATAAAAATAAAGGAGCCAATGATACTTAGTGTTAAGACATTATGTGGGGGAGGACTGAGTAGAATCCGTTGGTCCAGCTGGTGATTATGATAAAAAGTTTAACATTCTGGAATTTCTGTAATCAGCCTCTTCTTGGATCTACATACTTTCTCTTTCTGAGGATGCACTATAGAAAAATGATGTCTGCAATTAATGCACCATTAACTTTGGAAAATGACATCGTTTATTTCATATATTCAAATGAAATCACAGTAAAACTATTTGTGTTTCTGCTGCATCATCTTCCACATGAGGGTGGACATAATTAATACAAGAGCAAGAAAATGGCATAATTTAAGAAGCAATTTAAATGCTGGGCATACCATTAAAAACATTTAAAATTCTATTGTTACTGAATGCTTAAAACACATTTTGTTCTGGCCAAAACATTTCCTTATTAACCTTTGTCATAATTGTTCTTGTTCCTGTCATACAACTGAAAATAAAACCTACTATAATAAAATGCAATTTTCTTCTGGGTAGAATCAAATGAAACACGAAAATAATGAACACCAGGTGACAGCAGCAGCAACGACAAAAAACAATGCTTCTCTGTTCAGACAGTTTAGGAAATATTTTACTTTCTATTTATCTACCACAAAACATCAGTATCTCAGTAGTTCTCATTTTTCTTCCTTTCCTTACTTTACTCTCAATTAATATGGATTTTGTCAGATCTGAGTTCCAAAATCCACTGCTAAGTGTCACACACACACACACACACACACACACTCTCTCTGTTCCTTTCCCATTTTCCCTTGTCATGTTTTTGTAGTTGTTTTTAAGTCTGTGCTCATTTTAGTTTTTCTTACTTCAATGAGTATAGTCTGTTCTATTCAAACTCTTGCTTCAAAAAAAGCAAATTTATTCTAATGTGTTCCAAATATTTGGGAACATTTTTAACATCACCTGTATCTGAATATAGCAATACTGACTCTATAGCCTCTCCTGAAGAATCATGATCACCCAAATTGTTGTCTTCAGGTACATATATACCTGTAATCATCTGCACGTATATATTTCTAGTTATCTGTGTGTCAACATGTACATTCTTGAGACAATATTTTTGTCTCGATACAATCATTTCTAGCTGTAAGTACATCTTAAGCTCCATTACCATCTCTATTGAATTCCTGCTTGTTTATGCTAATGTCAGTATTGACATTCATATATATTGTTCAAGGATGCAACCTACATATATCTGAGTTGTTGCATAGGACATGGTGCCATTAGTGTAGATGAATGAATTAATGAAAAAGCTTTTATTGAACATTTAATATGGGCCAAGGACTAGGCTGGGTGCTGGGGATACAACCTAAAAATAATTTCCTATATATTAGCAACTCTGAGGGGAGGAGAGAGATACAATTCTGGTCTAGTCCCCAATCTCTGAACAGAACAGAGTATCCAGCATCTAAATAAGCTCAATATCCTTCTCCTCTCCAGGCAGAAGTCAATCTCTCCATTGGAGATGGGGAGCAAGATTACAGAGATATCCATTCTTGTCTCTTTGTGAGATTAAAGAACATAGAACAATCCATTATCCTCCCTCATTTTTCTCACCCAAGATAGTCTATATGTCACTTAGACCCTTTCTCTAGTCATCTCCATGCATGAAAAATTCTGTCTTTTTATCTCTACCTTTTGGCTCCTTTGACTTCCTTAAAGTTCCACTTATCCTGTATGTGTGTGTGTGTGTGTGTGTGTATGTGTACGTATATATGCACATGTATATATACATCATGTGTATGAACATTGCACAAATATGTGTATGTATATATGTATGTATATGTATACCTATGTGTGTATGTTTATGTCTGTCTGTGTGTATCCTGTACCTGTATATGTATGTATGTATATATATATATATAGTACCTGTGTATAGAGATATACCTGTATGTATATATTATATCTTCTGTGTATTTGCATATTGCATATGAATATGCATATACATATATACATAAACATACATATATCTATATTTATCTGTTGCTTGTAAATAGTTGTTTGTATGCTTACCTCCCCCATTAGAATGTGAGCTCCTCGGGAATAGAGACTGTATTTGCCTTTCTTTGAAACCTTAGTACTTGGCACAGTACCTAGAATATTTTATATGCTTAACAAATGCTTCTTGACTTGACTTGATGCTTTTATAATGGTTGCTGGAATTGCTTCCTTCTTTAACTCATCTTATATTTTCTTTTTCTGTGCAAATGCTTTATCCTCTGGGTAGAGAATATGTACTGAATTATTCTAATCCAGTTCTCAGCCCCACTGCATTTCAATCCAACAGTATTTATTAAGCCTTTATTACATACAGGCACATAGGTGGCCCAGTATGCAGAAGAAAGGGCCTAGAATCAGGAAAACCTGAGTTCAGATCCAGCCTGATACACTTACTAGCTGTCTGACCCTGAACAAGTCATTTGATTTCTCTTTGTCTTAGTTTCTTTCTCTGTAAATGGGGATAACAATAATAGAATCTGCCTCTTGGGGTTGCTTTCATCATCAAGATAATATACATAAAGCACTTCAAATGCGCCTGGTACATAGTAGGTGCCCTTGAAATACCAGTTACTATATTCTAGGAATGATAACTAGCACCGGGGTGACATAGACAAAAAGGAGTTATCATTCATCCTACTTTTATATGGTAAAAACTTAATAAATTATTGTTAGCTTAATGACGGGTCTGAAAAACTAAATAAAACTATTT
Organism: Potorous gilbertii; assembly: GCA_028658325.1. Taxonomy (NCBI): domain Eukaryota; kingdom Metazoa; phylum Chordata; class Mammalia; order Diprotodontia; family Potoroidae; genus Potorous; species Potorous gilbertii. The sequence goes on along the minus strand of CM053769.1, from coordinate 472,803,819 downwards.
TTTCTAAATTAAGGGCTCATTTTAATCATTTAAGTGGGTGGAAGAGAGAGTAAGGGAGGAAGAACAAGCTAGTGACAAATAATCCAGAAATAATGAAAGTTAAATTTAACTTTTGTTTTAAGCTTAGAAGGTAATGATGAGAAGAAAATTAAAATATGTATGCAAAGACCTTCGACTGCCAATTCTTTTAGCTGTCATGCATTTTAACTTAAAATTTGTTTGTAAAAGAATGCTATCAAATTTCCCCCGGAATTGTATCTAATGCTGTAGCGGGGTTTTTTTCCCTCCTCCAGGACATGTCCATTGGGTTGTAATATGTCTGACTTAGAGGTACTTGCAATGTTTTGCCAATTAAGATGCTTTTGTGCCCAGTATAGGGGAATTAATGAAAATGTGATAAAGTCACTGAACTACTTTTATTCTATAACATTTGAATAATTAGGTTACATTGATCTAATTTTTAAGAAATATAATCAAAATATACCAGTTTGAAAAGAGCATGAAACTAGTGAGACTCTAGTTCCCCTAAAACTCTATATGATTTTCTTTTTTAAGTTTGAGTCCAGATTGTGACTTAAATCATTTTAAAGAACTACCAGTGAGGTAACATTCTCTACCAGTTCTGATTAGTGACTCTTTTGTTACTTAGAAACTTAGAGAGGTCCTGAGAAATCATGTGACTTTCCAAAGTCCATGCAGCCAATCTCTGGGTAACACTGACTAACCCTCGCAGGGCACAGGGCAAACCTGAATATCTGTCAAGGGCAGGAGTGGAAACTAAGTCTTCCTGGACAGCAAACTTCCTCTTTATCCACTGTACCATGTTACCTCATGGAGATGGGGAGGAATTATTGATAACTGAATTAATAATGGAAAAAATCATAAAGTATTATCACTAAAATTTATGGATAGTTTGAATTTGTTATTTTTAATCTTTTCTCAAAGTTTCATATTTTTTCATTGTAAGAAATATATTTTTCACTTGTTGCTCAGATTTGTATTAAAAGTCATGAAAAAAAAATAGGAGCAAGGAGACTCTTCCAAAGGCTAGACTATTCATTTAATATGATGAGAAATATAAAATATATATTAAAAATTCTGACATAACAATATGAGGAGATAGATTATCTTGTGCCTCTTTCCCAAGACCTTTTGTGAGTCATCTTCTCTTTACTCTATTAAATTGATTTTAGAAAGGCTGAAGAATCATAAGTTTGGACATCTCTTGCCCCAATTAAGTGAAATTAACAGCTGACATTTATATCATACTTTAAATCTAATACTTTTTATTCATTCATTCATTCTATCTATCTATCTATCATCTATCTGTTTACCCATCTATTATCTATCTATCTGTTTTAGATGAGAGGTAGTACAAGAAGAAAAATCCCTGAATGTTGAGTCATAGGATCTGAGTTCTAATCTCAACTCTGCTATTTAATGGCACTTTAGGCAGAGAGTCCAGAGGATGATGATGGTTCAGTTATTGATCCATTTGGGGCAGATGACTTCTAGAGTCTTATGCTCAATTTTAGTCACCACAGTTCAGGAAGTATAACACTAAATATTCAGTGGGGATGACCAGCATGTCAAAAGGACTCACAATTATGGCAAATATGGGACTAAGAAGCAAATTCTCAAGATGGCATGTTAGCATATTTGCACATTTGAATAACTGTGATATAGAAAGTATTTGTTCTCCTTGATTCAAGAGGTCAGGATTAGAAGGATAGGTCACAATTATTTGTTATTAACATAGATCATACCTCATAAGAACATATATTTAGAGATGGAACAAACCACAGAGGAAATCTAATCCAACACTCTCATTTTGCAGATAGGAAAAGGGGAAAGAAAATAAAGGAATTTGGTCATACATGTGGTGAGTTTCAGGGGGTACAAATATCAATGCCCTGAAAAAAATCCTAAGAATTAGAGTGATCCAATTGTGGAATTGTATCCTTCATGAGGTAATACATTTTTCTCTAGAAGTTTTCAAACAGAGGATAAACACTCACTTGTTGAGATAATTTTAAAAAATCTTATTTAATATTTCTTTTTTCACTTATTACATATAAAATCAATTTAACCTTTTTTTTACTTTGAGTTTCAAATTATCTCTCTCCCTTCTTTCCCCTATTCATTGAGAAAGCAAGCTTTTTGACATAATTTATACATGTGCTGTGTGTGAAAGAAAACACAGAAAAAATAAACACAAGAAAAAAAGAAAGTAAAGAAAAAGTATATTGTATCTGCATTTAGACTCTACCCATTCTTCTTATGGAGATGGAAAGTACCTTTCATAATAAGTCCTATAAAATTGCCTTGGATCACTGTATTGCTGAGAATAGCTAAGCTATTCATGGTAGATCATCTTACAATATTACTGTTATTGTGTTTAGAGTTCCCCTGGTTGTCTTCATTGCATTTGCATTATTTCATGTAAGTCTTTCCCATTTTTTCTGAGAATATTCTGCTCATCATTTCTTAAAGCACAATTGTATTTCTTCATAATCATATATATAGCAACTTGTTCTGCCATTCCCCAATTGATGGACACCCCTCAATTCCCAGTTCCTTGCCACCACTAAAAGAGCTGCTATATAGAGGATTCTTGGAAGATGGTAGATTAGGTCAGATAATTCCAAGCTCTCAAGATTTTCTGCCACAAAAGAGATAAAATAGCACCTTAGGCTAAACAAAGTGTGAGTAAAAATAAATAAGAATAGGGACACAATAGGAGTCTTCCAGAAGACCAGAAGAAAATCCCAGGATGAGGTTTGGTTCCAGTGAAGAGTAAACACCTCCAGGCTAGGGTCCAGATTCACAACAAGTGGCAAGCCCTGGGGATAGCTGTTGGGAGGTCTCCTTGGCCCTAGTCATCAGAACTTTTACTCCTGGGATAATGAAAGGGCATCTGATCTGGGAAGATCAAGGGAACTTGCTGACAAGGAACAGGAGACTGTAATGGTAATTATGAGAGTTAAAGATCTTCTCCAACCCATTAATGGGCCTGACCTTTAAGGGAAGTTTGATTATGGGAAATTAGTTTTGTAGGAAGGTTCACACACCTTTTGTTAATTTTCTAATGAGGCACTGATTCTCAAAGGTTGTGATGCCCTCTGCCTCTGGAAAGTGTATAAATACTCTGAGGTGAGGTTTTCTTTGGGGCTTACTCATTGGAAATGTTTGTTTGGCCACATGAAACTCTGGGCAGTCACTAAGGAGACCCTCGGCTTTAAAAATCCAGATGTTGGTGCTTCTCTCTCTGGTAATTATGTGTGTATGGTTGGACAGTTGGAGCTGTCTGTTGATCTGTGATGTATATATTGATTATTGTAAGGCAGTTGGAAGCCCTGTCTTTTGCTCTTTATTTCTCGGTATTTTCTCTGAAGTTCAGGTGCTGTCTTTTTCCCCTGAACTAAATGAGTGATATACGTGCTTGATAAAAGTGATTGTTGACCCCTTAAAAGTTGCTTTCCTTTTAGAAAAGCAGATCTAAGAATCTGTACAGCAGGTCCTCCTGTGTATGCTGAGGTCTTTGATGTTACACAGACCCAGCTGTGCTGTGGAGAACTGCAGAGGTGAGAAGGAACCAGGAACCACCTGATGAGTGCAGAAGTAGTGGGTCAGAATGCCCCTGGTTGGGGCACTTACAGGAGGCTGGAGGTTTGGCTTTGGTTCCAGGTTAGAAGGAAGAACTGAAGATCTGGGACAAGAGACACCATATCCCAGGGCTACAGGTCATTACAAAAATTAAGCTATGACTCCAAAAGGAGAAAGAAGCCAACCATATAGTTATTATGGGAACAGAGAAGACTGGGGTTTATCTTAAAGAAGGATATTGAAGGAAAGAAACTTTTTCTCACCCCAAATATTAATGTCAAAGGGTCGCCTGCCCCAAAAAAGATGTCACAGAAGAGCTTTATAAAGGCTTTAAAAATCAATTGAGAGAGATGCAGAAACACTAAAAAAAGAAGAATTGAAGAAAAACAAGATTATAAAAGGAAAGTCAACCAATTAGAAAAGGAAATCCAAACTCTTAAGAAAGAAAATGATGCCTTGAAAATCAGAACTGGGCAAGGTGAAGCCAGCAAAGTTGTAAGAGATCAACAAATAATTAAACACAATATGAAGAATGAAAAAAAAGAAGAGAAAGTGAAACATCCAATAAGAAAAACAACTGATCTGGAGAGCAGTTTGAGAAGAGAAAATGTAAGAATAATTGAACTACCTAAAAGTTATTATAAAAAAGAATCTTGATACAAAATATATAATTAAAGAATATTGTCCTAAGCATTAGAAGAAAAAGGGGAATACAAACAGAAAAAAAAAATCCATCGAACACCACCTGAAGGAGATCCTATGAGGAAAGCTCATATAGTCAGATTCCAAGACTTCCAGCACAAGAATAAAATATTAAAAGGAAGAAGGAAAAATCAATTTAAATTTGATGATGTCACAGTTAGAATCACACAAGACTTAGCAGTGGAGACATAAAGGACCACAGGTCTTGGAACACTATATGTCAAAGAACAAAGCAACTGGGGCTCTGACCAAAAATATCATACCTAGCAAAGTGAAGCATAATCCTGGCTACGAAAAAAAGACAGTTGATCAACAAAGTCAGACTTTCAAGACCTTGTTACAAAAAATGAACTTAATAGAAGATTTGACATACAAGAGTCAAGAGAAACATAAGGTACATACCAAAGACTGATTAAAAGGGATTCAATAAGGACAGGCCATTTACTTTCTATATATGTAAAATGTAGGCCTAAAACTGTCATTAGTAATTTGGTAATTCATAAGAAAGATTGGAGTAGACCTGAGCATTATATGATTTTAAAAATAATGTTTTATTAGGAACAGCTAAAAAGAGCAATCACTTTATACAAATAAGATGCAAGAGGAAGAATTGATACAGAAGAATTAGATGAGGGAGGAGGGCTGGTAGTTCTGGTAATCTATCTTCATCCAGCATGGTTTTAAGAGGGAATTAGCTAGCTAGAAGAGCATAAAAGTCTTCTAAAGTCAGAAGAAATAAAACATTAAGGGAATAGGGAATGGGGAGAGGACCACAGAGGAATTGGTAGAGGGGAGGAGGAGGGAATAGTTTAAAGAGGGGTATAAAGGGGTGTTTAGATAGATGGGAATGGGAGGATAGGGGAAGGATTCATGGAGGGGAATAGGCTAAATAATGGGAGGGCACTGTAGTGAGTAGAAGTAAAGTGCAGGAGGCAGGAGGGATGGCAAACAAGATATTCACAGACATAAAAACAAAGATCAGAAGTAGAATTTGTTAGGGAAAGTATATATCTATATCTATATATACCTCTATATATCTCTCTATATATCTATATCTATATATATATATATATACATGTGTATGTATATATCTATATATTTATAGTACTATATCCACACTTAATAGCCTTCTGGAGGGGTTGGGGAAGAAGTGTGATAAAAGAGAAAAGTAAAAAGTACACAACAGAAAACAAAACAAAATTTACAAGGCAGCCCAAGCTCTTTGGGCATGGTTCCAAATTACTCTCCAGAATGATTAAATCAGTGTACAACTTCACCAATAGTACACAAGTGTTTTAATTTTTCCACCCCGCCGCAAACATTTGTCATTTTCTTTTTCTGTCATATTAACCAATCTGACAATTGTGTGGTAGTAGCTCTGAGTTGTTTTAATTTGCATTTCTCTAGTCAATAGTGACTTAGTGAAGTTTGTTCATATCTCTATCTTTCTATCTATCTATCTGTCTATTGCTTTACTTTGAAAAACACCTGTTCATATCCTTTGACCTTTCCATCAACTGAATTTATTTCTATAGATTTGACTCAGTTTTCTCTGTTTTAAAAATGTAGTTTTTAATCAGAGAAACACTGTAATTTTTTTCACAGTAACGATTACCAATTGTATATTTCCCTCCTTTCTATTTTCCCCCTATTGGTCCTACTCTCTCTTTCATTTTACCCTGTTCTTTCTCAAAAACTTCTCTTACACCCCAAACTGCCCTCCCTTCTATCAGCTCCCCGCGCCCTTCTCTTATCTCCTTTCCTTTCTACTTTGTTATATGGCAAAATGGATTTCTATACCCAACTGAGTGTGTATATTAATCCCTCTTTGAGCCAACTTTAATGACAGTGAGATTCATGTTCTCCCCTCCCTGCTTCTCCCATCTTCCCATTCACTGTAAAATCTCTTTCAGGCCTCTTTTATGTCAGATAATTTGTCCTATTCTACCTCTCCTTTTCCTTTTCCCCCAGTGCATTCTTCTTTCTTATACCTTAACTTTATTTTCTTTTAGATAATCATACCATCACATTTAACTTAAACCTCTGCTTTCTATATATACTCCTTGTAACTGTCCTAATAATGAGAAAGTTTATTAGAAATTATTGGGGGGCGGAGCCAAGATGGCGGAGTAGAAAGACTCACATTTGCTAGCCCCGAATCCACAGCCCATAGATTTCCTGTAAAAAGAACTCCTGAAAAATTCTGAAACAGTGGAAGCCGCGCAGCAACACAGTGAAGGAGATTTCCGTTGCAGAGAGCCCTGAAAAACCGACCACAAATGTACCCCAGATGGGAGCGGAGTCCTGTCCTGCCGAGTGCTCCCCTCCTCTGCCCCGGCCACACGGCACTGAGAGGAGCGAGCAGAGCCCAGCAGGCGTCAGGGACCTGAATCTCCGGCGGCCGCGAAGGAAAGTCAATATTTGTAACTCTTGAAATTTTTCAGTATCTGGGTAGTTGGTGGTATTACACACACACACACATACACACACGTACACATACACATATACAGGAGTACACACACACACATTCACACATGCACACACACACAGAGACAGAGCACAGAGTGAATTGAATAGGATGGGATCATGTCTTAAAAGAAATCAAGGTAAACAGTGAGAGAGATATGGAGTGGGAGGAGAGAGGGTGAAATGGAATGGGATAAATTATCTCTCATAGAAGAGGCAGGCAGGAGTCTCC